>CM052543.1:147228442-147308843 GCA_028533065.1 Trachops cirrhosus
ACTTAGGCGACCCTCCGGCTTCACCGCTTTCCTGGCGGGCTTCCCTCAGTGACCCACTTCTCTCGGGCTCCTCCTCTGAAGTTCTCACTGGATCCCATCGCAGTCGTGCACGGGGACGGACAGGTCTCCCGTGAGCCGGCGCGAAGCCCCCTGGAGGCGCAGACTTTGTTTCTGTCCTCACGTGCCCTCGGCATGCCGTGCCACGGACCCTTGGTGGTCAGGTGATGGGGATGGAGTGTTGGGAGCTGCCACGAGAGGCTGTGACGCCTGACGGTCTCCCTGTGGGGGCCTCGCCCTGTCGGCCGTCAGCTTTCTGCTGCCGGGGCAGGGCTGGGCTGCCCTCCTCACCCCCGACGACCGTGGCTGTCTCAGACCAGAGGAAGTGGTGCACGCAGCTGACAGTGCAGGGCCACCCCGGCGCCTCGTACAGGACATGGGAGTCCAGAGGGGGCCGCGCAGTTGTGCCGCTGCCGCCCGAGGGCCCACCGTCTCCTCTCTGCTCCTCCCCACCAGCCCTGCTGTGGGCACTAGAGTCTCCCGTGTGCAGTTTTCCGTGTGTGAAGTATTCTCATGCTGTGGAAGTACTCCATGCACAGAACATGAGCATGTGTCCACCCAGCTGCAGTGTGTCCCTTGCGTGGCTCCCAGGCCCTGCACCAACACTCCCTCTCGGGTGACCGTGGGGCAGTGGGTCTGTAGAGGTGACCTGATTGGCACCTCCTCTCAGAGTTGTGCTGAGGGGTGTGCCAGGCCACACGTGAGAGCACCTGGTAATGCCCAGGGCGTGAGACATGTGGGTCATGTCTCACACGTCTCAGGTCCCCGAGGAGCTTCCCGATGAGTTAGATCGCTGTGGACAGTGACTGCCCCCCAGGAGCTGGATGGCAATGAGAGCCCCCAGGTCCCATGTCGTCTGTGATGCCCACCCCTCCCCTCCCACTGGTGTGAGCGGAGGGCCCCTTTCACTCACTAGGAGAATCCATCATTCAGAACCTCCTTGCAAACGCAGGGCTGTGGGACCTTCTCGGCACAAAGCTCAGCTCAGAACCAGCCTGACGTGCCCGACCAGCCCTGTGAAAGGGAGGAGCCAGGCTGAGCTCAAGGCTCGCCCGCCACAGGACGGGACCTCCTGGGAGTGTCCCCTGCAAGGCCATGGTCCGGCCTGGCCTTTCTGACACGTTGCGGGTACTGGATGCTGTCCTCCCCGAGTCCCAGATAGAGGCCTCCCTGGCAGAGGGGAGCAGGAGTCAAGTACTGTCACTAAAATGCCAGGGCACAGCGCGTGCCTGCCGACCTAGGCCTGCAGGAGAGGGACACTGACCGCCTGCTCGTCTATCCCCAGATGGAGGTGGACACCGAGGAGAAGCGTCACCGCACACGGTCCAAAGGGGTTCGAGGTACGTCCACGCGCCCCTGAGTCCCCGGAGGCCCCATGTGGGGTCACCTTCGTCCTGCCGAAGCTGTTTGCTTGGTTCGCCCCGACCGCTGCCTTGAGACCACCCTCTGGGACTGTCCAGTGGAAGAGGGTGCTTGTGGTAGATGACACGTGTTTATCTGTTTCCCTCTGCAGTTCCCGTGGAACCCGCCATCCAGGAGCTGTTCAGGTCAGTGCTCTGTGGTCACTGTCCCCCGCAGCAGCGTAGGAGAGCTGTGCCCTTCCGTGGGCGCCCTGTCCTCCCTCGTGCCCAGTGGCTCGCTCGTGCCCCGCTGCACTGATGAGGCCACCTCCCTGACAGTCGCTAGTGAAAAGCGTCCCAGACCCCACCCCACCATTTGGGTTTTGCTCTGTCCATCTGTGTGGCCCCCTCCTCTCTGTCACTGCAGCATCAGGTCAAACCCGCGCACAGCACAGGGCACCGTGTAATCACTCCTTTCCTGTTGCAGCTGTCCCACTCCTGGCTGTGATGGCAGCGGTCATGTCAGTGGCAAATACGCAAGACACAGAAGGTAATGCCTGCGCTTTTTCTCCTTGCATTGTGTGTCTCAAGCGACGCAGACGAGTGGGCGGGCGTTCTTGGGGACAAGTGTCACAGTTTTTTCCTCCTTGACAGGAACTCAGTCATGGGTCTCTTGTGCCGGTTCTCAAAATGTAAGCCATTCTCACTCTCTCCCGGGGCAGAATTTACAATAATTCGTAGGACGACACAAGTTAGATCAGCCTGAAACTCGTGCCACACGCGTGGGGACAGTGCTGACAGCCTCCCACACGGTCACAGGGGAGGCTGCTTCTCCCTCCCAGTGTCCTCGTGCCGGTAGCTGTGGGACGGTTAGTCACAAATAGCAAACCAAAATGCGGCCTTCGGGCCTTCCTGCAGGAATGTGGCTTCCATAATCAAACAGTTTGGCCTGGGATACGAACCCAAGCCCTGTGCCTGGGCGGCAGCGGGAAAGCTTACAGTGAGGGGGACGCGGGGGAGCAGGACTGATCGCCTAAGGAGAATTTGGGGCTCTGAAGGGTTATCTCCCCCTCAGAAATGCTGGGGCCTCGGCCTGTCAGAGAGATGGGCATGCAGAGTGTCTAGAAGGTGGGGTGGCTCCTCAGGGCTGCAGATGCACCCCCAGAGTCCCCCCAGCTCTGCAGGGGCTGAGGGGCGCTGTGCAGAGACAGGTCTCCAGACGCCCTCCTCCACGAGGAAAGGAAGCTCTTCTCCCTGGAGCGGAAGCAGCCGTGCTTCCCGCTGGGAGTCCCGGCGTCACGGGTGGAAGTGCTCACAGGCTGTAATGAATTGGCACCTGATTCTCACAAACCGGGGCCCAGGCGTTCAGCTGGACGCACCCTCAGAACCAGACCCCAGAACCGGGCACGGGGGCGGAGCAGGTGCCTGCAGCCTGCAGGGCGCCCTTCCTCACGGCCGGTTTGTGGCCCTTCTGGTGAACGTTAATTTATGGGCAAAATCAAGCAGCTATTTTGAATTGATATATTCAATCCAATATTGCATTTGATTCAATATTCTAATACTTTGAATTGGAATGGATTTTACTAGGGAGTCCCCTAGTAAAATCAAGGGAAAAGTCACAAAACGACTCCCCATGTCCCCACACTGGCATTTAAGAGACAGGGATTTCTAATGAGCATCCACGATGAAATGGTCATCAGACCTCTGTTATGTGTATGCCGAAGGAACAGCAAGCTTTTTAAGGAAATTTTGTGATTCAAAGTATTTTATTTAACTTATTAGTATTGCTACTGTATAAAAGAGTAAATTGTTGAACTATGTAATTTAAATAGTTGACCTAAAGAATTTATGCTATTTTGTGAAGAACTATTTATGTAAATCTTCATCTAAAAGTTTCAGAAAAACTGCCCTGTTTATGTTTCCAGTGGAAAACAGGTTGGCAAACCATAAGCAAACCTAATTCTCCTCTAATTATCTCTCAGTCAGTCAGTAAACTTCATCACACAGGTAAAGAAACAAGTAGGTTTGCCAAAAAGTTTTAATTAGGTATCAGCTAGATATAATTCCATATCCACAGTTACGCAGGAAAAATCATGAAGTTTCCGGAGAATTATTTCAGACGCACGTGTCCCTGCCAAGGAGCGCTCCCCGCACTGCAGCCTGGCGTGTGCGTGCACAGCCGCCCTGGCCCCCCTCCCTGCTCGAAGCAGGTGCCGAGACGCGGGTTGTGCGGCTGGAGGGCGGCCTGGGACTGAGGCTCTCCTGGGCACAGCGCCCGTGTCCGGGAGGGGCTGGGCAGGCGGGGCTGTGGGGAAGATTCCCAGAGCCATCCAAGTGGGGAATCTTTCGGCAAACGTTTTAGCTCAGTGTTTTTTAATGTCATGGTTTTTACCATGAGTCATCGCGTGTGTGATCATTAGAATTCCTAATATCTTGATGGGAACAGTGAGTGGGGAGCTGCGATGGGGTGCAGAGGCTGAAGACCTGCTCCCAGTGCGGAGACACAGCTGGTTTCCTGCCCCACTGACGCGCCACGGGGCTCCGGGCAGCCGCGTCACGGCACGGGCTTCTTTCTCCTCGGTTCTGACGGGAGAGAGTCGCAGGCTTCGCTGCGCACAGCTGGCCGCCAGTTCGGGGCCTGCACCCCAGTTGAGGGTCCTCTCAGAGGGCCCCTTGGAGGCCCAGGTGGGCGTTCTGAGCTTCTCCGTTGGTGTCTACATGTTACCAGTGATTGTTACTCAATCACTGGGACGGCATTTGAATTTCTTAACCTGAAAAAGTGCTCCTTCTGGTAGGTGAGGTGCATGCGTGTGTTAGCAGCCTTGAGGCGTGGCTGCTTCCCATCTGTGAGGTTTCGGGTCTGTCTGGCGTTTTGTTCTGGTTTTGAAAGGCCTCCTGCTGTGAAAGCCCCCCGCCCCGCCGTCCGCACCCACAGACCCTCCGCGGCGCGCGTGGCCTCTGCGGAGACCCAGCACAGCCGCCTCTCAAGCGTCGCAGCAGTGGCTGCCTCCGGGTGGGTTTCAGTGGAATCGCCTGAGCTTTTTGGTCTTTTAGCGATGTCTTTCGATAAATGTATTTCTGTTAGGGCTACCATTTTTATTTCATTCGTAGGTCACATCAGTTCGTAGCCAAGTGAAGTGGTGTTATTTTCATATGTTGAAGTTCCTATTTATTTGAACACGCAAAGAACAATTTGAGGCAGGTGTGTGGAATCAACAATGTCAAAAATCAAAACAATTTTTAGGAAATTTGATAACAAATGATAAAATGCTGCCCACCATTAATCTTTTTTTCCTCTCTCTTATTTTATTAAGTTTATTGGGGTGACATTGGTTAATAAGACTATACAAGTTTCCAGCCTTCAGTTCCACGATACATCATCTGTATGTTGCATTGTGTCCCCACCATCCAAGGTCCAGTCTCCTTCCGTCATCATGTGTCTGACCCCTGGACTTCCCCTTTGTGGTGAGAAAGTGTCCAGGGAAGCCCGGTCTCAGTCACAGTCTCAGTGTCTGCTATGTTGCTGGTGGGACACGTATTGCGGGGCCCTCCGTGGCCGGGGCCTGCTTCACTGGTGTCCTGGCTTCGCGTGGGAGCTGCTGGCACTGAGGACTCACTCACCTGCTTCGGCTGAGAGAGGCGGGGCTCTGGGCTTGTGGGAAGGCAAGGCAGAGGGCAGGGAGACTCACCCCCCAGAGAACCCCTGTGGGGGGACAAGGACTCGACAGGGAACTCACCGTTTAGGGTCCTGGTTCAAAACGGGGGTGGGGGGGCGTCAAGGTTCTAATACTTCATTGGATGGTCTGCCTCACTTCAAAAACTGTATCCTTGAGCAGAAGGTAATCTATTCATGAATATACATTCGTGTTAATAGTTCATGACCAGTTTGAGGTAGCTGATAAACACACAGACAACTGCTTGGTTAAAAGTTAAAGAGATCAAGTGGGAAAACCATGAGGGCACTTTAAGCAGAGTTTTACTGAGACCCAGACTGTATCGGGGTTTTATACAGCACAGCATGTAGTGCCAAGTCCCTTGGCATCCAGGGCGAAACTGAGCGAGACGAGTGGCCTCCCCTCTGAGCACAAGAGCTCCTCCGAGGGGTGTCCCCTGGGTGCCGGAGGTAGACAGGCCCCACCTCCCAAACGCTGACCAGCAGGGACCCAGGCTCACTCAGCACTTCTGGGCCCTCAGTACAGACAGCCAGGGCCAGGCCTCCGGGCAGCGAATCGACATACAGACATTCACCTTCAGAGACATCTCAGTCTTCGCACACGTGAATCGGACTGGTTTTTCCAACTAAGGGTTTATGTTATTAGCATGTAAGTACGACAGAAACACTGTGGAATTTGCAGTCAGTCCAGAAGTCATCTCATTGTGAACCCAAATGCTAACACAGTCTTTTCCCTGCCCAGCAACTCTCAATTTAGGAAGCTGCTGGCCTGCTCCGCTTCCTGACAGCCGTTTATGGCAGGAAGGCTCCAGGCCAAATGTGACATGCGGCGAGCCCGCTGAGGCATGTGCTCTGTGCACACCACACGTCCAGAGACCGCGCTGTGGCTGCTGAGCATCTGGCGCCAGAGCCCTGTGCTGAGGGGCAGGTCACCGGGTGGAACATGAGGCCTGGCATTTTCTGGTGACAGCCCCCAAACCACAGACTGACACCTGCAGGAGGAGGGGGACTTGGTGAAAAGAAGCCGCAGGTCACTCTTGATCTGTAATTGTTTGGGTTCAGCTCAGGGACCTGGTGAAGAGACGTCGGTATGAATCCAGAATTTCGCAGCCCTGACGCTGAGACCGGGGCTGCAGCGCCCCCTGTTGCTGCATCTCTGCCTGGCTGCCTGAGACTGGGCAGCCCGGTGCCTTGTGGGGGTCCCTGTGTTTCCTCCCTGTGTCGGTGAGAAACGCTGCTTGTGTGCGAGACAGAGTGCAGCTCGGTGCCGAGAAAGGGCAGTCTCTGCAGAAACTGGACTTACAAACGTAGAAGTAGGAATAACCACAATTTATTAGTATCTGTTACAGATTGCCATTAAACAATGGACAGAAATTTGAATGTCAGCCTTCCCTGTAGTGGTTTTACACCTATTCTTTCTGAAAGGCGACTCTTGTTTAGGCCTCTAATGAGAGCCGCTGACCCCGACTCATCGCTCACACCCGTGTCTTGGGAACCCTCTGGGTTTGTCTGAAGTTCAGTGGCTGTCGTTTACATTCACCCTTCACTGCAGTTGTTTAGCGTGTGTGTTTGTTGAACACAGGGTCACGGTGGAATATTTGACCCAAAGCTTAGCTTTAGAGTCTTACATACGCAGCAAGCGCCAAGAGCTGGGTGATGGGAATAGCCGTTATTTTAAATCCTGCCAACTGAGGAAATTCAGAGCCAAATCAATTGATTTTGAAACTTCAAAATTAAAAGTTCCAAATGGTAGTTCTCCTTTCTGATTAGAAAATTATCGGCTTCTCTCTGGCTTATTGTGCATACTTTGTATTCAGATTTTTTCCATTTCCTAACCCCTCGC
This sequence comes from Trachops cirrhosus, assembly GCA_028533065.1. Lineage (NCBI taxonomy): Eukaryota > Metazoa > Chordata > Mammalia > Chiroptera > Phyllostomidae > Trachops > Trachops cirrhosus. The sequence goes on from CM052543.1 coordinate 147,235,356, forward strand.
ACCCACCAGTGGGACTGCCAGGGCACAGCCGCAGGTGAATAATTGCCTGTCTTCTCGGGCTTGTTCTGGAGCTGAGGTGGAGGGCTTGCTTCCTGATGTGTGCGTGCCTCATTTGGATTCTGCCAGCAGCCCGGGGGCTGTGTTATTCATGCCTTGACAGAGAGCTCTCACTAAAAGCCTTGGAACAGAGCCAGGCACTGGTGAGAGATAGTGGAGCATCGCAGCGCGCAGCCAAGAGGGGCATCTATAATCCAAAAAAATGGGGGGTGGGGGGCAGAGAGGAAGACAGACAGAGAAACAAGAATCCCTGTGCCTCCTCACCGGTTTTGCAGTGACGGAAATTTCATTTGCATTGAAATAAAATGCCCTAAAAATAATTGCATTTTTTTCTAACCACGCTTGAAAGTTTAACACAATTTTCCACGTTTAATTGCAAAGCTGATTTTAATTAGTAAGGCTCTGCATGTGAAAAATGAAGATTCACTTGGGTGCGTGAAACATGGCGCAGTGTCTGCTGAACGCTCTAATTAATGTATGGCTGCCGCGCAGCAGGGCGCGCTGTGGGGCGTTCGTGGGAGAGAGACCCTGTGCACGCAGCCACCCGCCCGCCCCTCTGCGCTCTGCCTCCTGAGTCCCCGAGAAGAACCCTTCGTCCTTGATGAGACGTCATCGTGCACGCCGTCACCCCATCCTTAAACTTGACGGGCTTGCCTGTCCTTTTCGCTGTTGTCACTGGTACCGTAAACTGCAAGTCAGAGCACACATTAGCATCGATTGACCACCCGCCCAGTCGCGCGCAGAGCCACAGCGTCGGTGCCCAGGGACGGACCTGTAGGACGGGGAGAGTCACAGCGCACCGGCTGCCCGGACTCCTCACTTCGGCCGCTTGTCAGTCGTGTGAGCGCAGACGCGCCAGACCCAGGCACGACCTTAGCCCGTGGGGGTCACAGTAAGTCTCTATGTTTAAGAAAAGAAAAGATTCCTGGCCGTTGCCCTAAGAAAACAACGGCTGCTGCTGGTCTGCAGCAGGTCTGCTCGCCTGGACAGGCCTGCAGGCCCGCGGCGCCGAGTGCGGCTGAGTCAGGGCGGCCAGACTGCCGAACAGAACACCGGCGCCGGTCCAGAAATATTTTCGACGTCCGATAAAAACATTTTCAGATAATTCCACGTTAGGGCAGGGACGTGGCATCTCAGGCGGCGTACGTATAAACACGCGCCGACCGCTGGGCACGGCCGCGGAACCTGCAGCACCAGCTGGCGTGCAGTCCCGCTGTCGACCGGGGCTCGCCCGCCGGACCCGCGCGGCTCGCTCGTGACTCCTGCCATCTGCTGGGATGAGGGCAGGACCCCGGCAGCTGCTGCTCGGAGCCGACGCGGGGAGGAGGGCCCTGCCGCGGCCGTGAGGGGCATCCAGCGGCGCTGACCCGCGGTGTGACGCAACGGCAGCCACAAGGCCCTGCAGCTCGAGGCTGTGTGGGCCGAGCTCGTCCTCCACCTCTGCCTGGGGGTCTCCGCTGGCTCTGCTCCCTCGGAGGGGAGGGGCGGGCCACGGCAGTGGCCGTGGACAGGTCTGCAGGCTCCGTCTGCCGAGGGCATGTGTGCACCTCTCACGGTGAGGGGCGGGGCGGGGCGGGCAGGGACTGAAGGTGTGTGAGCCCGCCCCACCAGCCTGAGTTGGCTCGGGTGGCCGGATGGCTCTGGGCGGCCATTCTGTGTGCCTGGGGCCTGCAGTCCGAACTGATGAACCCACATGGTGACCGGCCCCTCGACCCAGTTCTGAAGGCCTTGTCTCAGAGCACTCGCCTTGTCATCCCTCCTCCTTTTGTTCACACGGTGAGAACACAAGGAGCAAGCAGCGACTCCTCAGACCCGTCCTGAAGAGGACATCGTGCTTCAAATGTTAGACCCCCGCCTGTGCCGGGAGCCCCGACTCCGGGACCCTCTGCGTGCCTAAAGTAGTGAGGGAGGTAGAGGAAGAAAGGGCTGTTTTAGTGTTTTCATCTGAAAACGTTTCTGCATAGCTTAGAATGTTTCCAGCTGCAAGAGATGGAAAACCCACCTCGGAGTGGCTGAAAGGGTGCAGGGTCTCTTCTGTGACCCGGAGAGCCAGGGCTGAGGGTCGAGGCGGAGGCGATATGGAGGCCTCTGCTCCGTCCTCTGTGTTGCTGTCCTCTGGGCTCCTGCGTTCTCACCTTGTCCTGGGAAAGACTGTGGCCTGGCCTGACAGCTGATCCCCCACATCCAGAGGAGGCTGGAGGAAGGAGCCATCTCCAGGAGCCCCTCAGAAGAGCACGGGGATGTTCTGAGAAACCACTGACGCCGCCCCCAGAGCCCTAGCATTCCAGCTGGGGCCTCGGTCATTCCCAAGCCACCACGATCGGCAGACATGGTCATCCTCGTGACCTCAAGCCCATGCCTGGAGCTGGAGGCCAGTCAGCTTTCCCCAAGGCTTCTCCAAGTGGGTCCTGTGACCTGGCATATCAGTGTCACCTGGAGCTTTCTGGGCCCCAGCCCAGACCTGCTGAATGAGAAGCTGTGGGGGGTAGGGCTGGCCCTCTGTTTGCAACCCTCTCCAGGGGGCACGGATGGTTCCCAAGTAAGAGAATCACTACCCAAAGGGACAGGCCTGTGTGAGCCAAAGGAGAGGCCTGCTCACGTGGGGTTGTCAGGGACGGGAGAGGGTTCATTCTGGAAGACGAAGCCTGCCACGTGTGTAGCTCTGAAAGCCGAGCGGGCGGTGCCAGCCAGCGCCTTGCCCCAAAGACCGTCAGTGCCAGACGTCGCCTTAGAAGTCCGTTCCAGCCCCTGTCCCCAGTCAGGATCGGAGTGTGGCCCAGGACCATCTGCGTCACAGACATCCAGACCCAGCGGCCCCCTGTGCTGCAGCCACTAGCTTCAGTCCCGAGACCACCGAGGGGCAGTGAAGGCAGCAGTGCTGTCAGGGAAGGAAGGGGCAGCCTGGTGCTCTGGGTCAGGGCTGTGGCCCGCGCAGCTGCTGCAGGCCTGGCCCTGTCCCACGTCGGGATGCCCCTGCGCTTCACAGGCTCAGATCACAGGCTCAGGTGAGGCCTGCAGCCCCGCCAGGCCCCGCCTGTGTCTGTCCCAGAGCCTGCACAGAGCCCAGGGCCAGGAGCCTACTGGGAACAAGGGGCCAGGGGAGCTGCACTGAAGGAACCTGGATGTGTCCCAGGGATGGTGTGAGCCCTGTGGAGGCACTTGTGTCCCTCACGAGAGAAGACCTTGGACTGGGTCACTGAACTGAGGACGCCTCCCCAGGCCTGCTCAGGGAAAGCGCTGAGCCCCGTGTAACCGAGACGGTTTCGAGAGATCTGCCGCGAGCCGAAGCAGCCACTGTGTGGTCTGTCTACACCGCCTAGGGTGACGTCGCCAGAGACGAGCTCCGCGTGCAAGGAGGCACCTCTCCCAAAACTCCAGGGAGGAGAGAGCACCTTGGAAGCACCTCCTTCCTCGTGCACAACGTGCGCTGGTTCAACAGTGTCCTCAGACCACCTGTTCGCCCCTCAGCCAGTCCAGTGGGCTGTCTGGACCCCAGGAGCTGGCTGAGAGTGCAGGCAGACGGGATGCGGTGGGGGAGGTCCTGACAGCCTTCCTGAGAGGCGGAGATGCTGGTGCAGGAGCAGGTCCCAGCCGAAGCTGGTGCCTCACCACTCACGGGCAGCTGGCGAGCAAATTCTGGAGCAGCTACCACGCCCTGGGCCCCAGAAGAGAGACTCCACCCTGTAAGGGGCAGAGGGCTTGGGGTGCAGCCACGGGGTCACGAAGAGGAGAGCAGCACGTGTCCTTCATCGCACCTCGGGGTGGCCTGCGCCGTCAGGCTGGCCACCTGGGGACGCAGGAGGGCGGGCGCTCTGGCTCCTCCTCTCTGCCGCTCGGGCCCCCACTAGGCAACCTCCACTGCAGTGTCTGTGAGAGGCACTTGGCTGTTGCCAAACGGGGCCCTGGGCTGTGCGGTCAGCCACCCGCTGCAGCCACACGCACACGACACGCAGACACGTGTGCGTGCCATGACACGCCCCTGTGCCCGGGCTGCTCTTCCGCTCCAGCCGGTCTAGAGCGCTGATCAGATTATTACCACAAGGCGCCCGAGTGCTGAGTGACTAATGAGTTGAGCTTCCCCTGAGGCAAGCATGGGTTTTGTCAGAGAGCTTCCTAAATTAACCTAAATTGATTTCTAATCGAGGATGGTAGAGGCAAAGGGATTGGGGGCTGGGCCTTCCCTCGGAGCCGCTCCACCCAGGACTCGGCTCCACGTAGCCCCTGTCTCCCCGTCCTGGCCCAGTCGTGGGCGCTGCCCGTACTCGAGGCCCGTACTCGAGGCCCCGGACACAGGCTCCTGACCTCCCACTCAGCCGGGAAAGGCGGGGCGGGGGATGGGTTCTGGGCTCTTAAGTTTCTGAAACACCAGAATCTGAAAAAATAAAAAGTTTCCTTTTCAGATTTATTTTAACTGGTTCGCCCAGGGTGATTTATTAATAAGAAAAGCCAAAGGAAATACCGTATGGTTCAAAGGTAACTTCAGATTAAAGGTACATGAATGCTCACTTTCCTAAATAAGGACTACAAATAAAGTTATACAGGCAATAGCAACGGGAGTGGGGCGGGCTTTCGTTAATGTCCGCTGCGTGTGGCCGCTGTGCTCGCCCAGGGTGTCGTGACGCTACCGGAGCAGCAGTAGCCACCGCCAGATTTTTTCTTTGATTTTTAATGCACTTCTGCTATTTTTTAACTTAGTCTCATGGTGCGTTTGTTTAAATTTTTACTTAATATTATAACATGAGCCTTCTCTGATGCCATTAAATAGTTTCATTTTTATTTTCATAGCTAACGTCCATCCAGTGGTGATACTGTAATTTATACAACCCTTCTCTTACTATTGGCATTTAGGTTTTAAACATTTGCACACTATATATTGTGTGTGACAAACATCCATAGAGGCAGTTCCCCGTGGCTTCTGGGTCATCCCTCAGGATGGGCCGCCGGGGAGTGCTGTGTGAGGGGCAGGGGCGTGAGCTGCTCCCAGTGTCCCTCCTGCTGGGTGGGCGGCAGCAGGGAGTAGGCCACCCACAGCCTGAGGCAGATACGGTGGCACTTAATTGTTTTAAAAAGACTCCCTTCTCATTCAGAAAAGGATGACCTTGTTTGTGAGGGGATAGATTTCCAAAGGCTTAACCTTTCTTTTCGACAATGCCTTTGCAGAGAAATTCTGGAAGGAGTCATGGTTCAAAATTCAACTCACGGGCCTTTCCTTTTGGAGAAGGATCTCACTTAGCATTTGGGTGAATCCCCCTCCCCCTGCCAGCCCTCTCCACCAGGACAGGTCCTTCCGTAGCTGAGTGAGGAGGGGCTTCGAGGCAGAGGGCAGATGCTCTGGCTCCACTGACCTGGCCGCCCAGCGAGCTCCGAGGTCTCAGTCAGGGAGTAGGAGACAAGCCGAGAGGTCAGCCACCAAAGCCACAAGCCAGAGCGTGTCAGTGCAGGGACGAGCATTTCACGTGACGACATGGAAACTGCCCTCCTTTGCTCGTGTGCCTGTGCCCAGCTGAGACCCCTGCTCTGTAGCCTGTGCTTCCAGGAAATGCCTCTGGAGGCCGTGAGGGTCTCACTGGGCCTTCCTTTTGCAGATAAGGAACTGAGACCCACAGTGCGGAGGGACACTCAAGGGCACACAATAGACAAAGAGGCTGGGAACCAGCTCTTCGGTCCCAGACCAGGGTCCAGAGAGAGAAGTCTGAGAATCCGCACAGTTGTGGCACCAAGATTTATCTTCCTGTTGACAGGGAGGGAGGAGGGGTAGGCAGTTTCTACGAAAACTGATAGATGAGAAGAAGAAGTGCTGTCTGTTTAGCGTCACTAAACCTGCAGACAGATGAAACGGCTTCAGGCACCGCCGAGCAACGTCACTAACACTCAGCCAGGGGCTGAGTGAAGCCCGAGGACTCTGTTCGAAGCCCAGAGCACTGGCCTGGGGCCCGGGGGGCAAGGCTGCCTCCTCTCCTGCAGGCCCCTCCACACATTTCCTGCACCATGTGAAATAAAACACTTCTTTTAAAAAGAAAATAAGTACTACAACTTTTACCCCTAGATCTCACCCTGAGTGCAGTGACCCAAGGCTTGGCAGTGCTTGCAGATGGCTCTTCAGAAGCCTTTCCTGTGTCCACGGGTGACAGTGGGGAAGGGCTGGGACCTGCGAGGGAGGCTCTGTGGCCTTGTTTGTACCCTTGGGGCCAAACGGGTCCAGCCTCTTCACCACAGCACCTGTCTCACTGTCAGCGCACTCTCGGGCCAGGTCTGCACCAAAGGGCAGCGTCTCCTCGTTGTGCAAAGGTCTGCACAGCTTCCGAAGCATTTGGACATCACAGAAGTAGGGACCTGTGTCTCAGAGGCCGGTATGAGGGACAGACAGCAGGCACACACACGCACACCCTGTGACCTCACCGATGGAGACTCGGGATGAAGTCTTGTCTAGACAGGCAGTGACTGTGGCCATCTGCGGGGCTTCTGCCCATGCCACAGCCACACTGGGCACGTCCCCCAAGGGCACAGCCCCGCTCACACAGACAGATCGCACAGGTGGACAGAGACGCTGCATCTGAGAGACCCAGAAGGAGGAGCGCAGCGGGTGCTTGGAACTTGGGTGCAAGCTCCATTCCCGTGGTTCCTGCCCGCCTCCCCTGCAATGGGGCTCTCCCTCGCTTTGCACCGTATCACTGTGTGAAGTCCAAACCCATGTCGTCCGTCACAGGAGACTCTAATGTCACTCGTCATCTGAGTTTAGAAAAAAGGAAGAGCGGTGCTACAGATGATGGAAGCCATGGCCTGGAGTGCAGGGTTCTGCAGCGGGGCACGGCTGCCGCAGTGACGGCGAGCGCGCCAGTGACAGGGAGCACGCCCGGGTTGTGTCTGCGCGTGTGCCGTCTCCTAGAGCAGGGCAGTAACCACTGTAAGTCCGTCATGTGCTTGCTCAGGACAAGGACTTCTCTTGGTTAGAGGGAAAACCAATGAGAGGGGCCTGCAGATGGCTGAGTCCACCTGAGACGTTGGCCCAACCCTGTGGGGAGCCAGGGGCGGGTAGATGCGGCTACACGCTACACTTCAACCAAACGGTGCAGGCATCCCGGCTTGTCGCCAACTTTTGCCAGAAGTATCCATCAGCAGTCCCCCAAGAACAGAGTTTCAATCCTGTTTATAATGACTAGGCTTGCAGGCATGTCTTTCCCAATTTCTAAAAACGCCATATTTTGCCTGGAGTGTGCCTATGCATATGTCTGCATGTCTGTGTGTGTGAAATGGTGTCTACCTCTCCTCTGTTTACATAAGGTCCTATTTCTTTGAGCGAGGATGCTCGTACATTCCCTCTGTCCCCAAGCCAAATGCGTAAACATCTCAACCCTTCAAGTACAAGGATTTAAAATATTTGACAATTGCATAATTTTACCAACCATATATGAACCAAGTACTTTGTCCTAGAGCAGCTAAAGAAGAGGAAGGTAGAATGTATTTGAGAAAGAGTAGAAAATTTTAGCACTTTGTTTTTATGTATTTTCCTACATATTTGCTCTCAGGGCAAAGATGTAACTGGTAGAATCATAAATTTTTACGTAGTTTGCTCCTTAATTAGTTCTTCCTATCCCTCTTAATTATTGTAATTCAGGGTACTAGTACTGGTGTAACTTCAGGAGCTGGATCATATTGCTGTAGTATTAAGTATTACTACAGTATCAAGTATTACTAGAGTAATAAATGTTGCCACAGCAGTAAGTGTTGCTACTGTAGTAAGCATTGCTACAGTATTAAGTATTGCTACAGTGTTAAATAGCACTGCAGTATTAAGCATTGCTATGATATTAAGCATTACTGCAGTATTAAGCGTTGCTGTAGTATTGAATGTTGCTAGAGCATGAAGCGTTGCTACAATATGAATTACTGCTATAGTACATGATACAGTACGTAGTGTTACTATGGTGTTAAGCAGTACTACACTACCAAGTACCTGTAGCCATACAAAGTGCATCAGTCACTTACTATTACAACTGATGTTGCCAGTCACAGTTGCTGCCTCAAGCATCAGATTTCTTCCTCTGGACTAAACACAGACCAGAGAGCGTGTGCTGGCGTGTGAACGTGAAACGTGACCTAGCACATGTCTGATGGAGGGTTGTTAGCGTGTAAACGTTCAGAAAGATAAAGCCTGAACGCACACTGCCGACACCCCCGTCGAGCGTGGTGTGCGTCCAGCAGTTCTCTCTGTCCTTCGGCTGATATGAATGAGACGCTTAGGATGCGGCGCGAGCACAGGTCCCGAATGGGAGCGACGTCCCCGGTCGTGCCCGTTTCAGCTGTCCTTCAGCTCGGCCGGTCCAGTGCTGGCCGTGTGCAGGTCACCTGGTCTCTCTGGCCCTCGTGTCTTCATTTTCAAGGTGAAAAGGTGGACGGGGTGACTTCTGCGGTTGCTCTCTCCTCCGGATTCTGTTGTTCTGGCGACATTGTCTTAGTCAGTGACATCTTCCGCCACACAGGTCACTAGCTCCTAATAAGTTGGCCACTTCAGGAAACCCTGTATCCATGTGAGATGTTTAACTGAAATAGGAAGAGGCTCAGTGTATTTTTTAGGAGTTTAATTTGCCTGTCTTACTGCAGAGACATAGATTGTCGGGACCATCGTATCTCGGCATTCTCGAGTGTGAATGGCAGACCACCAGCAGTCTGCAGGCAGAGAGGACACGGCCCTGCCTTGTGGAGAGCCAGTGCCGGCAGAACCAAACCTGGAGACGGCCCGTAGGGAAGGGCCGGAAGTGCTCACCGACAGGAACAAGGGCGCTGAGCACTCACGCCGTCCTCCAGCCCGTGGGTTGTAGAGCGAGTAGTCACATGCAGGGCTCCGCAGGCCGGAGGAGACAGGGAAACTGAGGTCAAGGTAGAGCGCACGTGAAAAAGTCGGGAACCACGTAAAGTAGTTCACGAAAGTAATGCTCAGTACCCAGGGGTACAGCGTTTGGGTTTTTTTAAGATTAGGTCAGCTTTTAAAAAAATATTTTTCATGTGCTTATTGCCCATCTTTATATCTTTCTTGGAGAATGATACAGAGCTCTTAAAGGCAGAGGACCCTGAGTTCTAGACTGATCAGGAATGACTTTAGGGAGAAAGCAGAACTCAAGGTCGGTCTTGAGGGGCCCGCAGGAGAGGGCGTGCCGGGCCAGTGTGGCCATGAGCAGGCGTGGAGTTGTGGTGGGAGCAGCGGAAAGCGGGTAACGCAGTGCAGCGTGAGTGAGGGTGTGCAACAGAGTCCAGAATTCTCCAGGGGAGCAGAGCCGCACTCTGTAGCTTTACAAATTAAGTGGGTGGTGTCTGAGTTCAAGATCCAGCTGCGCGCACATTAGCTGGGACTGCCATGCAGAACTCACTAAAACGACAGCGAAGAGTGGCTCTTAAACTCGAGGGACACCAGGGAGAGGAGGGACTAGCATCAGAACTGCAGAAGCTCTAGCAGACCGCCGCCCCTCAACTGCGCCTGAGGCTTCAGGGCTCTGAAGACCCTGCGAGGCGCCCCTCACACGCTGGAGGGGCCGGTGCCAGGCACTCCCAGCAGCAATGGCGATGATGGGCCTGCAGGGGCACTGACTCTTCTTGGGGTGAGAATCAGACACTGCAGCCAGCCACTCTGCTCCACACGCAAGCGGACTCACACCTAGAGGTGCAGCCAGCTCCCCGCTGTCGTTCAGGAGGACAGCATCCAGCCCCCAGGGAGCTGAGCACGCACAGGAAGGCCGAGTGGGCATCTGCGCTGAGCCGGAGGGCTGGGCATCTCCCACACCGGGCCCCGAGCTCACGGCCTGCCAGCACGGGCCCTCCGCTGCAAGCCGGGAGGGGCTTTCTGGGGGGGCCTGAGCAACCTAAGAGGAAAAGCAAACGCCACGTGTCACGTGGCCAACAGAGCAGCCTCGTCAGACCGCTGTACCCAAAGCTCCTGGTCATCACAGCCCTCCCCCAAATGCGCGTTGACAGCCCTGGACCAGACCGGAGGAATGCCTCAAAGATGAGAACCACACAGCGGAAAAAAGACAACTTGCAGGAAACAGAGGTTACGTAGAGAAACATTTTTCAAAAAAGTTATAATATTCCAAAGAAACAGGAGGATAGTTTATTTAGAAAACAATTAGAATCCCTAAGAAATTTTAAAAAGTGAAAGCAAGAAATGAAAACTCAGGAGAAGAATTGAAGATGAAGTCAAAGAAACGTCTCGGTGAGGAAAACAAAACTGTGGGGGAAACACAGCAGAGCGAAGGTGAGACGCTGATGGACCCAGCCCAGGACGTGCAACCGCCCGGCAACAGCGACTCCAGAACAGAGGAGAGGAGAGGAGGGGCCGTGAGGAGTGCAGCCGGCAGCCCACGCAGTCGCCCGCGCTGGCGCTCAGGCCTGCCCTCCGGGGCTGCTCGGCACACGCACACACACGCCCCCTGAGTCCGCGCCGTGGGCTCCGAACACGGAGTGGGGCTCGAACCGCCCGCCCGTGGGTGCTGTGGGCGGAGGGCCAGTCTCGGCGCCGCCACGGTCATGTGCCTGCGCTTCACCTCCACACCAGCGCTCCCGCTATTCTGAAGATGCCACCGTCTGTTCTGCGTGAGTTCTGTCCATCCGGGGACATTCCAGCATGTGGGGCTTGGCCGTCCTTTCAGGAACGCGTGTTGTAGACACGAGCCCGGGTGACTGCCAGGCAGGCTGGCTCTCCCAGCAGCTGTCCCCACAGCACCTGCGGGTGGGAGCGGGCAATCCCCGCTCCCCGTCATGGGCAGTCTCAGGGTGCCGGCCCCGTCGTCAGCAGGCAGGATGCTCACAGAACGTGGGTGTAGGGCCCACACTCTGCACACACACTCCAGAAGTGCCTTCCGGGACTTTGCTTTGAGCTGTTCCCACCCACTGGGCCTGGCAGCCCTGGAGGCAGTGTGGACTTCAGCCGCTTCCTGAGCCCTGTGCTGCTGGTCTCGTGGGCCTGACCTTCATCGTCACGTGAACAGCAGGTGCCGGGGACTGGGCCCAATGAGGACGGTTCACATGGAGAGCAGACACAGCGGCACTTGTTAGTAGTTAGCGTGCGGTGCTATTTACAGTGTACACAGGTGGTACTGAGAGAAAACGTGAGCGTCAAAGCGTGTGAACTGGCAGAAGACACCGGAAGTTGGAGAGAGCTACTTCCGAGCAGCCGAAGGCAGGGGCTCACACAACAAAGGGTGGGGGGGGACCCCAGGGGAGACGGAGGGCCGTCCTTGCTCCCTGGCCTGTGCGGTCCCACCTGCGAGGGACGTGCCACAGGGAGCCATCCGGACATTCGGGGGAGGCTGAGTGTGCCTGGATGAGACAAAAGAATGCTGCGTGAGCCCCCCAGTGCTGGATTTGTGCCACCTGAAGAAGTGTCCCCTGGCCACACTGAGGTGGGGCATTTGGACAGCATCACTGAGGAGCACAGAGGCAGCGGGCAGGGCGTCACTTCCAGGAGCCTGGGGCGTGTGCTGGTGCAGGGCCAGCCTGCTCAGTGGTGTTAGTGCAGGAGGCCTGTGCGCAGGGCACGTGGGGGCGGGCCTCGAAGGGAGGTGAGAGAGGTGGGAAGGTGCCTGCAGGCCGTGGGCGGACCTGGGGGAGCAAACTGCACTTCCTGCTGGACTTGCTGAGGTGCCGCATGGACAGGTGCGGAGTGTGCACACTGGACAGTGGGCCCAGACCCAGGGCTGTCTGGTGGGGGGCGGGGCGGTGGGCCTTCAGCTGTGCTAGCTGTCGGGCGGCCATTCAACATGGCGGAGTGCACGCGGGGGGCCAGCTCTTCGGCACCACGCAGTGCCCTTTGGAGGTCTTTGGCTTGGATTCTCCCCAGACGTGTAAAAATTTCCATAAAAGAAATCTCAGAATTCTGTTTACTTCATATCAGAAAGCACGCACAGCAGTGTTTTTTCATTTTTTTTCTGGTTGTAGTAAGTGTTATTCTTAGCTGGAGCAGGGTATTTTTAAGAGAGGATAACCTTTCAGAGGCAGGGACCAGTCACCTGGAGTTCCACAGGAGAGTGGCACAGCCTGCATCCCAGCCCTTTCCAAATGCCCCACGCCCCTTGCCACTTCCTTCCTTGCTCCCAGATGTGACTGCGCCCTCGCATTGCTCCCCGCCTCTCACGGGAGGTCAGAGCCCTGCGCTCAGCCCGCAGGCTGGCTGACGCGCAACACTGCGCCCTCAGCTCCCGTCCTCTGCCTGCCCCTCTCCTGCACTCCGAGCTCCGGGCGCAGTTTCCAATTCAGTTTCCTGGAACTGTCATGCCGTGTCTACGACCTCTGTTTTGCTTGAAATCTATAGAAATGGTCTTGTTTTCTCCCCCACATCGTGTGCATCGATTGCCCTTCCTAGGGACTCCCTAGCTCCTTTGACCGGGTGTCCTCTACCTGCTTTTATCCCGATATTTATCACATCCCACCCACTCATTCAACAACTGTTTACTGAGTGCCCACACGTGGCAGGCACTTGGCCCGCCGTGGTGAATGGTGAGGAGAGGATCCGAGATGGTGTGACTGGCATGACACAGTCCTCTAGGGCCCCAAGTGCCTTGTGGTGAGCACGTGCGCCCCTCACCTCTGAGTCTGCAGCGTCACACAGCCCCACCTGCGGGAGGCTCCCGCACCCACATGCACTGGACGGGCCACGACCAAGCCCTGGTGTCACTGCTGCCAGGTCCAGACACTGCTCAGAGGCCGCAGAACGCCGGCCCGCTGAGCGGCGGCACTCACACAGCCCAGTGCAGACCGCGGGTGTGCCCACGGCACGTTTATTCTCTCTCCCCTGCACTCCTTGCACCGTGTGCACAGGGTTCCCAGGCAGAAAGCTGCAGTGAGCGGCGTGGCTTTGGGAAATCTGTCTGCGGAGGCACTGTGAGCTCCTGCCGGGAAGGCCTTCCCTGCGTGGAGGTCCCTCGCAGCGTGATGCAGGGCAGCTGAGCCAGCACTGAGTTCTTGTCCATGAGGCTGGGCTGGGTTGCAGCCCGCACCAGTGTGGACGGGGTTGGGGGGGCCGTCACGTCTACAGATGTGTCATGTGTGTGGAATGTGCACAACCACACACATCCAGAGCTGCCTCACACATACTGCACAGTGTGCGTGAACCAGTTCTTCTCTTCAAACGTGCGTCACTGAACTCGCATTGCCAATGGCAGGCTGTCCCGAGAGAGCTTCGCGCAGCGGCCTGCGCAGTGAGAGAGGGCTCCCCGTCGGTGGCTGTCGGGGCAGCAGTGCCGAGGAACTGGGAGGCCAGACCACACACTGACAGCAGCCGGACACGGGCGAGCGCGGTTTCTTGTGACACTGCCCCATCAGCAGGTCCGGGCAGACGGCGCGCCCGTGTGTCTGCCTGCGCCCGCCTGCGCCCTCCCAGCTGTGGCGCGAGAGTTCCCGCCAGAGCTGAGCTGCCCGCCATGGGGACGCCATTGCTCTGACCTTCCGAGACGGTAACGCAGCCCATCTCTCTCTCTTTTGACAGTGTGTATGGGTGCCCCTTGGCCAAAAAAAGAAAGACCCAAGACAAACAGCCTCAAGAGCCTGCTCCCAAACGGAAGGCGTTCGCAGCGAAAGCCGACAGCTCCTCAGCAGACGAGCGCTACGAGAGCGATGGCACGGAGGACCCGGACGAGAAGGACGAGGACGAGGAGGAGGAGTTCTCAGAGGACGAGGAGGACGAGGAGGGGGACCGCGAGGACGAGGAGGAGATCGAGGAGGACGACGAGGATGACGATGAGGACGGAGAGGATGCGGAAGAGGAGGAGGATGAGGACGAGGAGGAGGAGGAGGAAGAGGAGGAGGAGGAGGAGGAGAATGGTAATCTTTACAATATTAGCAGACTCCCCAGTGGCGATTTGGGCCAGTTCTTCGGCGGGAGTCGGTGCCCTTAACATTTGCGGCTCCTTAATGGTTGCGCAGATAAGTCTGCCTGGTCAGCGCCGGAAAGAATGGCCACTTACCTGTCTCTCGCTTCTGTTTTAAAGGATTCCTTTCAACGGAGTTAATGTTTGATTTTATTGCCGTCAGCTGTTGTTCAGATTGGTCGCCACAAAAGTTTGCTGAGATAGTGTCAGTGCGCACATTTCATGAGCTCAGCGACTTCTATCCAGAAAGTTAAGGTACCTCACCTGGGCACTCGTTTTGCATGTTCTTGGGTGCCCTGCCAAGAGGCACTGTTACTGGCTGAAAGAGCGCTGTTGGGTGCTCCGTCCACACGCCTCCTGGGGGTGGGCGCTGTGGGGCCACTGGAGCAGTGGCCGGGGCCGGGGCCTCGCCCGTGGACGGCCAGAGCCTCCCACAGCGCCTTCCATGTGGGGACAAACAGGAGTAATGCCTTGCCTGAGCCGCCACCCGCTCCCCTGTCGGAGAAGCGCGCCTCGGCTCTGCGGCGCCCAGCGCTGTGGGTGCCGCACAGCAGGGCCCTGCGTTCCGGGTGATCCCGCTCTGTGTCTGGTCTTCTGTTAGGGTCAGACTCCAGAACGTGGCTTCAGAGCTGACCCTTTCGTGAAGGTCATTTCTTTTCTAAAAAGTGGAAGTTGTTTGCGGAGTCTTTACTAACTTAGAGTTTGCCTCAAAGAAATGCTAAAACGTCTTTAAAAGTGAAGGGAGTTTTTTTTTCTTACACTTCTTCCTGGGGCTCAAAGCTGATCAGGAATCTGAGGTCTGGACAGCTGACTTCTTAGGATGGAGGACAGCTGTTTGAGCCAGTGGAGCGGCATCTTTAGACCAGGTAGGGGCGAGCTGGTGGTCGCTAATCTTGTGTGGCAGCAAAAATGATCATTTGTCCTTCAGAAGTCATAAGAGTTTTTTCCAGGAAACCTGGATTGGTTGACAATAGTCCCAGGCTGTTACAGTGGCCTTCGGTCCTGAGAAGGCAGGTCACCACTTAGACTTGCGTAGCGGCACAGACATTGGGTGTGACAGAGCAACAGACAGAGGCGCCGTGGCCCCTGGGGTCACCCAGGGGAAGGTGGGGACTTCCAGGCTCAGACTGGAAGCAGTAAGGAGCCCTGTGCAGGCGCCCAGGTGGGGAGCTGGGGAAGCCTGTTGGCAGATAGATCATTTCCAGACACTGCACGGAACGTGTGTGGCTGCGGATGAAACCACAGGTCGCTGGGGCTGGTGAACGACTTGTAAGTGACCGTGCCTCATTACAGAGGTGGTGTGAGTGTGGCTCTTTCCCCTTCTCGTGCTGCTTGGACAGCAGTGGGCGATAGTGTTCGGGGTTATGGATGTCCGTGCGTGCAGCACGTTGAGGATGTAGGAGGGAGTTGTGTGCATGCATCGGTAACCAAAGGTCTTAACCAGATTGTAGGTTCTGCTATCCATTTGCTGGAATTAAACTTCCAACGTTCATTTACTTAGGGACGTATTTTAAATAATCTACTTCTAAAGGTACAATACGACACATTTTGAAAAAGTAGCCAGAGCATTGTTCAAATAGCTTTACAATGTGAGTACATGAAGCTTTTTAAATTCTCCCTTAAGACATAACTTTTATAGGAGGGGTAGCAAATCGAAACTGATGACTTTTTAGCAAATTCAAGTAAGTGGCACAGTCCACAGTGGTGTGGGACACTGGGAAGCCACCAGTTGCCCGGTCATCTTGTTGACCCCAGACGGCCTAGTCAGAGGACCCAGCAGGCACGAGACCGGTGCTCGGCGAAGGAGGGGCCTGCGCCGGAAGCTCATCAGGAAGCAGGCTGCAAAAAGCAGACAGCCTGATGAGGCCAGTGGTCGGTTGCTGGGTGTCTGGGTTCAGGACTCACACCTTGCGTTCTAATCCCCAGTCAGGCACCTTCTGGATGTGCCTGTCACATGAGCTTCAAGGGGCTCAGCTCTGGACCTGCTGCAGGAGGTCTTGGTGTGCGGGGAGGCTGTGGTGTGCAACACACACTCATGTCCCCAGTCTCCTCTGCAGGGGCTCCCGGTCAGAGGAGCGGGCCCCTCAGAAGAAACCACCCCAGAACCGGTTCCTGGGGACTGGGTCACCAGGCCTCCTGTCACAGGGAGAAGTGGCCCTTGGAGGGGCCCCACAAGCAGGCGATCCAAGACCCCACTTGGCCGAGGCCATGTGGAGCTCTTCCTGGTGCACTGCCACCCCCACCCCCGCCCCACGGTTGCATCGGCGCTCAGGGTCAGAGTCTTCGGGAAGAGTCTGGATCGGAGGGCCTGATAGCCTTGTCGGCAGAGCGCCCGCTCTGCCCGATCACAGGCCCGGCTCTGTGCAGTTAGTGCCGTGGGCTTTGCAGGGCACCTGTCTGCCAGCGTCCTGTTTCCATGTGCTCACCTGCCGAGCTGCTCTTCCACCCAGCTGCTTCACTCAGCACTGCAATCACCATCAGCGCTGGCAACTTTCCGCCTCTTACTAGCAGCATCTTAATGGAGAAGTGCTGCGGGTGCAGGGTGTCCCACTCGGTGTGCTTTGTCCTCCCCGTGCCCCCACGTGACAGAGACTGCCTGTGCCTGAAAACCGGCCGTGTACCCGTGTGTGTGTGACGACCAGCGTGCTGGGTCCCCATCTTGGAGCTGGTCCTTCGTGACTTTGGTTTACACTCAGGGTGACCCTCACATCCCTGGGTCATCAGCAGGTTTTCTCCGAGGACAGTGGTGCCTTTTTCTTAGCAAGTAGGAATGACCTCCCATCAGCAGAGATGCAGAGCCTCCCTAATGGTGGGAGAGGCTGGCTCCCAAGTCCACGTCCATGTCCACACATAGCAGATGGGCCTCAAGCACGAAACCAGGCGTCGGGATAGAGCCTCGCAGACAGGACTGACACCAGCCTCGGGAGCCGCTAGGCAGCCTGGCGGTTTCCACCAACAGGCTGCTGTGCCCGTCAGCCAGCGCCACGTCTGCACCTCCATCCTGAGCCGAAGCGTGGAGTTCGTGGAGAGGTTTGTTTCAGATGAAACAAGTGTGCACAGACCAGCAGAGTGTTGCAGTAGGAGCCCGCAGATGACAGAGGGACCACTGTTTGTACTGTGGGGATGAGGCACGTGTTCTAACTCCTAGGGCCCTCCAGCGTCACATTGTTGGTGACGACCACCTCCAGGGGTACGGTCCTGCACAGTGAGCGTGAGGAGGGCAGGGTGGAGGCGCGTCACCGTTGGTGTGCCCATCCAAAACCAAGGCTCGGCAAGATGGGGTCCTCCTCAGGACGCGGGGGCCGCGTGGCCAGACTCCAAGGACGGCCCTTCTTACTTCAGAGCCCAAGTTCCGCTTCGCATTCCTGTCATTGGAGCAGCAGGGAAGAGTGTTGCCATAACTCATTTCAGGTGATATTAAGTTCCCGTTTCATTAATTAAAATGATACTTCTTATCCAGTCGACATACCGTGGACTGGTCTTTTACATGAAAAATTTTATTTTCAGAATGCATTTCAGTGTCTGCGTTTATTTTTTTTTTAATTTTAGATTATTCAGTACAGTTTCTATCTTTTATTCCCATTCCAGCCCACCCACCCATCCCTCCCCACCTCCCTTCCATTTCCAAGCCCCGTAGTTTTGTCCATGTGTCCTCTATATTTGTTCCTGTAAACCCTTCACTTCTCCCCTGAAATTCCCTCCCCTCTCCCCTCTGGTCACTGACATCCCGTCCTCCATTTCAGTGTCCTTTGTTATATTTTACTTGTTTCTTTGTTTTGTTGTTTAGGTTCCTGTTAGAGGTGAGATCATATGGTATTTGTCTTTCATTGCTTCAGTGTCTGCGTTTATTAAGGGGAAATCCCCTGGTTGTCCTGACGATCAGAGAGGAACTCTTCAGGGGTCGCAGGCTTTTCTAGTAGCAGGGTTACGTGCAGTGTGGTGGGTATCTTTTTGGGTCCTTGTGATTGCAGAGATACAGCTAAAATTGTCACTTGCTGCCTAGTGAGCTATGGTTTATTTTCATACTTCAGGACACTAAAAAGAAAGCACCTTTAAGTAATATACATTCACATACTTGTATCTTGATGAGTACATCCCGTGTCTGCCCACTGACACCACAGAAAATTCCAGAAGGAAGAACATAGCAACTCACCTTCCGGCCTGGAGAAAACTTTCGTACCTCTGCCATCTCGGCCGCATGGCTGTGTCTTCCTGTGCTCTGTCTCTGGCTTTGCAGCACAGTCCACTCGACCCCTGGGTTAGGTCGGATAGAACAGAGGCTTGCCTGCCTGAAGGCTCGCTGCCCCCTTCGGCGTGGGGTTCCCCATGTGCGTGGGCCGCAGACGTGTGGTGTGCTCTTGGGAGTTCGTATCGAAGGAGGAATTGGGTGGCCTGTGTGAAAGTGTGAATAATTATGTTCAGCGCCTTTTAAAGTGGGACACAGTTGCTCTAGGCCAGGCCAAGCGAGCTGAGCGGAGTCTGAAGGCAAGTGTGTGGGGTGGCGTCCACAGGGCGCCGTGTCAGCCGGGACCCTGCGGCCCCTCCCCCGCTGCAGCGTGGGAAGCGCTGTGGGCAGAGCCTGCCCAGCGGCCGGGGCGGGCCTCACTGCCCTCGCCGTGGGCTGTCCGCCCCGCACGCAGGGCCAGCTGCTGACAGGCCGTGTCCTCTCAGCAGAGATCAACTCTCTCTGAAACCAGTTCAAGGCAAAATCCACCCTGTATGTGTTCCTCCTCGCAGGAACACATATTTTTTGAAAAAAATCCGCAGACTCCAGAGCGCTTTTCCTTTCAAACAGGGTGACGCGCCGGGCCGGCGCTGTGAAAGCACCGTGACGGTTTGCAGCAGGCGGGCTCAGAGCTTCATCAGACAGCGGCAGGATGAAGGCGGTGCGGGCTGTACGGTGGCCTCTGAGCTCCCCAAGCCCCCTTTAGGATGTGTTCTCATGCTGATGAGCCAATTATCCTCTCCCGTCGTCCTCAGGGACGTGTCCCTGATGAGGGAGGCGAGCCGAAGTGCAGACAGACTGTGAAGGCAGAATTAGCCCGCCGGCTTTCTGCTGCAGTCAGCGGAAGGCAGTGCGCCTGAGACCGACACGGAGACAAAGACGGGCGGTTAGCGTGCGGGGTTTCAACTGGAGGCAGGCTGTGCACGCAGTTTGGAGAAAGACGTTCGTGATTTTTTATCGTCTGAAAATCAGTCCTCCCTACACTCACGAAGACATTATTTTAGGAAGGTTAGCACACAGATACGCTGAAGGGAATGGCTCTAGTACTTCTAACTGAGTAAATGCAGAGTGCGACATTTCTAGGTATCAGTCTGAGAAAATGAAACTTCCTGCATCCAAACTAATTTTGCATAATTATAAAATATATCTTACATTTTATGCGCTGTCAGACACTTCAGTACCAGTCAGAAAGCTTGCTGAGAATATAATGGCATGTACATTTAAGAATGCAAGCAACATGCATAAAATACTACAAAAAATCTTCTTTATATAATAATAAGAAATAAAAGATGTAAGAGAATAAATCTAATATATTTTATTCCGTTTGTTTTTCCACGAAGGAATTACCAGCTTATTTGCCTTGTCTTGTCAATCTGGTTTTTGTTGTGAATGCTGGTTTGTCCAGGCTGAGAGTGAAGCCCAGGACCAGTGTGTCTTTGGCGCTGGTCGGGCGCTGTCTCGGGCAGGCCCCAACTGTCCCGCAGGCCGTGCATGTCCGTGGGGGCGTCTGGCCCACGTGGTTTCCCAGCCGCAGGAAGGCTTTATGGAGTAGCAGGCCCCAAAGTCGCAAACACTCAGAAGTACCTGACTGGCGGGGAGTCCCCACATGTCGCTGAGGGGGGCCCATGCCCGTCTGGAGGTGACAGGGAGACGACCGCGCAGCCTGTCTGGGTGTGAGGAGCGTCTGCCTTGCAGGGGCCGCGGTGCTCACCAAGGGCAGAGCAAAATTTATAACCAGATCCTCTGGACTTGAGACCAGATGCCTCTGTCTCCAGTCCAGAAATCCAGCCCCTCCGCCACTAGGCCGAGCAGACTTTATGGACGTGAGGCCAAAGCCCAGAGACCAACACAGGGGAAACAGCGGGCAGCTCAGAAAAGGGCTGGGGATGTATTTTGGGGGATTGCACACGACTCACCCACATCATCTGCCGTGGTGAGCAGCCACAGGGGGGAAGGGCGCGAGGCCGCTGCGGAGGCTTGGTGCCTCTTCTCTCTGCTTTCCCCCGGCAGCTCGGGCGGAGCAGGACCCCAGGGTCCTGAGAGGCGGCCTCCTCCTCATGTGGACAGGAGGGCTCGGCCCGTGCCGCCCCCACACAAACACACAGCTGCCGAAATCAGCATCTACGCTGCGTGGGCGTGGAAGTCACTCTGGGTGATTCGCACAGTGCAGGGGGCTAGTACTGACCTGCATTGTCGCTGCTTCCCTTAGTTTAGAAAACTCAGCTAATTCTAAATATTTTTCCACAATCAATAGGGAAATCAAATGTCAGTTATCGGTAATTCATTTTAAATAACACTTAAAAAACTGGACATTTTGCTAGTCTGTGAAGACACAGTCCCGATGCCCTTCCTGGGCGGCAGCTTAGTCGGGGGCTGGAGCTGTGCCTGCCCAGCCGCCCCGTTCAGCTGCCGTGTGAGCGTGAGTGGAGGCAGAGCTGGTGCTGGAAGCTTTGGGGCTCAGAGGACTGGCTGTGGGGGGAGATGCCCTGTGGTGTCAAAGGAAAACTGGGTGAGGGTGCAGTTGGGCCGTGTCTGCATCTGTTGAGCCAAATGAGACGCGAGTGGTCCGAGGAGAAGACAGGTCCTTATGGGACCATGGGGCGGCTGCAGAGGCGGGCTCGCAGCCTGCCTGAGACCACCCTGCGCTCTTGCTGTTCACACCAACCAGCCGAGGGCCAAGAGACACGTGCAGAGAAGGTCAGGAAACCCTCACTCGGAACCCAGGGGCTCCCAGCTCCGGCCCTACGCGCCCTCACTCAGACGGGGTTGCGGAGAGGCTGGCCTGCGCCCTGCTGCGCGGGGAGGCCCGCAGCCGCCTTTCCTGCTGGAACAGAGCAGTGCCTCCTCACTTGGACCTTTTTACTTCTTGGGTGATTTATCTTTGAAGCTGCACCATGTGACAGTCGCCAGAATATTCACAAGCTCTGGAAAGTGGCTGGGGTGGGGCATGGTGTGATGGGGAAAGACCCAGGCTGGTGACAGGAGACAGGTGACAGTGTGGAGCTCGCCAGCCTCGGGGGCAGACAGGCTGCATCAGCTCTCTGGACCCAAGTTTCTCCCAGGGGAACAGGGTGGCAGAGTCGTCTCCAGTTTTTTCTGGCACTGCTGTTCTGTGACCCTAAGAAAGACAAGGCTGACCCTGGAGAAGGCGCCCCGTCCCCATGCCTGTGCCTGTCAGAGCGTGAGATCAGACTCAGCTGCGATCATTTAACCCCCAGGAACCCAGAAGCACTGGGTGATCTGTGACTGTGGACAGGTGCGGTCTGAAACTTCCCCTGAAACAGAACAAGACCCAGCCCTGGGCAGTAGTGGGGATTACACGATGGGACAGTGAAGGCAAGAGAAGGGACTCATCTGGACTGTCCCGGCTGTGCAAGACGTGACAGCCACCCCTCTGCTCCAGCCCCACCTTCAGGCTTCTGTCAACTGGGGGGTGGGCTTGAGTGTGAGGGGACTTGGGGGTCTTCACTCTCCACACTGGGGAGAGGAAGACGTTGCGGGGTGGGAGCTGCCAGGGTCCAGGGCTCTTTCCTAGGAGAAGGGCTGTGCCTGGACTCACCCCTCCCAGCCTTCTGCCCAGCCCCCCGCCGGCTGCCACGCCTTCCACCTTCTCCATGCCTCGTGCTTCCCAGGGACCTGGGGTCGGGGCGGTGCTCTGGAAGGATCGATCCAGAATCCCCTAATCTGCTGCTCTCTTTCCACATCGGAATGGACCTTGACTCCAGGTGTCGGGACCCTGGTAGATGAGGGCCGACCACCCACACGTTCCCACAGCTGGATTTGTGACAGATCCTCAGGCCGTACCAGACTGATGGGGATGGCACTGCGCGCCTGGGCAGAGCGTGGGCATTGGCAACGAGCCGGCCTAGAAGAAGCCTCTGGTCCCGGTCGGTGAGAGGAGGGGCAGCGCCGCACCCCGGATCCTGGGACAGCCGTCCTGCGTGTCACTGATTGGCAGGGTGACGTGAGGAGAGCGGGCCCTCTCGTGGCTCCCACTGCCATCTGTCGGAGGGGCAGTAGGCCCTCCCTTGCCTCTCTCAGCACCGTGGTCAGCACTGGATGTGGACAGGTGGCCACGTGCCACGAGACTGGGCCGGCCGGCAGGTCCCTGAGCTCAGGGCCTCACTCTCCACGCTCTGAGTGACTCTGTGTCTCGGGTCCCGTCACCGGTCACACAGTGCTTGTCATTTTCTCAGCAGGGACAGCATCATTGGAATCTAAATACATTTCTGTGTTCACTGGTCCTAGACAATGTCGACATTTATTTTTTTATATAATCAGAAAAGAAACACAGTCTGACGCTGTGGAAGCCGCGCTCAGGCCGCGTCATCTGCGCCCGGGGAACGGCTGCGGGGCTTCTGCTGTGAAGCAGCGTCTCTTCTTCGTCTCCGTTCTTCTGTGTCCTCCTGAGCCTCCTGTCTGCTTGGCCACGGCCTGTTTTAACAGCTAGAAAGAGCAACGGTAACACCGGACTAGATCTTGAAGAGATTAAAAGCTGTTTCTTGGACATTTCTATTAGAGACAAAGCACAAAGCACCAGCACTTATATCTGTAGATTTATAATCCAGAGTTCTGACCACACCGAACTCCGGTCTTGAAGGTAGAGAACAGACGTCTTACATGACCACATTGCCATTATTGTTTGAGAAGTTCTTCTGGCTTTCTAATTATGACTGTTGAGCGTAGATTGTCTGTAATAGTCTCAGACCCACAGCATTTCACAAAGTGAGCCTTAGGGGTCAGCACTGCACCTGTGACAGCAATGACAATAAGGCTCCTCACTGGTGATGAAACGTCGAAAGGCGCTGAGGTCAGCCACCGGAGCATCTGCTCTCTGGGATCGGTCTGCCCCGGGAGAGGCCGGACCCGGTCGCCTCCGCACCCTCACACAGACGCTCTGTGCTGCCCCAGCAGCGGACGCCCGGCCTGCCCTGCGGCAGGGGACTCCTTCGCAGGTGCCGCCGCCTGAGCCCGCACCTGTGCCGGGTCCCCACCGGAGCCGCCCTGGCCTGCAGAGCACTGCGGGGCCCTGCGCGCCACAGCCACGTGATCCTTGGGAGAGCCGTCTGCAGGGCCACATTAGGTCACCAGCGTGACATAGCTAATGACTGGCAAGGGAGTGGCCCAACAGGGCCAAGGGACTTCTGCTTCTGAGTCCGTTCTGATGACACCATGCCGGGTGCCCGCGCCCCTGCTGTTTTCACTGTGAGGCTCCGAAGCCAGAAGGCACAGTGAGGGCAGCCTCTGCCCGCCAGGTTTCCAGAGAGGGGGAGACCCCCTCTCAGCTGCTCACAGCCCCTCCTGTGTGCAGACGCTTGTCTGTGTTGGTTTTAGCATCCTTGGGGGAAGGTAGATTAGGGGGGGATGAGCAGCATCTGCTGGTCCACAGGGTGGGAGCTGCTGGAAGCCCACAGGTAACAGCAGAAACCATTTCCTCCTGGGGACACATGAACTGAGGCGTCACGTCACACAGTAAGATTGGTAGGAAGATCAGGAGTCCAGACAGTGCGGGTCACTGTCACGTTCCAGGTGCAGCTTTTGCTGTGGTTTTAAAGAGCAGGAACATGACCTCAGTGCTGTGTCTTCTCCTCCACTGTGTACCCTGATTCCCTCCTTCCCCAGTTCCGGAGGACGAGAGGCGTGTCACGGAGAACATGGGGAGAAGACACTCAATCTCGCCTGGCGGGCATCTTCCCTGACTCCGAGTTCAGAGTGTTCAGGGTGGCGTGCAGGCCCCTTGTTTGCAGACCGTCCCCGTCGTCTCCGGGCGGCGCCCTGCAGCTGTGGTGGTGCTGGCTGCACAGTCACCTGCCGTCGGGCGCAGGTCACAGAGCCCCGCTAGCCCGGCGCCGGGGCTCCTCCCGGGAACGCACCAATCCAAGCGCATAAATCGAGAGGAGAATGTGTCTTGTATTTTTTCAAAAATTAATTAGAACAGGTTGCCTTCAGTTCTTAAAAGCCTCGGGAGCCCTGGGCCGGTGGCGTCTCGCGTGTGCAGACAGACACACCGGTGACGCTCTGTGGTGTGGCCTTCCTCCCTCCTGCGTGCTTGGGGACTGCGTATCGTCGCACTTGTGAAAGTGATTTGTGGGGATTGTCCAGGAGAGGACCATCTGTGTTTCAGGCAGTGAGTGGCACTCCGTGACTGTTGTGCGGCAAATCCAATTTGCTGATGTTCAGAAGGATGTGTTAGGTTTTAAAAACACATTGGTCTGTTGTGTGGGCTCGCAGAGGTGTTTCTGTGACTGACGTGCCGAAGCGCAAGTCAGAGGGGCGGCGTGACCCCCACAGAGGGGGTCCTGGGGCCCCGACCCAGCTTCCAGTCGGCATCCCTCGTCCCTCCAGCTCATTAACAAACTCTCCAGATTCTCCTCAACCGCGGCGTCATCACAGAAGCAGAGAACAGGTGTGGCAGTGGCACTCAGGCAACCAGACCCCGGCCGGGGAGGGCTGCACAGTGAGAGTCCGAGGGTTACCCCCGGGTCTGCGGCGGGCGCGGGGGAACTGCGGTCTGAAGACACGCATGTCCCGGGGCCCCTTTAGTGGGGAGCGGGGTGCTCTTCAGGTACAATGCAGGCGTTTCGTGTCATTTTTAACGTAGTTTTTTTTAAATAACAAGTTCCCTAAGTGGTTTTTCAGACCGGATGGGACAGTTATTCACACACCATTTCTCCCAGCTCACCAAGACGTCCCTGCTGCCGTGTGGCGGGTGAGGGCGCCGGGCTGTGTGCCGGCTGGAGTCTGCTGTCCGCGGCGTCGTGCTCAGTCACCTCGGTCCTGCCTTCAGGGGCACGTGGCCGACGCAGACCCTCCCTCACCACTGAGACGCTCACCTAGGGGTCACACTGGTCAGGCTCTGCTTCTCAGCTCTTACTCTGCATTCCTGTGGCCTCACTGTGCATTCTGATAAATTACCTCCAAGGTACCTAGGTCAAAAAACTCTTAATTCGGCCCATACGTGTGCTTCTGACACTGAAAGCACATGTCGGCGGCAGCGCCACACGGTTCCTCGGGAACCTGGGGCTCCCCACTCCCGCGCCGCCTGAGCACCAGTGAGAACAAACCACTCAAGCAGTTGCCGCGAACATCTGCTTAAGAGTTGAAACAAGCAGAGTTCGTGAACTCTCAGGAAGTGTGGTACGTGGCGAAGGGGAAGAACGGCTGTGCATCGGGTCGGGCTGCAAATGAATAAACCCAGTAAAGAAAATAGCCGTTCTCAAGGTTTAGACGTGATGAAAACTAATACCTTTAAGTGGTAGTTACCATGCACACCGGTTCACTGTAAGGTTAATTGAGGAAATTCACAGTGAAAGGAAAGTGCCCTGAGCAGCCTCTGCTCCTGGCGCAGGCCACTAGCTTCACGGGCCACCAGGCCGCATGGGACCCAGGCCTGGGTGTGACCACAGGGTGTGGCTCACAGTTCATTTTGCTGTCCTTGCTGTTGCAACTGAACTTCAAGTTCTAGCCACTTTTTTCTTTTCTTCTTTTCTTTTTGTCCTTTCTTTTATTTTCTTTGCAGAAGATCACCAAATGAATTGTCACAATAGTCGAATAATGCAAGACGCAGAGAAGGATGATAACAATAACGATGAGTATGATAATTACGACGAGCTGGTGGCCAAGTCCTTGTTGAATCTCGGCAAGATTGCGGAGGATGCAGCCTACCGGGCCCGGACGGAGTCGGAAATGAACAGCAGCACCTCCCACAGCCTGGAGGACGACAGCGACAAAAACGAAAGCCTGGGCCGGAAGGGCGAGCTGAGTCTTGACTTAGACAGCGACGTCGTCAGGGAAACGGTGGACTCCCTGAAACTGTTAGCACAGGGCCACGGTGTGGTGCTCGCAGAAAACATGAGTGACAGGGGCTACGCAGACCCCGTGGCACAGCAGGACGGCAGGAACATGAGCTACGTGGTGCTGGGGAAGCCCAGCCTGAACAACGGGCTGGCCGACAAGCTGGTGGAGGAGAGCGACGAGGAGGTGTGTCTGAGCAGCCTGGAGTGCCTGCGGAACCAGTGCTTCGACCTGGCCCGGAAGCTGAGCGAGAGCAGCCCGCAGGACCGGGGCGCCCCGCCGAACCCCAGCGCCCGCCAGCACGTGCGGCCAGAGGACGACTTCTCGGGGCGGACGCCGGACAGGAGCTACTCCGACATGATGAACCTGATGAGGCTCGAGGAGCAGCTGAGCCCCAGGTCCAGGACTTTCTCCAGCTGTGCCAAGGAGGACGGGTGTCCCGAGAGAGACGACGACACCGCCTCCGTGAACTCGGACAGGTCCGAGGAGGTGTTCGACATGACCAAGGGCAACCTGACCCTTCTGGAGAAGGCCATCGCCTTGGAAACGGAGAGGGCCAAGGCCATGAGGGAGAAGATGGCCCTGGAGGCCGGCCGGCGGGACAGCACGCGGTCCTACGAGGAGCAGTCGCCGCGGCCGCTGCCCGGGGACGATCGGAAGCCCAAGCCCAGCGACAGCCATGTCAAAAAGCCATACTATGGTAAAGGTAATATTTCTGCCTAACGTAAGTTGCCTCCCGGACACACGACCCTGAGGGAGAGATGTGGACCGTGGCCACGGTTAACGTGCGCCCCGCCGTAGATGTGAGCTCTGGTGTCCGTTTCCTAGGGCTGCTTCCAGAGTCACATTGGTGGTCACGTTCCGAAGGGCCGGCGAAGCGTGTGCCTGAGAAATGCACAGAGCAGCTCGGTGCCATGTTCTCAGGGCAGATGAGCGCTGGGCCGGCTCGGTGGCGAACGCGGTCTCGGGGAGAAGGGTCAGACACAGCACGTCGAGAGCGAGGGGCGGTGAGGACGAGCCGTGGTCACCTTACCGGGCCGCGCTCAGAGTGTGCGGGCACACGTAGCAGGCAGCCAGTCGGGGGAGCTCCGGGCGGGTGGCCTCCCAGCTGACCAAGCTGTCACCCGGCACAGTGGCTGGTAGAGCCTCCCCCGTAGGCCACGTCCCCGGTAGAGACGGAGCAGTCACGGAACGGCGGGTGCCGTGAGAGCAGGGCCGCGAGTGCAGGCTGGTCCTGAGAGGGCGTCCGCCGGAGGCCCTGCCCTGCGAGGCGCGGTGTCCCCTGCCGAGACCCGCGCTCGCTCCCCTCCCCGGCCCCACAGCGTTGCGGGGACCTGCTCACGCTCATTTCTCTGGGGGACACCGAACCGCCCGGTGTGGCCGTCTCAGCGAACGTGCACCGGGGGCTCTGCGAGCACAGGCTGGCGCCCCTCTCCACGTTCGGCCGTACCCGTTAGTCACGCATTAGTGCCCGAGTCGCCTGCCCCAGCCTGAGCGGTCGGCTCCCCGTCTGCAGTTCAGCCGGGCCCACTCCCCTGGGGGCAGGCGCCCGCTGCCCCCCACGCAGAACAGTGGCGCTATGCCCGTGTCGGTCAGAGACTCTTTAGAACTAGGTAAGAAGCAGTTTCAAGAAGAAAATTGGTGATTCCTTAAATCCTTCCAGATGAGTGCCAGACAGATCCTATATTGTGTATTTGATTCTATTCCTTATCAATACTGAGTTTCCTCCCTGTGGATCTGATCATGAGCTTCAGGAATTAGGTTTGAAAATCAGCTGCGGCATGAACTTCAAACAGAAAACCCCCCTTCTGCTGTGATGTAGGTGTGTGCTCTCCTCTCAGTGTGCGCACAGCCCACAGCCAACTGGGCCTCGACAGACCCAAATCCCGTCCGCGATGAGACCGAGCCACAGGCCCTCCCTCGGGTGCTCGGTCTGGCTGGAGCTCCGAGGTCGGCTCAGGGACGCAGAGGGAGGCCCACCAGGGCGAGGTGCGCGTGAGCAAGGGCTGGCGCTTCGGGCCACGGAGTCCAACACAGCGGAGCATCGGGCTGGCTCTGGGTGAGCATCGTGTGGTGGTGCCGTGGTGGTAGTGGAGTCTGTGAGCTCGTTAATCGGATGCTTAGTTAGTTGGAATCATAGCTCAGCGTGTTTAGGAGGCAGCAGGGCCCTTCCTCGCGGCTTGCTCGGCTGCACGCAGGCACACTGGGCTGGCGTTGGCGGCCTGGGAGTGGTGCACGGAGGACCATCAGCGCCCAGGAGAGCAGGCTGTGGGTGCGCTGGGCATCGCGTCTCTGGTGTCCATGGCTCCTCGACACCCAGAGCTCTCTGTGGATTTGACTCATTTGGTTATGTTATTGTTGTTCTGGGTTTGTTTGGTTGTTTCTTGTTTTTTTAGTAAGAATCAGAATTCGAACTGCTTGGATCCCCTAAATAGACGGGGACAGTGAGGGCGTGAACAGTGAAGCTGAGGTGTGCCTTGTCCCTGAAAGGGGGAGGGCTGTGGATTCGGCCTTTTCGAATGAACCAGCACGCAGGGGTTCCTGCCTCGGCCCAGTTTTTTCAGGTCTTCTTCCTCTGACAGCAGCTCACTTCTCTCTTACCAGCATGTTCCACTCGCTCCCCAGGTTCTTTTGAAGATGCCTGTAGTTATGTCAGAACCCAATGAATGCAGTCAAGCAAGGACACCGAAATAGGCAGAGAGAGGAATGCCCTTCTTATGAAAAAAAAGTGGTATCTTATCAGTATGTCCGAGTTGTCCCTACGACCACGGTCTCTATTTCCAGCTCCCATTATTTTATGAAAGATGAAGAGAACATTTGTGCCAGTGCTCCTTCCTATTCAATCTTCTCAAAATGATTTAAATGATGAGTGAGTAACCTTTCCAGAATTTCGACCTAGAATGAAAGAGATTCAAGGTGAAACTCCTATCTTCTTCTTCAGCACCCACTAGGAAGGGGATACGGGAGCAGCTAAACCCAGCATGCAAGTTTCTTCTAGATGTTGTAGCGAGGTTTTCCGTTGAATCGTTGGTCTGTTTGCTTGCTTGGTTGTTTGGTGTTTGCTCTAATGTTTGCCTCCAAGACGAATGGGGATTGACAGAAACGAGAAAGCAAGGGAGGCCGTGGCGAAGGCAAGCAGCCGCCCCCAGCCAGGCTCACACATGGAGAGGGGATCACACCCTGCCGTCTCCCAGAGCCGCAGGCAGGCGGGGCCCCGCGTGTTCACACAGACCTGCCCTTGACTCCGGGACCCTCTGCGACACTGTGGGCGTTACATGTCCTGACGAGAAAGGGTCACTCGATGACTAGTGACAGTCATGATCTACTTTTTGTCCTTTAAAAGCCATTTATATCAAGTTTATCGTTATAAACTATTATCTCTCCAGTTTGATCTTAATCAATATTTTCCTTTGAAATTGTTACTGTGCACTTTTATAATTACATTGATTAAATTATACAAATGTTATTGTGAAACTACTCATGAAGGAATGAAACGCTAGGCTTTGGGTTTGCATGTGTAAGAGATGCTCCAGTGAGATGTCTAAAAATTGAAGTCACGGCATCATACTCTAGATCTGTGTCCAGGGACTGCCACCTACACATCGTGGCCCAGAGTAGCTGGCCACTGCGTGGAGGGCACTCCCTCAACCTCGGCACTGGTTCGAGAGAGCGCAGAACCTGAAAGAGGCACGTGGCACGGAGCAGGTGCTAGTTAAAGGGAAGGGGGCTCTTCCCAGGACCATCAGAACGTTTAGAGAGTCCTGCAAGGCCTCCG
Source organism: Trachops cirrhosus (assembly GCA_028533065.1). Taxonomy (NCBI): domain Eukaryota; kingdom Metazoa; phylum Chordata; class Mammalia; order Chiroptera; family Phyllostomidae; genus Trachops; species Trachops cirrhosus. Next base: position 147,265,063 of record CM052543.1, read on the forward strand.
TCTGTTTCCACTTACATGAATGACTTAAGAAAAAGTCAGACTTCAAATTTTTAAACCAAGCTTTTTCCTTTATATAAAATGAATTCTTACCCAGAAGTAAAACCTATTTTTCAACAGTCACGGTTGGCTTGATTAATAAGATATTAATATAACAATACCAAATACCTAAAAGAAACTTTAACCGCAGCGTTCCCTGGACCAAGCCACACTAGTCACTGCCGGTGGATGGTCTGTGCAGCTGGTTTCCAACACCCGGCTCAGACGTCAGGCCTCACACACCGTGGCACCGTGGGGTCTGAGCTCCATCTCAGGACGACCGCTGGGCTGCCCTCTGCACCTTTACGCACTGCGGTCAGTTCCGGGTGCAGAAGGAATTTCTGAGCAGTGCCGCTGCGTTTCTGCCTCTGGCCCCTCCGCATTGCCCCTGTGCCGCCCCCCGCCCCGCAGAGCTGCAGCCACCCCAGCACAGTGTCTCGGGAGCCGCCCCGTGGTCCCAGGGCACTGGAAGAAGCCCGGCAGGCAGGCACTCAGCAGTTTCTGGGACAGTCTGATTGCGCATGCCCCGTGTCAGGCAGGATTTCCACCACTCGGGTCATTTGCTTGCAGTGCCTCCTAAGAGTGCATCTTATTTCCAGAAAAGCTCTGCATGGACGCGCTGCCGGCCAGTGCTGCAGAGAGCACGTTCAGCGCCGGCGCACCCGCACCTCACAGTGTCTGCAGTCCGGCAGAGCGCTCAGACGGACGCGTCCGCCGGGCGTCGCAGGGCGTCGGCCCGAGGCTGCATTTCGCAGAGCGCCTGCCTCCGGGCGACACAGGAGCTCTGTGCTCTGAGAAGGCCACTGCCGCGTCCCGGTTTCCGCTGGTTTCTCTGCGCTCATCATGTAACACACGGGAAGACCACGGAGGGTTCAGGGAGGCGTGTCTTTCGTTTTCTTTAGCACAGAAAGGAAACTGTGTTATGATTCATGATTACACTTTTCAGGTCAAAAATCACCCAAAACTAAAGACCTACGCAAAAGCCTGTTGTCACAGCCTGTCTCCCGACACCTGCTTTACGTCTTTATTTGTCAAGGTCTCTTCAGAGTGTGAAATGATCACATTTGTCTTCAGGGGTAAAGAATTCACTCTCTTGACACCTGTTGTCGCTTTTAGATCCCTCGAGAGCAGAAAAGAAAGAGAGCAAGTGTCCAACCCCAGGCTGCGATGGAACCGGCCACGTGACCGGGCTGTACCCGCATCATCGCAGCCTGTCCGGATGCCCGCACAAAGATAGGGTCCCTCCAGAAAGTAAGTCGTGTTGCCCCGTCCCTCGCACACACGCCTGCCACTGTCTCGGTCATCTCTCCTGCCTGTCATTTCCATCTGTTCAAAGGGCAGCCACCCAGCACTGGTGCACCGGGGGGGCCGACGGGCTCTAGGCCTCTCCTCCAGGGGGCAGCGAGTGCCCTCTGCCCCCTTGGGCAGGCCTGGTGTCTCAGCCGCCTGCTCCCAGGCCTCAGGCCGCCACGGCCCCCCACGCCTCCTCTCCGGCCGCAGCACCGCGCGCAGACAGTCTGCGTGCCGCCCCACGCCCGCACGCGACGGCCTCAAGCCCCGGGGAACCCGCTGGGGAGCCCTGCCGCCCGGTTGCCTGGGGCTCTGCGTGTTTGCGCGTCAGCATCCCCACCTGTGTCCTGCTGCGTCCACTCGGGGGGCCTGTCCGAGTCACAGCTGCCCGACATCCCCGCACAGCGAAGCCTTCAGTCCTGAGGCTGTGGTGGGTGGGTTCTGACCCCACACATTTGTTCCAATCAGTTAGGCTTTACGTTCTGAGACAACTGAATTCCCTTCAGAACTGAGCCAAAGTGCACTTTCTCTGTCTTTCTCTCGGCCCATGAAGTGTGCCGACTGTTTTCAAACAGCCAGAGCTGATTGTGCAGGAAAACAGCCCACCCTCGGAAAGATCTGTGGGACTGTGGAAACTGGAGTCTGAGGGTCCCGCTGTGTCTGGGACACAGCTGCTAGGCGGAAGGCAGAGTCGCTGGGCTTGAGATGCGGCGAGAGGACTGGCTGGCTGTGTACTGGGGCTTTTGAGACCGGTCCCATTCAAATGCTGACTCTGGGGTACTCGAGGCAAATCTGTGGGAACCCAGAGAGGTTCATAGTAGGTGAGGCTTAGAACACAGGCTTAGCAAACATTTTCGGGTGAAGGATATTTGGAAGCTATCGTGGCTCCAGGTTTTCAAATGGCTGCTGAAAAGAGCAAAACCACGCCTCCTGCCCAGGTCCTGGGAGCAGGCGAGAGGGGCGTGGGCAGCAGCGGCCCTGCCCCGTGTGTTACATGACCAGGGCGACCGCATGTGTGGCCGCAGCGGCTGCCCCTGAGCCTGGCGCTCCGCTCGCACGCAGCCCACACTCGTCAAACGCCCCCCAAGCCCACAGGCAGCGCGGGCCCGTTTTCGGACAAGGGAAATGCGAGCAGACTCCGTCGCCGCCTTTCCAGGCCGAGCACAGGGCGCGGCCAGCGGGAGACGCCCAGTCCTTTTCAGACCGACGTGACAGGTGTGTGCTGGCCCGGGCAGGGAACTCCTGGGCTCGGGGCCATGCCCGTCTGGGCCCCAGCCTGCCCGTCTCCGCGGAGACTGGGGCCTAGCCCCGTCCTGTGCTGACCGGCGTGGCCCTGTGGGCACGGCTCGTACCCCTGTGCTCGGTGCTCCTCGCCTGCAAAACAAGGGCAAGGGCCACGCGCCAGTTTTGTGAGAGAAAGCTTCTTTACACCATTTTTCTTTAAGGCATGTATTTCCACCTTGAAACAGATCGGTTTCTCTTCATGGCTGACAGACCCCCTTGCTCCACATTTCCACAAGGCAAGTCTAACTGCAGCAGAAACGGGGGCCGCACTCCCACGAGTCGCCTGCTGGCTGGGCTCGTGCGGACCACCCTGGTCTCCCTGGGCCAGGCCGGGGGGCTCGGCCCCGCCACTGACCCCACAGGTGCCGCCCCAGTATTTGCTCACGTAAAATCCCTCGCGGCTCCTTACAAATGGGAAGACGCCACGCTCCAGCTGAACTCCGTAGGGTGCTCTGCAGCCCCCGTTTGTGTGCGGCACGCAGCGCCACAGGCGGAGGCCACTCCGCAGGCCGAGACCCCAGCCCTGGCCCTCTGAGAGCCCACCTAGACAGGATGCCGCACAAGGCAGACGCGGCCCCTGCAGACACGGCCCGAGACCCCTGGGGCGACGACCTCCCTGCGTCAGCCTGTCCAGTGTGAGGGAGAAGGAACGTGGCATTTATGAAAGCGACTGGAACGGCCCGTGCAAGAGGCTGGGCCTGGGGGAGGCAGGTGGCAGGGACAGGAAGCATCCCCGAGACGGGCTGGCAGGGCCCGGAGACCGGCTTCCAGGAGAGGGAGCCACAGGTGAGAGAGGAAGGCAAGGTTGGGCACCTCGGGGCTCAGTCAGGTGGCCGCAGCGACGAGGGGCTGCATCTGTCCCCCTGAAACAGAGGCGTCGCCCGGCCACGGAGACGGTCAGAGGTGTGGGAGCTCTCTGGCCGGCCCGCTGCGCGGTGTCAGTGGGCACTGTAGTGACGTCGCCCGGACGGGAGCCGCAGACGGGAGTTCAGGACACAGAAGGGCAGTTGGGGGAAGCCCAGGGGGAGGGGCAGTGGGGAGAAGTCAGAGGACACAGAGGGACCAGGACAGGATGGTGTCTCCGCCCCGGTCCCACCCGCAAGGGCGATGCCTGAGGTCCAGAGAGGCCCACGAGGGAGACTGGAGAGCGGTGGTGAGGAGGCAGAGGCAGTGCAGACTCGCGGGGCCCATCGTGTGGCGGGGGACAGAGGTGCCATCACCTTGAGGTCTGCAGCGCAGACGTGCGTGAAGGGCCGGCTGTCCGCAGGGACTCCAGCGTGGAGGAAAGGCAGGTGTTGTCCGAGAGCAGTTGTGCCATGGGAAGGGTCTGTGTGACGCTTTGACAGGGTGACCAGAAAGTGGGAGAGTCCGGGTGAACGGCGCGGGTCGAGCAGGACCCCGGAGGCGGGGGAAGAGGACCGGTGGGGGTGCGGGCAAGGAGCTCGTGTGGGAACGAGGACGCCTCCCTCTTCTGAGCCGGGCAGAGAGCCAGGGAGAGGGGCCGAGGTGCCCCGGGAGGAATGTGACCCCCTTCCAGCCAGGTCCCACCCAGAGGGAGCCAGCCCAGCCCTGCTCGCCTTGTTTGGCCGCCACTGACTGCACGGGGAGAGCTGCGAGGGGGACCAGACTGCAGGGGCGGCCGCCGTGAGGGCGGGGTGTGGGCTCAGGCAGTGTGTGCGCCACGTGGGACAGGGCACGCGTTAGGCACGTTTCAGGGGAGGAGATTGTTCTGGAAGGAAGGAGGCTGTGGAAAGTAGAATCCCGTGACTCATTTGGACAGCCTCTGTTGGGAGGGGGCCTTCCATGTTCGCCTGCGCTAGGCGAGGCTCACCCACAGGGCAAGTCCCCACAGGTTCCGGCCACTCTGCTTCCAGGAGGCGGTGGCCAGTGTCATGGGTCACTCCCCTTGACTGTCCACCTTCACTTCTCATGCCCACCTGCCTTCCCCCACAGCCCAGAGCAGTGGTCTGTTCATCCAGGAGAGAGGCCCGTGGCTACGTGGGCAGTGAACATGCCGAAGGCAGGCTGGCCGCTGCCGGGGGACACGGCCCACGGCCGCCGTGTGCCAGGTGGCCCACTGGCTGGTTCACAGGCTCAGCTGCACGGCACTGACCATTCCACACGGAAAGTCGTCAGTTAACTCATTTGATTTAAAAATAAGGTTTGGGACTCTGTCTTCACTCTTGACCACCGCGCCCATGATGCTGTGGGTTTTTGAAGCAGCAGCACAGGCTGGGGTATGGGACCAAGATCAGGGCCCTCGTGGCCCGCCCTCCAGCTCCACCCAGTGCACCCCGCATTGCATGCCACTCAGACGAGGCGAGACCCGTGTGTCCCCAACCATGCCATCACGCACATCTGTGGGCTGTGTGCTGTCTGCGGGCCCCGTTGTTAGAGCGGCGCCAGCTCCCGGACCCGGCCCGCCCCCGGGTTTTAACGCCGCACTGTTTTCTCTGCCTCTCCCGTCAAGTCCTCGCCATGCACGAGAACGTCCTCAAGTGTCCCACTCCGGGCTGCACAGGGCGAGGGCACGTCAACAGCAACCGGAACTCGCACCGCAGGTAAGCCCGCCGTGCCGCGCCGTGCCGCGCCCCGCCCGCAGGCGGCCCTCCGAAGGCCCACAGGTCTCCTGCCCGCGCCAGAGGACCGAGACGGGTCCCCTGGCTCACGGGGGCTCGGGTGCTTAGACCGCGTTTTCACAGACGGGGCTTTTAGTTGTCTCACCCGCCTGGGAGGTGCCATCCGAGGGACAGCGTCCGAGGTGGGACCGGGACCTGGAAAGAACAGCGCCAAGGCTCCCCTGTCCTCCAGGGAGCGGAGGGGCCGTGTCCCCTGCACCAGGCACAGAGGGACGCAGAGCTCAGGAAGGCTGTGCGGCACGGCTGCTGCCAGACTCTGCCGCAGCCCCGTCCCCGGTGTGGGCCACCAGGCGGGCAGGTGTCGGGATCGTGTGGGGTGCGCGGCGCCAGGGGGCTGTGCCTTTCCTGCCGCCCTCCCGTGCCCCGGGCCAATCCCGTCTCCCGTCCTCCTGCGTCTGGCCTCTGCTGCGTTGCCTTGGGCTCAGTCGGGTGCTTTCTTGCAGAGGGCAGTTATGTTTCCCCGTCTTACAGCCCCATCTCAGCCTCACAGCTCCTGTAAAACTGCCTCTAAACGGGACCGCCCTAGGCGTCACTTGAGGCCTCGCTTACCTGAATGGCGAGTTTGGTTACTTGTATGAAATGTGTAAGAGAAACAAGTAGCAGCCCCACTTCCCAGAGCGGCCTGGGCTTGTGCTGCAGAAGGAGGCGGGGTGGGGTGGGGGCAGTGAGGGTCGTGCTGAGCACGACTCGATGGCACAGTCCCACACCAGCCCCTCGGTCCCGCCTTCACACAGACACACGCACACACACTGAGGGCCACGTGTGGCTGCACTCCATGGTCATGTGATGCCATGGAAGCCACAGGCACCGTGGTTTCAGAGGAGCAGATCTGGGGGCTCATCCCTGAGGACTCTGCTCTAGAAGAGTGCCCGGCAGTCCTCCAGGGCGTCCGGCCCGCCCCCGGCTCTGTCGGGGGAGGGCCAGCCATGTGCTAAGGTCGGCTCACTGGCACGGTCAGTCCGGACTCCCGGCCCTGGTGCCAGTCAGAGAGCCCTGCTCCAGCCGCTCAGACCCAGCCCCACCCCGTGGTGAGCCCCTCCTCTGCAGAGCCCTGCACACCCGAGACCAGAGCCTGTGGCCGCCATTCCCTTGGCACCCGCTCACATTCCCTTGAGTGTCGCGAAACTCACTGGCTGTCTAGGAAGGACGAGTGCAGTGCACTTGACACAGGGCGTGGCCAGCAGCACCGTCTGCTGGGGACAAGCAGGGACAGGCCAGCCCTCCCGTCCCGGCCGTCGGGAAAGCCGACTGGGTTTGGGAAACGACCCCGGCCCCTGCTTGGGGCCTGGCTGTGCCGACGGGGGCGGTGGCCGGGTCTGTGTGCCGCAGAGCCTCTGGGGAGACACCTGGCCCCTGTCTGTCATTGCAGCCTCTCTGGATGCCCTATCGCTGCAGCAGAGAAGCTGGCAAAGGCCCAAGAAAAACACCAGAGCTGCGACGTGTCCAAGTCCAGCCAGGCCTCCGACCGCGTGCTAAGGTACCGGCTCGGCGCGTGCCCGTCGCGTGAGCCCCGGGCTCGCCACGGCCCGTCGGCCCCGCGGCCACGGGGAGCCAGCTGTGGGTTGTTTCTTGTCTGCTTACAGGCCCATGTGCTTCGTGAAGCAGCTCGAGATCCCTCACTACGGTTACAGAAACAGCGTCCCCACCACCACGCCGCGCTCCAACCTGGCCAAGGAGCTGGAGAAATACTCCAAGACCTCATTTGAGTACAGCGGTTACGACAGCCACACGTACGGCAAGCGGGCCATAGCTCCCAAGGTGCAAACCAGGGACATATCCCCCAAAGGATATGATGGTAGGAGGTGCACCCTCTTCTACACGAGAGTCGCGCTTGCCGTTGATGATGTTGTTGTTGTGTGTGCCCGTGTCCTACAGGCCGGCCCAGCATGTGGCCGCTCGCTAGGTCCCAGAGGGCAGCACACGCCACGGGGGCCCCTGGGCTGATAGCGAGGGTCCGTGGGGGGCAGGGGGACCACAGTGGACGGAGAGCCGTGCTCGTCCATGTCCTGCTGTGGCTGGGACCACGTCCTCATCTCTGTAAACGCCCTTGAATAGGTGGCCCAGCCTAGCTGAGCCGGGACAGCCGGCGGCAGCGGCCCGAGTCCTGGGCAGTTTGGGGGAGGTCTGTACCCCCACCCCCGTTCTCAGCCCTGGGTGCACACTGGAGCCATCAGGGAGCTTTGGAATTCTAGTGTTCGGGCTGCGCCCCACACCTGCAAACCAGAACGCCGGGTGTCCCCTGTGCAGTGGCGTTTTTAAAGCCCCCATGACTCTCCTGTGCAGCTGAGGGTGGGTGACTTCTGCTGCCACCCAGCACCTGCAGCAGGCAGGGACCCCGGTCTGCCCCCCCAGGCCCCCCCACACGCCCCAGGGAGCAGGCCCTGCTGTGGCACGCCTTTGTCGCTGGCACACTCGGAGCCGCCACAGCACCCACCGGCAAAGCAGGGCCAAGGGGTCACACCAAGCCCTGTGCTTCCCAGGACCAAGCCGGTCTGAGCCCCTCCCTGGCACGGTGGGGGAAGCCGTGACCTCAGCCTGTCTCTTCCCAGAGCCCCGGGTCAGTGGGGGGTCGCGGTGGAGACCACACTGCTTTGGTTTCGCTCCCTCGCCCACCAGTCGTGTCTGAAGCTCTGGGCTCCGAGGGCTTCTCTGGCAGGTGCTACTGACCGGATCGGGCTGCATGACGTTTGGTGCTGGAAAGCCCCGTCTCCAGCAGAGGCAAGGAGATGGGTCTTTAAAGATCTTCGGGTTCCTCTCTGGAAAAGATTGTTAAGATCACAGCAAAAATTCGTTTAAATTGAATGCTTGGGGAGTTCTGAAACCTTCTCATAATTCAATATGAGTAGCTTTTTCTAAGTTATGTTAGTTGTTCCTTGCCTTAATGACAATTAATTTGTATAGTGAATAGAATTCAGTATTTCTTTGATATATCAAATATTGATCATCCTTGCATGTATCAATTCTCAACGTATAAGAACAAAGATATAAACGGAAAAGAGGAAGTGACCTACAGTACAACAGAAAATAATTACCTTGTTTTGTCTATTTTGTAATAATAATTTGCCAGCTTCAGGTTTTGTCATAACTTCATTCACTTAATTGCAAATGAAAGCTCAAAAAGAATCGAAGCCACGTACTTAAGGATTCTGCCGATACTGTCTCCATTGTATCGACGTTTTGCACCATGTGACGGGGCCTTTGACTGGCTGCTCCCGCTCGCACGCCTGGCTGCCACCGCCACGCTCCGTGGCCTGACCCCTGGGCCTCAGCCGTGGCGGGGCAAGGGCGGGGCAAGGGCGGGGCAAGGGCCAGCACAGCACCTGTGCAGTGTGACTGTGCCCAGCAGAGGGCTAGAGGTCAGACCAGCTGGGGTCTGGTCTCGGCTCTCCCCGCAGGCGCCGTGTGATGCTGGACACGCTCATCCTCCTGTGTGTCCGTGTCCAGAGCAGAGTGGAGGGTGCGGTGCCCACCCTGCCCACTGAGGTCGCTGGGGCAACCCGGGAACAACTCTGACAGGAGGGCGAACATTGCGTCAGTTGCTGGCGTTAATTCTCACCGCCCAGAAAATAGTACCTTTGTCAGAAGCTTGGGCAGAGCCACGCTGTTCAGCTGACCCCCAAGCAAACGGGTATATAGAGAAGAAACTTCACTTTCGGGTCTTCAAGAAAATAAGGAAATAGGAAAGACACTCTTGTAGCACTGAACGTTCCCTGCCTTTGCAGGGAAGCTCTGTGGTCCCGTTTCCCACCCACTGGACTCACTGGCAGACTTCTCAGGCCTCAGGAGGTGCCTGCTGAGGGTGCCCAGCTGGGCCTCACCTGGGCAGGGGGAGCGGGAGAGAACAGGGGACACCACAGGGGACTGCAGTCGGTGGTCCTCTGCCCGGAGCGTGTGCCCAAGACTTGCTGTAGGTGCACAAAGAATTTGGTGCTCGCTCCTTAAAAGCAGTGAAATAAGCCTGCCTTGTGGGATGGTGGGGGTGGGGGCGGGGAACAGTGCTTGGGAGCAAGGAGCGGCACCCTGGAGCTGCCAGAGGGGCAGGAAAGGGAGCCCTTCTCCCACCGTCTGCTCAGCACCACTGAGACCCCAGCCGCTGCGAGCAGAGCCCTCGGCACAAGGATGCGACCTCCCGCATCCTTCCAGACACACACTGGTAGTTGTCTGTCCATCTGCCTGTCTTGTGTGTCCATCTGTTTATTCATCCATCCACCACCATCCACCCACCATCCATCCATGTACCCACCATGTACCCATCCGCCATCCATCACCCATGATCCATCCATGCATGCATCCACCATCCATTTGTTTATCCACCTGCCCATCATCCACTCATCCACCCACCCACCCATTTATCTTCCCATCTGTCTGTCTGTATATTCATCTGCCTGTCTATCGCCTGTCTGTGCATTCTTTCCCTCTTGGTAACAAGTTTGGAGAAAGGGCATGTGACTCGAGAGAAGACAGGTGAGGACACCCGTGCACAGGGAGCTGAGGCGTCCACCGTGCCTGCAGGAGCCAGTCCGAGCTCTCTCCCGCGGACCGTGTTAGACACGACTGTGAAGCTGAATAGACTTCACGAGCAGTCGGGGAGAAGGTCGAGAGAGAGAGAAGCCAGCAGACCTGCAGGTCGGCGGGGACTGCCAGGGGTCAGTGAGGCTGCGCTCGCCGCACTTGAGACGAGGGACGGGGCAGGGACGACTGCGCAGGCACTGAGACGTGGACGTGAAGTCCACACGCAGGAAGGGACAGCGGAGGGAAAGGGGAGAGAGCAGAGGGCTAGAACTGGGGTCCCTCTCCTGCCCCTGCCGTGGGCGCAGGCCGCGTCCCTCCCAGACCCCAGCACAGCCCGCTGTCCCTGGGAGCTGAGAACAGCTTTCCAGCTCTGAATGCTCGGGGAAAGCGAAAGACCTTGTGACATGTGAAAGGGATGTGAAACTCACATTTCGGTGTTCGCAAGTTAGACTCCCCACCTCCCTCCTTTGCTCACTGGGCTGCAGAGCTGAGCAGCGCTGGCAGAGACTCAGCCACCTGCACTCTCTCTGGGCAGCTTGTCAGCCCCTCAGGGGGGTTGCACAGCCCCCCAAATGGCCTTTCCCAGCTTCTCAGTTCTCCTGACCTCACAACCCTTTCCTCTCCTTTGCCCCTCCTTCCTGTCTTCTGTCCTGCCTAAGTCCAGGCCTTGGGGGCGGGGGGAGGATCTCACGGAACTGTTCGGGCAGCTTGCCGGGGCTGCCCTCCCTCACCAGTCCCTGGGGCTGGTCCTCCTTGCCCTCCCCCCTGGTCCCCTGCCAGCCTCTCGCTGGAAGGTGCCCTCCTGCTCCCCGGCCAGGTGCTGCCGCCAGCCTGCACTCAGTGGCCCTCCTCATGACTGACACCCCAGTTTGCTCGTGTAGAATGTGAAGCCGACGCTGTCCCACACACAGCCCTGGGTCTCCTCCCTGGTAACGCCCCAGGCCTTGCCTTCCCACTGGCCTGTGAGCTCCTGCAGGGTAAGAGGCCCTGTGTTCAGATTCACACCCGAGGCACCAGGGCTGGGCAGGTGGCCAATAGCCGGGCAGGGAGTGCTGACAGAGAGCGGGGTGGGCGGTGGGCAGAGAGAAGAGGGGCAGAGAGGGAGAGACAGAAAGGGAGGGAGGAAAGCCAAGGACCCTTCTCGTATCAGACACGTTAACCCTGTGAGGAGGTAACTTGCACACAGGTGTCACCTAATGGGGTAGCCTTGCAGGAAAGCCCCTCTGTCCCCTCCGGACATGCACCCGGGCTTGGGACCCCCCGTGAGCAAGACAGACGTGCCCAGGCAGACGGAGAGGCAGGGCGGCTCGCGGTGGTGGCAGAGGCCGGGGGCGGCCAGGCCCCCGGTGGGACTGACCCTCAGGAAGCGCATCTGTGCGCGGCATCTGGTCTCCGTGGGCCCGCGGAGCGTGAGGGCGCTTACCGGCCCCGGAGCCGCAGTTCCCAGCCTTCGTCATCTCGCGGCACGCACAGACTAACCTCTGCAGCGCGCCAAAAATACGTTCTTTGCCAACCTGACAAAAAAACAGGTATAACTTTGACTCGTTCACACCAGGCAGCTGTGGTTGTGTTGCTGTTGGTGTTTTTCAGTCGACAACCTAAGGGGCAGGAGGCCGGAGCCCTGAGTCAGGTGCCGCGTGTTCTGAAGTGCTGTGGCGCTCCGAGCAAAAACCACTGCCTCGCAGGAGCGCTGATACGGGGGAAGCGGGCGCTTCAGGAGGGTGAGGCTCGCGGGTAGCTAGGCTCCCAGGAGCAGAGCAGGCTGAACAGCAGGTCCTGGCTGGAAGGCGTTTTGCTCTGTGTGGTGCTGCTGACCGTGTTTAATCCGCACGGACCTCACACGGTTTCCTTCTCCAGCAAGAGCGGCCGCCTCTCTGAGGGGCACTTCTCAGTTGGCGGGGGCCGCAGGCAGGCCGGGCCTGCGGAGCCTGGTGACACGCGGGCACCTAGACGGGGGTTAACAGGCTCCGGGCTGCCGGCTGCTCGGAGACGGCGCGGCTGAGAGCCGCTCCTCTGCCAGAAGAAACGCCCGCGCCCTTCGTGGTGGTGCAGGGCTCCCCCTGGCTGCCGGGGTTCCCTCAGTGGGACGGCGGGGCCAGCGGCAAAGCCGTCCCCTTGCCTGCCGCTCTGCGTCGCCCTCTGGTGTCCACACAGTGCAGCCGCAGCTGGCTGACACCAGGGGTTTGTAAATGTTCCACAGATAAACTAAGGCCCAGGGCCTTCCTCGCCCGAAAGGTTTGAAGTGTGAAGACTCTGATTTGCATTGGGATCAAAACGTTTAGTGAAGGGGCCCATCTGTCCAAGTTGCATCTGGAGCAGGGGGCGGGGCGGGGGGGCCGTGCATCTGTTCCAAGCCCTCCCCTGGGCGCCGTGCGGTGGGGTCTTTGGGTATGTGCTTCTGGGGGAGTAGACATCCGTCACCAAAGCTGGCTGCACTTTGGTGCTGGCCATGTGGTGTCCTGCCTGCTTTAGAATTGAAATTCACTCATTTCTGAACAGAACTGCTGTTTTTCTTCCTGCTGTGGACTGCATTTTTTCCTGAGCCAGTGGCTAGCCCTCACTAGGGAAAAAAACCCTTCTGATTTTATTTCTCCTAGGATGCTTGTATTCCTACCTTTATTACAAGTGAGTGAGTGATGTTAAGCTACAAACCTCTGCATGTGTGCGAACGTCCCAGGCTGCCTGCTGGCACCGCCCTCTACTCGAGGGTGTGGCAGGCCCCGAGGCAGCCTCCTGAGGGCAGGCTCCGTGGGGCCCGGCCCTCTGTGCTCTGGGCTGAGCCCACGCCCGCCGTGTGCGGTGCGCTGGGAAGCTCAGGCTCACGTGCAGAGGACAGGGCGGAGGCCCCGTGGCCTGCACACCGAAGCCGGTGACTGGCTCCCGCAGTCGAGCTCATTCAGAAGGGCAGCATGGGAGTGGCTGACCTATGAGTCACTCCGGCTTGGGGCGTGAGTGTGGGATTGACCCGCTGCTCCACGTGAGGGAGCCTGGACCTAGAGGGCAGCGGCTTGCGCAGTGACTCGGCAGGCTGTCGGGGGGGATGGTGCCTCGTGACCACGCAGCCAGCGGGGACAGTGAGCCTGGTCTGCAGCGCCAGGGGGTCGAGGGCTTCGCTGCAGACTCGAGAGTCACCTTTAAGGAGGCTTAGCTCTTTCTCCGCTTGAGTGCTTGTGTCTGGTTCAGGTGCTGGGGCGGTTCCTCGGTGTTGCTCCTGGGGGCAGGCCTTGTTGCCTGCTGACGTTTACTCCGTCGTTACGTGCAGTTTTGCCTGCCTCTTCCCATTGGGGGAAAGCACTGTGCCAGCCTCCTCAGGGCGGGGCTCAGGGTACACGCCCGCCAGTGACAATTTGGGGACACGTGTGAAAGCAGGGTCAGGCTGCAGGCTCCCTCCCACTCTCAGCAGAAATGCAGATGGGGTTTGTGCTCTGGGTTCCAGCAGCCACAGCCCAGCAGGAGCCCTGTCCCTATAGCCCTGCGCCAGCCCCGCGGCCCCTCGTGCCCACCCACGTGTCCAGTCCAGGCCACACGGGGAGCCGGGAGTTCACTTGGAAAAGAAGTAGCAAGAGATGCCTGTGCTTCCTGACAGGCGGCTCTCTGGGGAAGAGCTCAGGACACTGCAGGGAGGTGTTTTCTGGGGTCTACCAGTGCCCTCCTGGCTCACCTGTGCGTGACCCTCACTCCCAGGACTCAGGGGCAGAAGTCTGAGCCCTGGGGCGTTGATGCCCCTGGCGGTGCTAACAGGCCATCCTCGTAAATCGTCATCCATCAGACAGCTCCTTCTGCGCTGGAGGAGCTCTTAGCACTCGGGTCCCGCCCGCTCCCGAGGCCCTCCGGCTGCTAGAGAGCCGGGCTGCGGGGTGGAGGGGGGGTTTGGGTGGTGCTCCGCACCCAAGCCGCTGCGGCTGGCTGTGCACCTCTTTGTCTAGGGCTTCCAGGCCCACAGGGTGTGTCTGCTCTTGGCCAGCCCCCTTTCACCCTTGTGTCTCCCTGTTAGAGTCCAGGATGACATTTCTTGAGGAAAGAGGTGTTCTGGTCACAGTGTCTGGTGTGCACGCCTAGTTGAAGACCACTTCCCAACGTGCAGGTCCCCAGAGGCCTCACAGGTGGCCCAGGGCCTGTGCAGCTGTCACCTGCACATGGGACAGTCAGCCCCTCCTGGTGAGAGGGAGCGGCCAGGCTCTCGGGCTGAACAGCCTGTGGGTCCCCACCACTGCCGACAGCCCCGTGTCCGAGCCCCGAGCGGCGCTACCGTGGGCGAGAGTGCGCCCGGTGTCCCGGGGGGCAGGCCACTGGCCCCGCGCCCCCCATGGGATGTGTGTCTGCGCGCGGGGCTGGCGGGAGGCGCGGGTGGAGGGTGCCGGGCGCGGCGGGGACCCGAGTCACCCCCGCCCTGTCTCCCCAGCGAAGCGGCTCTGCAAAGACGGCAGCCCCAGCAGCAGCGCCGCCAGCAGCTACGCGCCCAGCAGCAGCAGCTTGAGCTGCGGGGGCGGCGGCAGCAGTGCCAGCAGCACCTGCAGCAAGAGCAGCTTCGACTACACGCACGACGTGGAGGCAGCGCACATGGCAGCCACCGCCATCCTCAACCTGTCCACCCGCTGCCGTGAGATGCCGCAGAACCTGCCCACCAAGCCACAGGGCCTGTGTGCTACCCGGGTACGCCCACCTGGTGGGGTGAGGGAGGCAGGGCTCACGCACCCCCTGAGGCCACACTGGCCCCCTCGGGACACAGAGCAGCAGCGGTGCAGACCCGTGGTCTCACTGCGTGTCCTTTCTAGTTGAAGGGCACAGTCCTGCTGGGAAACGGCTGCCATCCCTGCGCGTCAGTGGGTGTGTCCCCTTCGAGGCCCAGGCTCACTTCCACGGACCAGTGGCACCAGAACCCTAAAGGAGCAGCAGGCCTTGGACTTTAAACACTAGGAAGGCTGTCAAATAAGAGGCAGGACTGTCCCTTACTGCATTCCAAATAGGTCACCCAGAGCTAGGGAGCAGAGAAAGCACCCATCCGACTTCCGCAGGGACCCCCCGGGCACACGGGGGCAGCTGGCTTTCGTCAGCTCAGCCCTGCTGTCTCTGGCGGAGCTGTCATTGCGACTCTTGTCCAGGACTCATGACCTGTGACAAGGGCAGGGGAGCAGGTTACGTGGCCGTGCAGCGAGCTGCCTGCCTGGTGAGGCCACCAGGGGGCTGGGAGCGCAGGTGGTGTGCTCAGAGGACAAGTCAGAGGACATGTGAGCCGCATGTCCCCTCCTCTCTGGAAACCAGAGGGTGTCTGTCCATTACCTAGAGCTGCTCGGCCACGCTCTGTGGCCTCGCCCCTGACCGAGTGGTTATGGATCAGGGTGATTGGTATGAAGGGAGAAAGGTCAATAATTCCATGTTCTGCAAATGCATTCCTCCTATTACTATTTTTATTCCTAGATTTTGGGAAGGATCAGGGGCAGGCAGTTTCCATGGTGACCAGGGCTGCTAAATGTGAGACTGCCACGGGGGAGGGTCTTCAGCAGGAAAAAAGAAAAGACCATGAACCCTTACATATTTCTTCACTTTATTAAAATTAAACTAAGACTGAGAGAATTAAATCTAACATTATGAAGGCTAAATTAGTAGGAAGCTTGAAATCAGGAACGCATTTTGACAAAAGAGTTGAGGCAGACTAATACTCTATAATTTATCAAGGTAACAGCCCAAAGGATGGGATTTTTCTTCCAAGCATCTTCCTGCTGCTGTTCCACCCAAGGAAAGAGCGGCCAGACGTGGGAGTCGGCAGCGGCGTTCCCGCCAGCTCTGCGTCCCGTGTCTGCGGGGCTCCCAGGACCGCGGGGCATTCTGATTGCTCTTCTCTCTCCTTCACGCGTCCTTCCCTCTCTCCCCCCTCCTGAGAGGTGTGCTCTCCAGAATTCTTGATCTGTTTCAAAGCATCTTCAGAAAAAAAAGGAACTCACCCTGGACTCCTTTGTTCTTTAAGCCGGGTGACTGCATTGCCGATTTGCTGGGCTGAGCGCAGGCCAGGCAGTGACCTCAGCAGCAGCAACCCTGGGCACTGGGTGCCCTGGCGGCCCCTCTGGTGATGGACAAGTCTCTGCATCACGGGAGTTCAAATTAGGAGCCAGTTCTCGCTCTTCCTCCCCCAACCCCAGTTCTTTTGTTTTCTTCCTCTGCAAGTCTTGAAGTCTCTAGCACCAATGAAACCAAATGAGAATTTTTAAGTATATGTCCATTTTAAGAGTATGTAATTTTAGGGATAAGTGTATATTCTGCACACACACACACACATTATAATTCTGATCTCGTAATAGGTGTTTGAAGTGGAATGGAATCGAAATTAGGCATGCATTTGATTCTCTTCTGGCCAGGCTTACTTCCAGAAGCAGAGATGTGCTGGGGGGAAGGAAGATGGAGATAGGTGATAGATCTGACTGAGGGAGGACAGAGAGGACAGATGAGGGGGATGAGTGACGGGCCGATGGGTACATGACAGAGGGTGGATGCGTGCGTACGTACATGCATGGGTGATGGTGGGTGGGTGGGTGGGTACGTGACAGACGGGCCAGCAGAGAGGCGGCTGCAGGCACCTGGGGCAGCAGGAATGAGTAGAGGGCCCAGCTGCCCGCACACCGGCGCTTGGGTAGATGGGATTGGGTGACATGCTTCTCGCGGTAATTCTGTGCTGGCGGGAGGCGGGCTGCCGTCGGGAGGGAGCTGCACGTCACCTGTCTGTCTGTCTGTCTGCCCACAGAACCCTGACATGGAGGTGGATGAGAACGGCACGCTGGACCTAAGCATGAACAAGCAGAGGCCGCGGGAGGGCTGCTGCCCCGTCCTGACCCCGCTGGAGCCCATGTCCCCGCAGCAGCAGGCCGTGATGAGCAGCCGGTGCTTCCCGCTGAGCGAGGGGGACTGCTGGGACCTGCCCGTGGACTACACCAAAATGAAGCCGCGGAGAGTGGACGAGGACGATTCCAAAGAGATTAGCGTACGTCCTCTTCCGTGGGCCCGCTCTGTGCCCTCGCATTGGTGGCCAGGTGTCCTCGGGGGAGAGGCCGTGGGCACACACCTTAGAGAGCACGCCTTGTCTCTTTAAGTAGGACCGTTAGCTAATGGCACTGTGGAGCACGTTTTTGGTTGGCCCGGGAGAGATCTGTGCCTCACACTGGTTTGGTGAGACAAGCCATTGCCTCTCCTACGGCTGAAAGTTCCCTCCTACACGAGTGTGCTCTCTCACGGTCTCTGAGAAGTGGGTGAGCAGCACGCCCGTCCCCCTCCGTGGGACACGCGCGCCGTCGTGCGGGGCGTTCCTTGCAGGCGGAGCCTCGGAGCGAGGCTGGGCTCGTGCCTGGGCTCGTGCCTGGACCAGAGCCGCTGGCACAGCTGCCCGAGTCCACCAGGGCTGCAGAGTCACCAGGGCTCCCACGTCAAGAGCACACTTTTAAAGTGGTTAACGTTTTCAAACTCGGGTTATTAAAATATTGGATTGGCCAAAAAGTCCACGTTTTTTCCCACAAAATAAAAAGACACATTTTCACCAATATGACGAACTTTTTGGCCAGCCCAATAATTGTAATATCCTTTAAGCTAAGCAAGGAAGAACTTGTTTTTTATTGGGCTGACTTTGTTCTCCAGTATTCAGTCCTGAAAATTATAACAACTCCATTCACTGAAAAATGAAACCTCTTTTTTAATGCAGCGGGGAGGCCACCAGCATTAGCGCCCCACAGAAACGAGGACAGGGAGAAGGGAAGCGGGCCCTGTGTGTAGGGACTGGTGGAGAGCGCCTTCTTGTAAGGCCTTCCCCCCTCAAAGCCGCTGTCTGGATGCTTCAGATTGGAAATTGTGACGGGAGTGGCAGGCCACATGCCAGAGTGGGTTTCTCTGCTGCAGTTGCATCACTAGAACAGCGTAAGGCGCCCCAGCTGAATCTCGGGTTCATTTTAATGAATATTAAGCCCTTGAAAATCGACAGAAGCATTTGCATCGCGCAGACGGTTACAGAAGTGAACACAATGCCTGTGTTCAGGAGACACGCTTGCTCAACACTGCCATCTATAGGAGTTTCTAGGTCACTGCAGTTAGGCCCACTTCCTGTAGAAAAGAAAACGCTGCAAAGGAATTATTTAAACTGCATCATCTAAGTCGATGTCCTCTTGCTGGGACTTGAGGACCTGGGTGCAGTGGTCTGCAGTGATTGCTAGCAGGGCACACAGTCTGAGATCGCAGGCGTGGTGCTGACGCCGTGTGGCCAGGTCGGGGTGATGAGGGCAGGGCAGCCTGCGCCCACGGGGGTGGGTGGGATGCTGGGTGAGAATGGCCGGCGAAGAGTCATCCCTGTGGCCAGGTCACTCTGTGCCTCTTGTGGGTACGGCTGACGGAGTCCTGAACAAGACCCTGCCCTGGGGCAAGTGCCCGTAATTCTAGGAGTTGAGGGCGGTCAGTGAGCCACTAGGTCCAGCACAGAAGAGAGGTGCTCTGAGCACATTTCAGTTGGCGCTTTCAGGAGGGGCCTTGAGTGGACAAAGACGCACAGTGAGTTTAAAGGTAGAGTCGGGGGCGTTGAGAAACAAGAGGCAGCCACCCCAGCCGGGGATGCGGCCTTCGGTCTGTGTGTCGGATTGCCGTCTGTGTGGCCCTGAAGCTGTGTTTCCCCCGCAGCCAGAAGACCTGGACCCCTTCCAGGAAGCTCTGGAAGAAAGAAGGTACCCGGGGGAGGTGACCATCCCCAGCCCCAAGCCCAAGTACCCCCAGTGCAAGGAGGGCAAAAAGGACCTGATCACGTAAGCGTGGCGCCAGGCGCGCCGCCCCCCTTCCTCACTGTCCCTCCCTGCGGCTTACTTCCAGAAACTGATCTGTGTCTGCCTTGCCATCTGAGCATGCGGCATTCGCAGCACATAAATGTCTCGAGCTGCCGGGTCAGCAGAGTGGCCCCCCGTGTGGCCGCGGGGACGCCACCCTCATCCAGCCACGCATCCCGCAGCTTCTCTCCAGGGCGCTGACCCCCGTGCAGACATTGCAGCTAAACTGGAAACAATGAAACTTTCCAAAAGTTTTTTTAAACATACTTACTATTTTGGCTGTTTTTGTTTTTGTTTGGTGGCAGATGTCCAACACCAAGGTGTGATGGGAGTGGTCATGTGACTGGTAATTACGCCTCACATAGAAGGTGTGACTTCATTTTTCTCATGGTGGATTCTGTCTTTTCAATTTATTGTTTTCAGCTTACCTCAACAATGCTGTCAGAGTGAAAACGTTCAGCTATGTGTCGCCCTCGAAGTGCTCTATGTTGACCTTTAAAAGCATGCTAACGGGTGTGTTGTATAATGCGTTTTCTCTGAAAATAAACTACCTAAATTGGGAAAATTCTTTACGAGCATTCCAACCAAAGAGTGCAAATGTTTTTCTTTTCAAAAATGGTTTAACAGACATATTTTCTTAAATTTATATGTAACCACATGCAGAGTTAATTATAAAAAAATTCAATATACAGCACTCGCCCCATCGCTTTTCTGCATCCAACTTTGATTTCCATGCCATGTTGTCTGTCCGGGAGGGCCCGCTGGCCAGAGGGTGACTCACGGACTCTGCGGCCTGTCTTCCAGTCTGTCGGGCTGCCCCCTGGCTGACAGAAGCATCCGGAGCATGCTGGCCACCAGCTCGCAGGAACTCAAGTAAGGTTCAACGGGCGTCATTCCCTTTCTGAGGTCCGTTCCCTTAGTGGGAACAAAACGGATGTGTCATTTGAAAAGACAGCTGTCCTTACGAGGCCACCTGTGCACAGCAGTGCGGGGTCGGGGGCCCAGGCACCGTGGCTGCCTCCTGGTAGTCGCCCCGCCTCGTCCCTGCCGGTCTGCAGCTCTTCCCGGCCGCGCCCTTCCTGTCTGGGGCTGTCCCAAGCAGGTGTGTGCTCTGCAGCACCTGCACGTGGGAGGGGGCTGCGGAGTTGCTCAGACTTCTGAGAAATGACTATGACTTAAAAAGTCGGAGGTCGACGTCTTGAAAGTTAGCCGTCAGCAGGAGTGTCTAACGTACGGACGTGCCCCTAGCACTGCGACAGAAGGCTGCCAGGGTGAGAGCCGACTCCGTAGGTCCCCGGGCCGAGGCACCGGCACCCCTCGGGTGGCTCGCCAGACAGCTCACCACCCGTGTGGCCAGGCGCTCACAGGCACGCACATCCCTCTGACCGTCGGATCTCTGTCTCCCCTCTGTCTGTGATTTTTTCTATATTTTAAATGCAAATCTGGTCGCCTGTATTCGTGCCCCAGACCAAGGCATTTCTCCTCCAATACACACGTGATCAGCTGGGTCTGGAAGGAGCCGGGCGGAGTCACAGCAAGTGCGCCAGAGCCGGCGGCGCTCGGGTGGGAGGCCCCTGCAGGCGGGTTCGGAACGCCGTCCCACAGCGCAGTGAGAGCCACGCCGCGTCACTGTCGCAGACGCCATCCTGTCGCGTTGCTTGGCTTCCGTGCTGTCTGGAAGTGGCTGGGAGTGGCTTCCTCCCCGGTGCAGAGAGATGCTGTGGGCAGACCTGTCTGTGCGACTGCACCCCCAGGACCCCGGCCCCGCACCCCGGCCCATCGCCCTGCACCAGGCTGCCCGGAGTGTGGGGTTCTGTTTCACACCGTGTCGTTTTTTACAGGATCCCTGTCCAGGGCCCTAGTGCCATAGATCATCTGCTCATGTTCGGTGACCTCCTGAACTAGCCCTCCGGTCACCAGACTACCGGCGTCCTCTTCGTGGCCTGTAAACACCGGGAGGGCTCCCTCTTAACAGCAGTGCTGCCTGTAGCCTCGTCCGCACGGCGCCCCGTGGGCCGGGAGCTGTTAGGACAGAGCGGACAGAGTTAGCAAGAGCAACTTGACCCATGGGGTCGCGGCACCGTTTTTCGAGGCTTGAAACCGTCCTCCCCTCAGGGTCAGAGCGGGGCTCACCGCGCTGGCACCTCAGCCCGCGTGTCACAACATGGGCACTGCCCTGTGACCTTCTTAACGAGGAGTCCTTTGCAAAGTCTAGCCCGTCTCCATTCCAACGCCCGCTGTCACCAGGAAATGGCCCTCACGCCCCTGTGTCTAGTGTGGCCTCTAAGGGGCTGGGGTCCCAGCACCCCAGCGCGGTTTCCTGCCGGGTCTGCTCCGCGTCGGTTCGCGTCCCTTGACTTTGGGCTTAGAAGCGTCTGTGGCTCTGAAGTGCCTGTTCCGTCTGGGAAGACGGCGTGGCGGCCCCTCTGTCAGCATCTTCGGGGGGGCGGGCTGCGGTTCCCCCTGCCCGCCTCTTCCTCGAGGGGGCCTTATCTTCCCGAGGGGAACGCCTTTGCCTCCTTCGGCTCCTCTAAAAGCCACACTCCCTTCTCAACTTGTCTTTGCGACGTAAATCCCGTTTGGATGGGCCCTTTCTTGGAAATCTAGACCTGACCGGTTTTCTGAAATGGTTTGTTTATTATTGGATCTTCAAAGTAGGGATTTCAGTTAAATGTGTGCAATAAAAAGTAATATTTAAATGAGCAGTTTTCACTCAATGTCTTTTCGAACTGGGGAAACCGTAGATTATATCTGCCTTTGACCTTTGCACTGACGAGTCCCCTCCATCCGTTACTCTTCCGTCAGAGTCACAGGTGCGGACTCCTCCCTGGAGGGTTGCGCGGCTTTCTCTGGACTGAGGCACGCGTGTGCTCTCAGCAGCAGCTTCCTCTTCACCTGTAGCTGTGAAGCTCCGGTCCGTCCGCGCTGCGGCAGCCTCTGCCCTCGGGAGTGACCGGTGCCGTTCCCTCGGGGGCAGTGGCTCCTGCTGCTTCCTAAAGACACGTTCGAAGTGGCTCCCAACTCCTCAGAACCCCTCTCCACCCTGCACCTGCTAGGTGGTGGAAGTTTCTGGAAGCGTTCCTCTTGTCTCTTCTAACTCTGGCTTTAAGGCAGTTAGTTGGCCACTAACGGGACCTTCTTGACCGTGGACTAACAACGGACTCCAGACGGACTTTGGGTCTTGGACCCTCAAACCTCTCAGACATCCTGAGATGACGCTTTGCTTGGTTCCTACCCAGAGCAACACATTTGGGATATTCTCAAAAAGAAGCCAGTAATTTCATGTCTAGTTATGTGCAACACGTACACTGCGTACGTGTTAAAATGTAACGTATACACAGACACCGCTCGAGCCCCCAAAGTACCGTGCTCTCCGGCCCCCAGCCTGTGGCGCAGAGAACACAGTTCAGCGCTCAGAAGTCAGGCGGAGCGGCACTTGCCGGAGGCGGGGTGGGGGTGCGTCACACCGCGTGGGCAGCCCGAGACGGGCCCGTGTGCCCGGTTACGTCTACTTGAAAATAAACTGGAAGAATTAGAGTTTACAACTGAGGCCAAGATACTGCTTTTCTCTGGAGGCTACTTATTCCTGGAACTCACTAGGGCCTGTTCTCCGCTGCAAGGCCGTCCGGCGCAGGAGGTCACGTGCGAGGATCTGACGGAGCCTCCCTCGTGCGGCAGCCTGTGTCGTTTCGGGGGCTGGGTGCGCCCACTGCCACCATGCGCCTGGGTCTGAGCAGCAGCCCTCCCTTCTGCCACCTTCCGCTTCAAGGTGAACACCAGTCAGTCCACAGACCGCTGTGCACGGCAGCTGCCTGCTAAGGGGGCCGGGCGTCCCCTTCGAGGCGCGGCCTCTGCGTGCAGTGGCTCCTGACAACAGGTTGCCATCGCTCTGGCCTGGTGGGGTGGTGCCGGGGCACAGAACACTTGCTGTTCCTTCTCAGACAGCACGGACCCCTGCCCCCCACGGCACCTCGGCCTGGGGCCGGGCGTGAGGGCGGGTGCGGCTGCGAGAGCCGCTGGGAAGGCTCGGACCCTTCCTCGGACTTGGGGACGGAGGCTCCGCCGAGAGCCTCAGACCGCAGGTGGCAGTGCCAGCTGCACGAGGCCCGTCGGTGCGCGTGCCCCCACCCCCCCCCACCCCCCGACTCTCCTCCCACACCCGCCGCCTCGGGGAGTGATTCACGCCCCGAAAGGCCCTGTGCTTCGCGACACCCTGGGAAGTCCTCTGGCCACACCTGAAATGCAGTTTCGGTGCCTTTGCTTTTCGTTGGTTAAGCACCCCTCCCCCCGCCACAGGTTTTGGTGTAGGTTACAGTAAAATTCAGAGTAAAAAAACACTTAGGCCATCCAAGGCAGGCAGGGTGTACGTTCAATAATCAGGACAGTTTTCAGGGAGTGGGGTCTCCATGCAAAACAAAGGGCGGAGCAAGGCTCTCCGTCGGTGGTGGGGGGGGCGCTGTCCAGCCCGCTGAGCCTCGGCTGCCTCATCCGAGACACGGGCGCCCTGCGGTGTGGACAGCCTCAGCGCGTGAAGGTTCCGTGGCCTTTTCTGCTGTGGGTTTCTCGGAAGCATCAGCAGGACTCGAGGGAGGAAAATGTGTCAGCTGATCGAATGGTTTCTCAGTGACCGTGACCCACCAGCCCCAGTGAGGTCCCGAGGCAAGGACTCCGGTTCTCTGCCAAGCCCCTGGGCCCCTAGTCGGGGGCCCTGCACCTCAAGCCCTTTGTTAGGAAAGGAAGGCAGCAGGCGACTCAAGGCCACGGCTCTCCCGTGGGCCGGGCGCGGTCTGGGCAACCCTGTCCTCGCCCCTTTCTCGGGGGGCCTGCAAAGCCAGCCCCCGCCGTTGCTCTGCGTCTGAAACAAGTCGGCAGCACCCAGAGGTGAGACTGCTCCTGCCCGCGAGGGGCTCGTGGTCAGAGTCTTCAGGCCAACCAGAAGGACAGAATCGGTCACATTTGGAGCATCCTGGGGTGGATGGGGCAGAGCGGAGACACCGTGTCGGGGGTCAGGGTCAGGGACTGTGTCCGGGCCTCGGGCAGGGTCGGCTCCATGTGGAAGGGCGGCTGGGGCTGGCCTGGCCATGGATGGGTGGGGTGAGTACGTGGCGGGAGGCGGTGGGGGCACGGGGCACAGTGAGAGGCCGCCTGCCCACACGGTGGGCACACGGCAAGGGTCCCCAGGAGAGCAGCAGGGCTGGGTCGGACACGTCCTGGTGTTCAGCTGTGTCCTGGAAGGACCACACCCGGACACTTGACTGAGGCAGAGTCGAGGGGCTGGAGGAGGGCTCACTGCAGGGAGGGTGGGGCTGGAAGGAAGCCGGGCCCTGGGCAGAGCGAGGCTGGAGGGGGAGGGGAGGCCAGACAGACGTGGACACTGCAGGCCCCTCCCCACACCAGGTGGACAGCGTGGCCACTGCAGACAGGCAGCCAACCTGGTCCGCCCGGGGCCCCAGGGGAGGGGCCAGCATCCGGGAACCTGGGCCATTACTGCCTGACAGGCCCTCGGGCTCACGGGTGCTGGCCTGGGACAGCCCCCAGGGGAGCGGAGGGGATCGCAGGACAGGCCGGGCTCCGGGAGCCTGGCCTTCACCCTGCCATCGGGGGAGGAGTGCGCACTCACTCATGGCATCTCCAAACCAGACGAACTGCGGGGAATGTAGGTCTGCAGTCAGCCGAGTGGCAGAGTAATGGAAGTCGCGTCTGAAAGCTTCTGGACCTTTGTCACTGGTGACTGGCCAAGGAATTTTGTTCAGCCAATCCCACTCTGGGGACATGGCACACTTCTTCTTGAAGACACATCTCACCTTCTGCTGCCGCTCGCGGCTCGAGCAGTTCCCACCGGCCCTTCAGAGACCAGTCCGCGTGGCTGTGGCGGGCTTGAACTTGGGCCCAGGTGCCCAAGCCCTTCCTCTGGGGTGCGGGGCAAGTCCAGCTCCATCGGTGCTGCCTGGGAGGCTCTGCCCCTTCTGTGACGAATCTGGGAAGCAGTCCGAACCGCACAGGGCCAGGAGCAGTGTCTCCTGCGAGACACTTCGTAGCTCCCGTTTTCCCATCGGGAAGCGCTGAGCGGTACTGCTTTTTTCTAAACAAGTGAAAGTGATGTGTCATCTAGTCAGAGATAAAGTTTATTCTTTGAGTAAATCTATTCTTTAACTTCTGAATTAGTTCCTTTATGAAACATGTAGCCCACTGGAAGCATGTGAACAAAAGGAAAAGATTATTTTCCTTACGATTTTAAGTACCACTGACTTACAGTTGTTTCACGTGTATGCACGTATGTTTATGTGTAATGTACACACACGTGTGTGTGTAGCTTGTTGTTGCCATTGGTGCTGTTAGGTCTGGACCCGAAGGCAGACCCAGGTCCTTTCATAAAACAAGTTAGATTGTCTTGGAGTCGTCTGCGTCTGGTTGAACTTGGCCTTCCCTGATCCACGGGAAGCGGTCCCGTCGTCGCTGAGGCAGACCCGTCTCCGCTGCAGGGCACTCTGGGCTCGGTCGCTGGGCGGGGAGAGGCGGCCGCTGGGCGAGGGCGTCCGGCCAGCAGCGCGAGCACATCAGCCGTCACTCGTAGATTTGAGGTTTCATTCCAGTAAACACTGCACTAATTTACAGTTCCCTAGAGCAAAATGAGTGCAATTGGAAGTAAAGTAGATGTCCCCGTTGGGAAATTATTGACAAGGATTTTGGAGGGCGTTTTTTCCAGCAATGTCAGGAGCGAGAACCATTCTTTTTGGACTTCTTCCTTGGCTGCAAAGCTCTGTCGGGTGAAGGGCTGCTTGTGGCCCAGGGAGCGGAGAGGCTGGTGGGGGCGGTCCCCCTCCTGTCCCCCCACCCTGTCTGCTCACATTCCTTCCAGACACAGCCGGGCTAGAAGGGCTGGCCTTCCGGGGCGGGCAGTCAGGGGCGCCGCCTCCCGCCTGCTCCGCTCCTCGGCTGCGTGTGCACAGAAAGAGGCCTGTTCCTGCACCAGCGGGTTCAGGTTCGCTGTCTGCACTTTCCCTCTCCGGGCCCCACAGGGGCTGCACGCTCCCTCTGCCTGTGACCCCGACATGGGGACACCCTGCCCGCCCCCAGGAGGGTTCGAGGACGTTGTGGCGGCGGGAGCAGACAGAGGCCCCGCTCCGACCTGCCTTCCTGGCACAGCGCCCTCGGTAGACGAGACGAGACGCGGCGTGTACTCGCGGTGCAGCTGTTTTCAGAGTCCTGTGCAAGGCGGGAAGCGTCACCGCTTCGGACCATGGGAGCAGGCTCGTGGTGAGTCAGCAGGACAGCTCCGGTTACTTGGTAAAGAATCCGCCTTACGACTTGCACAGAAGTTCAGCTGTGCCTAGCCAGGCGTTGCCCACGGCGGGCCCTGAGGCCGCCTGCTTGGGGGACCGGATGCGCCTGGCGTGTGATCAGCGTGCACGTGAACACCTGGGGCTCTAGTGCGGTCAGAAGCCTGCCTCCGTCAGCATCTTAGACGCGGGGTCTGGCACAAATAACACCCCTCTTCTATTGTATGAAAATGTTTTGTTACAAAATCGTAAGCACTGGATTCTGTGACATAACAACATCACATTCAAGCACACCATGTGACATTCTAGGTGAAGTGTTCAAACTGCGGTCCATCTCGTGCGAGACACTCAGGTTCCCTGCCGGCCACACTCCCCGGCGTCACTTCCGCCGGGCCCCGTAGCTCCCTTCCACGCCTGCCCACGCGCCCCCGCCCACCTGCAGAGCGGAGCTCCCAGCGCTCGGGTGAGCCGCGGCGCTTCCCTTCCTCCGTTACTGTGGCACTTCTCAGAGATGGCCGGGACCCCAGAACACACAGCGCTCTTTAGGGGGCAGCACAGGTGCTGCCTCGGCTCCCGCCACACGGGCACGTGCCCTGCGGCCCCTCCTCACGCCCCTGGCCCGGGTCCAGCCTGTCTCCTGGCGCCCAGGTGCGTGTCGCCCCCACGGTCCCCGGCGCTCCAGCTTCTTTCCTGGGTGCCCACGTTCCGTGTCGTCATGCTGTGGTCGTTTGGCCACCTGTGCCGAGTGCTAAAGTGGAGCCCCGAGGGTGGGCCTCGGCGTCAGCTCCCACGGGAGCATTTGCACAACCCTGGGAATGCGAGCCGTGGAGCAGATGAGCCCGTGAGTGACCGGAACGGGCGGTCCGCACCACAGGGCCCCGGATGGAGCCACGCCTTCTGAAGGGACACTACTGCCAGGCAGCGACGGAGTCAGCAGACAGGCCAGCGCGAGGCCCTGGGCCAACGAGGCCACGACAGCACACGCAGCCTCTCCTTCCCGCGGCGAGGCGCTGGGCGAGGCTGTGGGGAGTGTGGAAGGTGGGGACGAGGCGGGGACAACAGGCGAGCTCCGGGACGTCACCCCTGCCCAGGGACGGCGCGGGGCCTGCCGTGGAGGCGCCGTGAGCCAGGCCCTCTGCTCCGAGTGAGTCGTGGAGAGAGCAGCACGACGGCCCAGCGAGAAGGCCCCCTGCCCTGAGTCGTGGCTGCACCCGGAGCCCCATCCGCAGCTGCCGACAAGGCGCCGGTGGGAGCCGGCCGCGGCCCCGCCTCCGAACCCAGCTGCGCACGCTGTCAGACACGAAAGCTGCCCCCTCCTCTGTCAGCGGCTCACCCTCCCAGGCGGAGGTGTGCCCCACCTCGCAGCCCAGGTGGCCCTTCCCCACTGCTGCTTCCCCGCCTCAGACGCCATCCAGGGACCAGAGGAGGCTCACGTGTTCAACACCCGGCCGCTTGCGTGAGGACACAGGAGCCTGTCCGCCGGCTCCACGCGTGGGCCACGCAGGGTCACGTCCGGGCTCCCGGGGGGGCAGGCTCGCCCTCCCTCCCCCCACCCCGCCCCTTCCTGTCCTGACCTTGCAAATCCCGCGGCTGCTTCTGCCCCGCGAGCCCAGCGCCCAGGCCCAGCCGCCCTCGAGCCCTGGGGCGCTTTCCCGTCCGAGGAGCGCGTTTGGGCCGCGCAGCCCTGAGCGCACGCTCTTCTCCAGCAACTGTGGACTCCTGAGGAAGTGGGTCCGTTTGTTGGATCGTCTGTTTTCGCTTGTCCGTTTTAAAGTGTCGGTGTTTCCAGCTTGGTTCTCGGACTCGGCGCAGTTCACGCGTGTGGCGACGGGGCGCCCTGGGAACCCCCTGCTGTTCGGCACCCCGGACGGCGCCTGGCCCGACCGCCACTTGCAGCCATTCTGACCCAGCCCGGCCTTCCGGAAGGGAGCTCTGTCTGGCTCCTCAGCACCCCCTCTCTGATTCGCCCCGTCACACCCCCAGCAGCGTCTTCAGCTTCTCTCCAAGGTGTTTCTGCTTTTCTTCCGTTCAAGTTACGACAAGAATTTTTGCCATCAAAATTGCCAATATCCAGTTTTTAATTTCCCAGGGATGTCCAATGGAGCAAGGCTTTAGGCTGAGTGGGAACCATTTAACTTGTGTTTGTTGTCTCATTGCCAGTGTTCGGGAGGTGGCTGCTACTTGTTTGCTTTGGGAAACTGTGTTTAAAATCGACTCAGACTGTTTCAGTTGTGTTAATAGGGACACCCAAGGACCTAAAAGGGTTCTGAAATCTTCGGGCTTTTAGAAAGTGATGGGAGAAGGACGGGAGCGTCAGAGTGGAGCTCGTCCGGTGGCGACCGTCCCCGCTCTCAGCGCCAGCCGCAGGGAGCCGTGCTGAGCAGGCCCCGGGCCCAGAACCACCACCCCCCCACACCCGCCACCCCAGTGCTGACCTGCCGCCTGGGCCTCACCTCTGCAGGCCCAGCCCACACCGTGGGGCGTGCTGCTGCCCACCTGATGGCTCGTGCGTGTAAAGTGCTCAGAGTAGCACCTGGCACCAGAAAAAATCACACAGGCCTCTGTGGATGGAAGAACTGGGTCCGAGACGAGACAGAGGCGAGAGCCAGGCGGCCGGGCCCACCGACTTGGGCTGGCGGTGGAGACGAGACGGGAAGAGGGGAGGCCAGGAGAAGAGACAGAACGTCAGCACCGGGCGTCTGGGGCGACTCCAGCGACAGAGGGGGAACGAGCCTTCCCCAATCTGCAGCGCCAGCAGCCAAGACCCAGTACTGCAAAGACGACACTGAGCTTTCCTATGCTGTCTTCCCTCTCGTCTAACACGGCGCAGTCTGAAAGTTCTTGTATCGGACTTGCAGATCAGCATCAGAACCTTCAGCCAAAATTGTCCATCAGCCCATCGGATTTCACGTCGGACGTGACCCCGCTCACGGACCTCGCCCCGCCTTCTGAACCCTGAAGCACCCGCCGGCGTGTTTTGGTCCCCTTTTCCTCCCTCAGTTCTTTGTTTTCCAGCCACCCGGACGCTCACCTCAGTCCCCGTGCCACACCAGGGCCGCCTGGGCCGGTCCTCAGTCAGTGTGGGGGTCCTGCGTCGTTTTCACCCACGGGGTGTCTCGGGCAGGGTCTTCCCGGCGGGTGTCCCGGGACGGCCTGAGCATCAGCTTCAGGGGCAGCGACGCCCCTTCCCCTGCCGTTGGACAAGCCTGGTTCGGAGCCCCGCCTCTGCGGTGTGACTGCGGCACCCGGTGCCTGCCAGCCCGGTTCTTTCCGAACGCCTTGCCCTCGTGTGGCCCACTCAAGGTCTCCCCTGCGCCAGGCCCTGAAGACGCCAAAGGTGGGAGGGCCAGGCTGGCTGCCCCCTCGGCCGTGGCATGGCCGGGCCAGGTGGGAGGGCGTGGGAGGGACGCAGTCCAGACCCCTGCCGTGTGCCAGCTCCTGTGCTAGCTCAGCGGCCTTCAGCAGGCCCGTGCGCCCGAGCCCCAGTCTCCTTAGCTGGTGACAGTGACGAGGGCACCCTGCCCCCCGGGGCTCCGCGCAGCGTGCTGCCCTCACCCTGCGGCCCAGGAGGCGAAGGCGGGGCCGGGGCCTTCCTGGGTCACAGGCAGCTCTGCTGGCCACGTCCCCGCGTCTGCTCTCGCCAGACGGCTGCCCCAGGCGTGTCTAGACCGTGTGTTGCTCTCAGTGGCCAGTCCTGCCTGGGTCCAAGGAAACCACCTAAGAATAGAGACGGTCAGTTTAGACACTGGAGTCATTTGGTTTTCAGCTCATCCGAACAGTGACTTGTTAGAGAGGCCTAACTGCACACTTCGGAGAACGTGTTAACAGCCCCCAGAAACGGGGGCTGTGGTATTGACGACAGACCGAGCTGTACCCAACACACTGGTCCGTGACCCCCCGTGGGGACTGCGACACGTCAGACCCTGGCTGTGACTCTTCCAGCAAGTGGCGGCGGTGGGCAGGGCGAGTGACACGGTCAGGCCCGGGGAGCGGAGATGACTGGGAGCCCAGATGTGGGCCTGCAGGAGGGGCTTCCACAGACGGGGACCCTCCACAGCCTGTGCGGCCAGGCCGGACCACGGTGGACAGCCCAGGACGACCGGCCCCCGTGCAAGAGTGCTGCCCTGGGACTCGGCGTCTCCGCCGGCCGGGACTAGTCAGCCTGGACTGGTTGCCCTGAACTCCCTGGTCTGGATCAGTGAGCCGGGGCCAGCTGGTCTGCACTGACTAGCCTGACTTAGTCTGGACTGGCTGGCCTGCGCTAGTTAGTGTGGACTCGTTAGCCTGGACCAGTTAGGCCGCTTTTTTGGAAATCTCCCTATCTCTAAAACAGGAACTAACAGGGCCCTTCTGACCTCCGAAGTCTTAGGGGAAGTGCAGGTGACACTGCCAACTGACCCGAGAAGGAGAGAAGAGGCGGAGCCGAGTGCTCACCCCTGGTCTGTTCCCCCCTTCCCTCCCGTGTGTGCGTGTGTGTGTGTGTAGCAGGCACTTTTTCCCGGGCCAGTCCGCGAGGCTCCTGCTCGTCCTGGCCGTGCCTCCCTGACAGCAGGCCACGCCTCCCAGCCGGAGAGTGTGCCGAGGCGGTTTGGCTCACGGAGAGGGTGGCGGTGACTGCTCTAAGCGCCGCGACACCCCGCCCCCCCCGGCTGCGCCCTCCTTCCTGCACCTGCTCTTCGGGAGGCAGGGCCCCTGCAGGGCTGTGGGGCCGTGCTGCGTTGTCAGCACGCGATGCTGGTCTCTGCTCTGGGACAGACGGGATGACAAGCTGTGAGTCCTACTGACTCCCTCTCCCGGCTGACCCCAGAGGGGGCCTGGGCACAGGGCAGCCTCCTGGCTCCCGGGGCCCCTAAGGCCGTGCGTCCCCACGTTCCCGTCCTGGTTGTACTGTCACCGGGGTGATGCCGGTGAGCTGAGCCCCCTCGGGCAACGCCCCCTTGGGCAGCGCCCCCTCAACTTCTGCTCAGAACCAGGCTCCAGCTTTCCTCCAGGCAGGGGGAGGGCTGCGGAGGAGGTCACCACGGCCACACCCACAGGAACCTCTGGGAGGCCCCCCGTCCGGGCCACAGAAGGGCCCCCAGGGCCCCCCACAGTGGCTGACGAGATGGGAACGTTTTGAATCACCAGCCGCCAGCTCCAGTGCACTGATTTCCCAGCGGTGCCGGCTCCTTCGCGCCCCCTTTCTCTTCCCTTCTTGTCATTTCCAGAAAGTCACTCCTGTTCTTTTTTTATAGCTTACACTCAAATAATTTTAGACGCGAGTCTTTTCCTAAGAAACACATTTGAGTGTTCAGCTAGTGAGGTTTCCATTAAGACACACTGGAATAGCCACACTTCAGAACGCTTTCCTCGACAGACAGTCGGACCCGCCGCTCTCTGCACTGAAGGGGGGCGTGGCTGCCATTCGGTGCCACAGGCGCAGGCGCCGCGGTCTCACTGGGAGCAGCTCTCCACGCACACGTGGTGACGGCCGGGCGTCCGGAGTGGCCACGGCTCCTGTGTCACTGACGAGCATGTCTGCGTCCAGCCAGGCGGGGCACGTCCCGGGCCCGTGGCCGGACCCCCCGGTCGTCAGGGTCCTTTTGCTGCCGGTCGTCCACGCGCTTCACGTTCCCACTGGTCTTCCTTTCAACGGCAAGACCCTCGAGGGTGAGGACGCCTGCCCGTGCTGGGTGATGAGCAGACACAGTCACACCCAGCCTCTCCCGAGAGCTGAGCGTGCCACGCACTGGGGTGGCCGCCAGCCGGGGGGCCGCAGAGCGCACCTTCCTGGCACTGCCGCCGGCGCCGGCCAGTCCGCCCAGGTCTGGGCGGGAGCGACCCGCGCGGCGGCCGTCAGTCCCTCCGTCGGGGGCCTGTCTGCGGCACGAGCACACGTCCCTTCCTGGCCCCTGCCCCGCACCTGCCCCGCACGGCCCCGCTCCTCCCCAGCCTTGGACTGCCTTCGTGGCGGCCCGAGGCGCCCGAGCCGGGCTCTCGTCGCCCGCCCCTCACAGTGCCCATTGTCCCGACCGTCCCTTCTCCCCGTCTCAGGTGGTCTTTACCCCTGATCGAGCCGAGACGCCCCTGCGCCGAACGGTCCAGTCAGTGTGCCCCTCCCGGATACCCCCTGCGGCTCTGTCCCACAGACACGGCCCTTTCCAGCGTTCAGTCTACTCCTGCTGCGGTGTCCCTGTGAGCACCCTGGCACCCCCACTGTCCCGCCACTGCTAAACCTGTCGCCTCTCCAGCTGACAGCATCTGTGCCCATGTGACCTGTCACCTGTCAGGTGGGGTGACAGTCACGGAGCCCAGTGCAGGGGACGTGGAGGCAGCACAGAGGAGACCGCAGGTTCCTCCGGCCTCCCGGCCCCCCCACAGGCCGTGCAGTCAGGTGGGGGTCACACTGGGTGCAGCGGCACCTGGGAGCCTGGGTCCAGCCCTGCAGCAGCTCCCGCCTCGCCCCCGGCCCCTGCCTCTGGGCTCCTCGTGGAGCCCTGCTGGTTCAGGCCTCTCCACAGGAGGGAGGGGGAGCGTGCTAGAACTCCACTGTTTGATTTGTACTTTTAAAAATGTTACTAAGTTTATTGGGGTGACATTCGCAAGTTAACCACGTAGGCTTCAAGTGGACACCTCTGTGGCACCTCGTCTGTGTGTCGCATCATGTGCCCCCACACACAGGCAGAGCTCCTCTGTCACTGTGTGCTGGACCCTGGCCGGCCCCCAGCCTCTTCCCTCTGGTGACCACCGCCCTGAGGTCTAAGTCTGGCTGTGTGTGTCTGCCGTCTCGTCTGCGCAGCTGTTCTTTCGGCCTTCTGTCCCACCCGTGAGTGAGATCACGCGGGTCTGCCCTTTTCTGCCGCCCGGCCCGGTACTCTGAAGATCCAGCCGTGTTGTCTCGAGGGGCGGCATCTCACCCTTCCTGAGGCCGAGGGGTGTTCCATCGTGTGTGTGCGTCACACCCTCCCTCGGAGGGCGCTTCGGCTGTCTCCCCGTCTTGGCCACCGGGAGTAACGCTGCAGTGACAGATTGACAGAGCAGAAAATAAACTGGAAAAAGAGTATTTTAAAACCAGGTGGTTACAAACAACAGGCTAGGGTAAGAGGCAGATTCAGTGGGACAGGAAAAGAGAAGACACAGAGTGGCCCAAAGTGTGAGAAATCGGAGAAAATTCCAGGATCACAAGGGCTGCAGGTGAAGCGTAGCCTTGTAATTCTTCCTGATTAGCATTATAAAGCACTTTCTTATGAGACAGAATAGAGAGAGCTTCAGAAAATGAAAGGTCCACAAACAGGGAAGACAGACGGGAGAGACAAAGGAAACAAAAACGTTAAAAACGGGGACGAGACTTCGGCTGCGCAGAGCACGGAGGCCCCGGCGTCCCCTTCCCTCCGCCTCTGTGGCTGCTGCCCCAGGACAGAGGAGCAGGACGGGTGTCACGGAGCCCCCGGCTTTTACAGCCTTGCAGCGCTGGCCGGTGGTCTGTGGCCAGGAGCAGAGTATGGGGGGTGCAGATGCGCACCCTCCACCCCCCCACTGCCCTGCGGCCCTCCCGTGAGCAGGAGGGGCCACAGAGGGGGCTGGGGCTGGGGCGGCCACGGGCTCTGTCCCAGGTGCGGTCCAGCCGGCTCCTGGCGTTGCAGAGACCGGCAGTGTCAGGCCAGCCCTCCGCAGAGCCACCCCCCACCAGCCCCGCCCCCGGCGAGAACTTCCGCAGGGAAGGACTCGCCCTGGCACGTTGGACGGCCTGCTGTCCAGACCCAGACCCAGTGGGCACGGTCACAGGTGCCTTCCCACTGGAGGCAGGGAGCACAGGGGTCCGATGCCCCCCACACCCCTCAGCCCTGCCCCGGGGCCACAGGAAACCCCCACCCCCAGCAGCGCAGGCCCAGGAGCCTGTAAGAGCCTCTCTCTCACCACGTAGCACTGACACTAACCGCCCTAGAGCTCAGCTCAGTCGGCTCCAGGTGAGTACGTGCTCCCAGGCCCAGCGCCCCAGCGCCCGGGGGTCTTGCATGCCAGCCCGGCCCCGCCCACCGTGCGAGTCCTGGGGAGGCCGCCGGCAGCGCCAGGCCCCGAGGTGGGGGTGGTTGCCGTTGCCTGCCTCTGCCGCACCAGTCACCTTGTGTGTTTTTTTTTGCATGGGTCCTCGAGTCCACTTCCAATTGTGACCGCGCTCCCAGCCTCTTGTTTAGCCGCCCCTGCTGCTGGACGTGCATGTGCTCCGGCAGCAGTTTCCCAAGGACGCCCCCGCTAATGAGGGACGCCAGCATGCGCTAGGTACGTGTGGCCGCACCGGGACGCCGCTCGGGGCCTGTAGGGCGGCGGTCGGCGTGGCGGCCGGGCGAGGCGGGCCCCGCCCCCACCCCCAGCGCCCGCGAGGCGGCATGACCTGCCCCTGACCTGCCCTGAGGGGCTCGGAGGCCAAGGCCAGCCGCCTGCACGTTCGCGGTCAGACAGGTGCACGCAGCACGGGCGCGGCGCCCCGGCAGCCCCCTCGGGGGCCGTGTCCTGGGGCCCTGGTCGCCCAGCCCCACCCAGGCCAAGGCAGCGTCCTCCCCCCAGGGCACTGTGGGCCCCGGGTCAGGGGAAAGGCAGAGGGGGTCCCACCACACATGGGTTAGGGGTGACCCAACAATGACTCGAGCCTCTAGGTCAAAATTCAAGCCTGCTGGTGACACCCTGCTCATGGACCGCGGGGCGATGCGCAGCCTCCAGGGGACGGCAGGACGCCTGTGTGCCCTGGCCCCCCTGGTCCCCCTGGCCACGGGGTGCCCGACGGAGAAGCCCCGCCCCCGTCAGACCCCCACACCCCTGCTCCCCGACCACACTCCCCCACCCTAGCCTTAGTAACCTGAGGCCCAACCCATTCCACACGTCACCTGAATCCCCACGACAAAAATTGCTTTGAATGATGTTGAGGCTACTTTTAGAATGCTTTTCCATTTATATGCGTGTTTTTTAGTGTGATTTTAAAAGAAGGTACTTAGAACCAAAGTGAAAGGTAGGTTTCGTCTTCGTTCGACATAATCAGACAAGCCGTCTTCCACCCCGGTCCGGCCAGTGTCGGCAGGTGGCATCCGTGCTGAAGGTCACGGACCCCGCGAGCCAGGGCCCCTCACCCGGTTCTGGGGGGAGGAAGGGGCCCAGGAGAGGCTTGGAGCACACGAACCCAAGTAGTGAGTCTCCAGGAAACGAGGCTGTCGGGCGTCTCGCAGACGGAGCTGGGACGGACGAGGCCTCGCCTCCCCTGAGTCTCGGTGATGCAGTCGGGAAACCAGGCAGAGGTGGTGCGTCTGGCTTTTCGGTGGCCTGGTCACTTTCTGTTCGTGGAGAGAATTGCAGCGTAAAAATCAGTATATGTGATTTTTCCATTTTAAAATACAGGGCCCAGCCCAAATAACGCCCCTTTTTTATTACCAACTTCTCACTACAAAACCCTAAGCATGAGACTCTGTGACGTGGCACTGTCCCACTGTCCCACTGAAGCACACCCGGTGGCGTCTGAGGGGAACGCCCGAATCGGAACTGCGGTGTCGCACCCCGTGCCCGCCCGCCGGCCACGCTCGGGCAGGCGTCACTCCCGCTGGACACCGGGCTTGTTTTCACTTCTCTACGCTTATTTTTTTCTTAGTTATGTGACAAAAAACATCGAAGTAAAGAAGTGTATTCTGGATTTATATCTCTTTAGGCAAAAAAACACTTTTGGGTTGAACTTTTTGTGTAAGTGGAACAAGGAATTATATGTATGTAGTATACATACTACATACATATAATTCGCAAACATTTTGCTGCTATAGACAAGGCTTAATTTTGTATCTTCGTGATTTCTTTGAAATTGAGGGCAGTGAGAAAATGCTGTGTTTCCACATCTTGGGCACGCCCCCCGGCAGCGCTGCCGTAACAGGGAGGGACACGGCGCCCGCAGAGAGCCGGGACGCGCCAGTGTGACCTCCGTGCCGCCAGCGCTGGCCGCCGTGCGCCTGGCCAGGCCCACAGGTGAGTCCGCCTCGCAGGCTGCGCAGACGGGCGGGTGCAGGCCGGACGTGACGGACAGCGGCGCTGTCAGACTTCTGTTCTGAGACTTTGAGCCTGATTTCGTATCCTGAGTGTCTCATTCGTGTGCCTGTTTCCTGAGAGCTCACAGCCGTTCCTTACGCACGCCGGGCCGCGCCAACAGGAAGGAGGCAGCAGTGCGGGGCTCCGTGGGCGGGCTGAGCCGCCGCGCAGCTGCCTCCCGGTCCCGGGCTGTGGTTCGCAGCCCCGGCGTCGGTCGGGTCCGGCTGAGGGCACAGCAGAGGCGACCCCGAGGAGCAAGTCTCCTGCCGCCGCACTGCCGTGGCGCACGCCGGGCGGCACTGCAGGGTGCTCGCGGGTCTGGAGCCCGATGCCTGGGCCGGAAGTCCTTCCGACGGCAGGGCTCGCTCTCAGGCCTCTGGCAGCAGTGACCAGCCAGGCGCCTGCAGGGGCCCAAGTCAGAAAGGGAAGGCCCGGAGCGGGAAGGCGTTGTGGGAAGTCCGGGCTCCGCTCCAGGGTCCGCGGGCCGCCACAGCGGCCGGACCCCTGGGTGCCTGCCTGACGGGGGCTGGTTCGCGGCTTCAGGGATCCGAGCTTGTGGGGGGTCCCGGATTCTTTTTTCTTAGATTTGACCTGGACACTTCAACATCTAAGCACATTTAAAGCTTCATTGTGATTTCTCCATCACCATCCGTAAGTGTCTGTGCAGGACCGGTTTTCCAGCCAGGCAACAGCGCAGAGCACCCAAACTCCTTTCTGCCTGGGCTCCCTCGGTCCCGGGGCCAACGCGAGAGGACGCGTGAGGCAGCAAGGGGCCTCACTCGTCTTTGTCCGGAGTTTACCCGCGAGGCGGCAGGGACGGGGCGGAGGCGCTCGGTTAGCGCTCTGGGGCAGCGCCCCCACCCTGCCGTGGAGCGGGAGGCAGACTGCGCAAAGCGGGCGTGTGGTGCCGCCTGCCCTCACGCCCCGGCCAAGGGCCCTGGGTGTCGCCGTCTGTGACCGTGACGACACCCGGCGGCGAGGGGGGCGCCCGGTGCTGGCCAGTGAGCTGCCTGCCTGTCAGGGGGGGTTTCCATGGAAACCCAGTCCTGTCCTCTGCCACTCCCAACCCAGGCCGTCGGCCTCAGGGGTTCTGACCGGCCCACACAGGCCTCCCCTCCTGGAAGAGACACGCTCTCAGCTGGGCGGATGCAGAGTGAGTTTCTGTCCCTTGACGGCTCGCCACTGTCACCGGGGCCTGGCGCTGCCGCCATCGAGAGGCGGCACCCCCTCTGGTAACGGGGCAGTCACTTTGTCCTCCCTCGCCGCCCGAAAGACTTGTGTTTTCGAATGTTGAGGTTTCTTAGCTAGGGAATCCGCATGAACATCTAAGTTTAAAAAGCCTTCGCGTCTTGAACATTGATTAACGTACAACAGAGCAGGCAGAGGAGCTGGGAGCCATCCTGGGCTGCCTTCTGGGTGGGCACCGCAGGGTGGACACGTGGTGTCTCGGGGGAGTCGGGGCCCGTGCGGGAGGAGAGAGGAAGAAGCCCCCTCCGGCACCGGTCCGACCGGGGTCACCCCAGGAGAGGAGGGAGTCACGCTGCCAGTGAGGGGCACCCGTGGTTCGGACCCCACTTCCCGACCTGTGGATGAGAAGGAACGTTTTCCGGAAGCAAAGCCTATTGCTGGGGTGTCTTTCCATCCCAACACAGTGAGCACTCTGAACAGGAGCGGAATCAATACTTTGTCCTTACGGTGACAAAGGACTCTTCAGCCGCCTGTTTTTTAAGCCACATGACGCATTTGTAAATGGCTTACTCACGTAAGACTACTCTGAAAATCTCTCTTATTTTACAATTACTAAAATCAGACTTTTATTTGTGTGGTTTTGGTTGTAATGCATCACTTTAAACTTGAACAGAGTATGTCCCCTCCTGCCCCCATCAAAAAAGTCATATGAAAAAATTTATACTCGTGTAAAATGAATAAATCTTAATTAAGTTTGCACCAAGTGCTTAAATTAGGAAGAGTTTCAGGATTTTTCTTTTTAACAAAAAGCAAGGCCAAGTGTATGTCACTGGCCTGCGGGAAACACCGTTTCTCGCTACATTTTCAGGATGGAAACTTGCGTGAAGATTAGCTTCTCCCAGAGCCTCACGGCGTGAGGCCGGAGGTCTGTGTGTCCACCAGGCACCGTCGGAGAAGTCAGCCGTTGAAGTCACTAGTGAGACAGCCGTCACTTAGCAACAGACAGAGCAGCCCTGCGATGGACACACTGCTGTCCCTTGCACAGAGGTCGGGGGGGGCAGCCGGGTCCCTGGCCGCGGCCGTGACACGCGGATTCCGTCTGAGCCCCGCGCTGTTCTCTCTCGCACCCCGACGCCACGCACGCACCGACGGCTTCTCTTCTCCCGCTCTCTCGGCTACTTTCGATCCCCCCACCGCACAAGTTGGGGTTAAGCTCTAACCTGTGACGTGATGTGGCAACTGTCAGTCTTGTGCCCTGAGACCTAGCACTGTGTCCCCTTGCTTGGGCTCACGGAGAATTTGACGCTTTCTAAGAAGCAAAAGTTGTTGATGTGTCCAAGCGTCAGAATACGGCCTCACACAGGTGAACGCCGTCCAGTGTCACGACCCCACGCCCCTCCCCAGGCTCTCGTCGGCCTCTGGGGACGTCACTGGTGGCCCAGCACCCAGGACCCAGGGGCACTCTGAGCGAGAACCACCATGGAAGCTCTAAAAAGCAGTGTGCCTCTGTCAAATATTTAAAATTTGTGTTTTCATCCTTAGTTTTAACATTTCTGGCGGGCACAAAGCAACCGAAACAACTTAAAATGGCTTTGCAGCGCTGCCTGGTTATCCAGAGAGGGCAGAGTCGAGAAGTCAGACGGAGGGAACAGCCACAGCGCTCTTTCCCACGCCCTTCTCCCCGACAGAGCGACACAGGGTGGGAGCCGAGACGCTGGCGGGCGCTGGCCAGGAGGGCTGAGCAGACCTGCCCGTCTCGGGGGCCTGGGCCTGGTCGATCGAGACAAGCTGAGTCTGTTAGAAGTCCATTAAAAGTAATGGCATCTACGGTCAGCGGGGCCCAGCTGATGGTCGGAGAGCCGGGTCCAGTGCCCGCAGCTCAGGCCCAGCTGCTGCCACCTGCCGCCCGGGTCCACCCGCCGGCCGGGGCGTGCAGAGCGGGAGCGTCGTGCACGCTCTGCCCGAGAGAAACCCTCGCCTCATGTGCGTGGGCCGTGTCACGGGCCCCTTGGGGACTGTGTGTGGCTGGGCTCCCAGCGTGGCGGGGAGGCAGCACAGATGGCCTCTGTGCGGTGACAGGGAGCCACGTCCACGCCAGCCACGGAGCCTCCAGCGGCACTTCTCCCCGCACAGGGAGCTTGAGTGTTAACGGGAGTTCACTCTCTGGAGAAATGAGAGAGAGAATGGCTCAGGGGTCTCCGTTTCTGCCGAGTAAAGCACCCACTCTGTGTCTTTGCCCGCAGGTGCCCCACCCCTGGCTGCGACGGCTCTGGACACATCACCGGCAACTACGCGTCCCATCGAAGGTACGTGGGGGCCGGGCTGCCGCCGACCCGTCCTTTCTCGTCACCCCCGCCCAGGAGTGCTGCTGACAGCCCTAGCCACCGCCCCCACTGCTGAGCGGGGGTCCCGCGGAGCGGCGCTGTGTCCGCAGGGTCTCCTGGTGCCAGCCCCCAGCCCTCCGGCCTGGCCCGCTCTCAGCAGCGGCTCCGCCTGCTGCAAGCTGCTCTGCAGTCAGCCGGCGTGCGGGCGCTGTCCCACGTGCAGAGGGAGGTGCAGGGAAAGCGCGAGACCCTGAGAACCGTGGGCGTTAGAGAGCCGCCCCCCTGACGCCCGAAACACTCAGGGCGGAGCCACGGGCTGCGCAGTCACGGCCCGCAGGGCCCAGCAGAGCAGCACCCATGGAAACGCCAGGCCTTAGCGCCTCCCAGCGCCTCCCCGTGCCGCCCTCCGGGACACAGGAGTGTCTGCACACGGCACAGACGTGTCCTGTGGTGGCAAACAGTCCGAACGAGCCGGCACTCAGTCCACGTTTATGAGCGTCTGCATCAGGCCCGGCCCTGGGCCGAAGCGAGTGGAAAGAACCTTCCGGTGCGAGCGCCACACGGGGTGGGTCCAGACCCTGTGGTCAGGTGCCGGGATTCCCGGCTCGTGCGGTGAGGAGCAAGCCAGCGCCGGGCGAGCACACACTGGGCCAGCACTCGGAGCCCCGCGGGGACGCAAAGCCCAGCTGCTCTGATGCTGAGTGGGCTGAGGGGTCGGACGGCCGCTCGCTGCCGCTGGCTGCGACGTCCCAGACGATGACGTGGGTGGTCTGACTGTGGAC
Source organism: Trachops cirrhosus (assembly GCA_028533065.1). Classification (NCBI taxonomy): domain Eukaryota; kingdom Metazoa; phylum Chordata; class Mammalia; order Chiroptera; family Phyllostomidae; genus Trachops; species Trachops cirrhosus. The sequence continues at coordinate 147,305,222 of CM052543.1, forward strand.
GCGCTCTCCTGCTTCACGTGCTCCCCCCACAGAACCAGGGAGAGCGAGGAGGCGAGGGCGAGGGCCAGCTGCCGGCCGCCGCCACAGCAAGGCCGTGCACGCAAGCCCAGGGGAGCAGCCAGCGGGTCGGAGACTGCGCCACCTGCCAGGGGTCAGAGCAGAGGCCCTCACTGGCTGGCCGGCCCAGTCCGCTGCTCATCAGGGCCTCGCTGCGAGTCCCACGCCTCTGCGGCCACTCCCCAGCCGTCTGGGGCGCTGTCAGCGCCGCTCGGGCCTGTGGAAGGTGCAGAGTGTGGAGCCAGCGGGCCCTCCTGCTCTCCTGAGGCCGACCTCTCTCCTCCAGGCCGGCTGGCCCGCCCGGCGCTGCCGACGTCCTGGGTTGGACAAGTCTTTGCTGTGGGGGCCGCTTGTGACGTCACCCAGTGTTCCCAGGGCCGGAGCCACCACCACCGCCCGCAGGTCAGGACGAGCCTCGTGACGACGGGCTGGTGTCACCGGCGTCCAGAGCAGCCACTGCATTTTGAACATAGAACAAGAGCTACCTCCAGGAGGTGTCCAGGGTGAGGTCACTGGTTTAGAGCAAATACAGTACAACCGACCTTGGATCTCCAGTCAGAGGTAAAAGGTCAGGCACAGCCCACGCCAGCCTCCGCTTCAGCTCGTCTGAGCAGCATCCCGGGCCTCGCACGGCCGGCACCTGTGGCATTCAGTGACGTCTGCACGGCTGACCCCAAGCGCTCCGGTCACTGCCTGTCCAGACACCCGTGTTTGCGGACTGCTTTGCTGGGCGTCAGGCGTCACGCAGCTTACACACCCTCCACTGAACTCAGGTCTTAGGTGCGGAGCGTCGATACAGCGTGAGCGTGTGCCCCACCAGGGTAACTAGGGAGCGGGCAAGCAGACCGGGTCTGGTGTTCGGCCCACGGAGGAAGTGGGTGCGGCAGCCCCCAGGCGTGGAGCAAGCGACAGGCTGAGAGCACCGCGGTGGCGGGTGTCCTGGTGGCCGTCCCCCGCAGGCGGTGGGGGCGGCGGCGAACTCTGTGGGGCAGAGGGTGCTGCCCCGGTTGGGAGACCCCGTCTGACTGAGCTCCAGCCCGGCACAGACGCCGCCCCCCTTCCAGGGCCTGTGGAGCCCAGGGCCGCAGTTCAAGCACAAACGCTGTTTCCCTGTTGTTGGCCGTTGCCCATTTCCCAGGAGCGTGGGGCCGTCCCCCAGACACAAACTCTGGAGAAGCCTTGACCCTTTCCGCTGATCGTGCTGCGTTCCCCGAGGCGCGCACGGCAGCCTGGCTGCCCCCCCCCGGGCACAAGCCCGAACTCGAGGCTGCGTGCTTCCCCTCGGCGTTCAGAGCCACGCGGCGCGGCTGGCCACTTCCTCGCTGCGCTGGCACAAGCCGAGGCCGTGGGTGGTTGCGTGGCTGGGACGTCCGAGGTGGACTCGTGCGGGGAAGGCCCGTGGCCGGCACCTGTCCCATCAAGACCGGTTGGATCGTGCTGGCTTTTCATTTCGGCGTCCACAGTGGGGTGGTGTTTCAGTCTGCGCCATCTCCAGAACTGCCCCGAGTTCCTGCTGGTCCGTGCGTACTGCCCGGCTCTGATGCTCATTGGAAAGCCCGTTGTCTGTGCTCCGCTGCCCCACCCCCGAGCTGGTGAGGCGACCTCGTGGGGCGTGGTCCCGCCGCCTTGTCTGCACGCACCACGGAAAGCTCCTCTCCTCGGCCCGGAAGGCCCCGTCTCCAGGTGTCTCGAGTCTCCCCGGCCTCAGGCCGGTGCTTCCTCGCCTCCCCGGTGGCCCTGGTGAGGAAGGAGAGGCGGCCCAACACCAGGAGACCAGCTCTTCCCAGGAGCCGCGAGCGAGCGACGCTCAGCCCCCCAGAGACGGGGCTGCCCCCACTCCCGAGCACACCTCTCCCCGCGGCTGGCCGGTCTGGGTGCTGAGCTTCTGTGGTGTGAACGGCTGCCTCGCTCCAACCAGGAGCCGCCTGTTGGGTTTAAGTTTGGCCCCTGAAGAAGGAACCACAGATCCAGACCAAAGTTGGCAGCAAGGCTCGAAGATCGATCGCTGAGCACGTCTCCGCCAGCGCAGGGGAGACCCGCCCGCACTCAGGCTCACGTTACAGCCTCACATCACGCTGACAGCGCTGGCGTCCTCGCCCTGGAGTGCGGACGGGACGTGGGTCCCCTTGGGCAGACGAGCGCCTGCTCGCGGCACGCCTCCCGGGCCCCCTCCCAGCCCCCGGCCTGCGAGACACGGCCCGGGCTCTCCCGCTTCGGCCCCTGCAGAGGAGCTCTGGGCTGGGCCGTGGGGCAGTAGGGTCTCCTCCCCGCGTCCCCAGGGCTGGGCGGGCGTAGCTGTTTCTCATGGGTTCCCGTGCTCAGCTGGCGGGAGAGGCGTCCTCCAGTTTCCACCCAGCGTGGAGACTGCAGGGAGGGGCTTGGGGAGCCAGCGGCCCACCGGGAGGACCAGGCCCAGGGCAGAGGGTCTGTGGGGAGCTCAGGCCGACAGGAAGGCTGGGTCGCACCTGCAGAGGGAGGAGCCTTGAGAGCACAGGCGGGGGCCGCCCCGGGGGGCCTCCCCGGTCTGGTTTCCCTGCCCGAGGGCTCGCACTTCTGGAGAGAAGCCCGCCAAGGCGCTGCCAACCCCGCAGGCAGCCTGCCGCACGGACGTCCCGGGGCTTTCTGAAATCACGCTTCTTCTTCAGCCTTTCAGGTTGCCCGAGAGCGAAGAAAAGCGGCATCAGGATAGCGCAGAGCAAGGAAGACAAGGAGGACCAGGAACCGATCAGGTGTGCGCTGGCGGGGTGGGGGGCCTGGTGGGGTCAGTGGGGGGCCGCACTTTGAGATGTCAGTCAACTGCAAGGTCAGATCGCTGAAACGCAAATCAAATCGAATTGTCTCAGTACCAGGTGACTTAATAGGCAAATACCCACCAGTCCCATTGATGGTCTGAGTGAGTCACACACCAGACTTCCCGCTGCCCCTTGGTGGAAAGGGCCATTTATTTACGGGGAAAGGCGGAGGCATGGAAGCATGTGAGGATACGGAGACCCCACGTGGAATATGGGCGTCGTGCCGACGTCCTGGCTTATGGAAACCGTTGAGCTGCCCTCGCTCTGAGGCAGGCCCCGGGCTCCCCACGTGGAGCCCGAGTGTCTGCCTGCCCGCTCGCCCAGGCCACTGCCCGCCCACCCAGGCCACTGCCCGAGCAGACGCCCGGGAGCCAGGGTCTCGGAAACCCCGAGGTAAACCTGGTGCCGTCTCCCTGGGATTCAGCCTCACGCAGTGTCTTCAGAGAAGAATTTTATTGAAACAAAATAAAAATTAATTACCATAAAAATTATTAAAATAAATTAAAACGTATCAAGATAAATAGGTAATACAAATTCTACAGAATGTGACTCCACTGGTTTAGAAAAGGCCAGCAAACCCCACCGGCGTGGGGCCGGGCGCCCTGAACTGCACCTGCCTCTCAGAGCAAACCGGGTGCGGCCGGGCTGGCCCCGCCCTCCCCAGCGGGCGAGCCTGCGGCTGGGCCTGAGCGCCAGCCAGTGACGTTTTCCTTTATTCCAAACCGTGCCTGAGGCGCACTTCGCGCTAACGCTGTCCCTGGAGCCTGGGAGAC
>CM052543.1:147309343-147328657 GCA_028533065.1 Trachops cirrhosus
CGCACAGGACTCCTGCCTCCCGGGGAGGTCTGGCCAAGCCTGCAGCCCACCCAGAGAAGCAATGCAGCCACAGGGGTGCACGGGGGCTGCGTGCAGGCGCACGGCTGCCTGAGCCTGCCTCTCTCCTAGTCGGGTTCCCGGCTCTGGCCGAAGCCTCCTGTGCCGGACAGGACACCCACCACTGCTCGTCACGCTGGCGGGCATTTCCGTTGACTGAACCCGGAGAGAAGCAACAGACTTCTGTGTGGGTCTCAGGATCCGAGTGTGGCCCCGCTTCCCGGTCGGGCCCTGGGGGCCCGTCCCTTCTGCTCGCTCCGTCTTCTGGCTCGCCCGCTTCGGCGCGCTCTCCCCGGCTGTGCTGGTGTCAGCAGAACGCGTGTGGGGTGTCCCCACTTTCAGTTGGCATGCGCTGCTGGAACATGCATGCCTGTCTGCACGTGTGGCCCCGGGGACAGAGGACAGGCTTTGGCGATGGCAGCCCAGCGGAGACAGTGATGAGTAAGGGTGCAGACTAGCCCGAGAGCCCGTGGCCAGACAGGCAGGGCTGTGGGTGTGGGGCCAAGGCCAGGGGTCCAGCGGACAGTGGGCAGACTGTCCGGCTCTGTGGAGGACTCAGGGAGGAGAGGGGCATGGGCCCGGCACTCCTGTCAGGCCGCGGGGCTGCACCCACCAAGTGCGAGGACGGGGTTCTGCAGAGGGATCCCGTCTCAGAGGGCCGCCAGAGCACCGCTCAGACCTCTGGACCCTGTGCGTGGGGACGCCACACTCTCCTCCACGGGGAGGCTGGCTTGGGGATGAGCCAGGTCCCAGGTGGACAGCCCCGAGGGAGAGGCAGGCCTTGGGAACAGGCGTGGAGCTCCTCGGGTGCCATGGCGTCCCGAAGGCCTCTGCTCCCTGGCTTGTCTCAGGGAGAGAGGGCTGGGCCTGGGGCTGGTGACGCACACCCCTCTGGGTGGAAGGCCCGCTGCCCCGCCCCCTGTCACTCTGGAGAGGCCATTAGCAGAGGTTCTGGGAAGAGCACCAGGTAAGACCACAGGCCGGTGGACTGACTGCCTGCTGCAGGGGTGGACGGCCCCCAGGCACGAGTCCAAGCCGGCGCCTGTGCCGCCGGCGTGCACGCACGTGAGCAGCAGTGAGGCCGTGCTGCACGGGGCCTCGCTCCTCGAACACCGGCATTGCCGCCGCTGACTGTGGGGTCTGCGCGGCCACTGGCGTCGGAGGGATGCACAGGGTATAGCCCTGAAGGTCGGGGTGAACTTCACGGTGGCCACGTGGGCTATAATTGTGTACGTGCAACATTCTCTGCGGCTTCTCGGGTCACCGAAGATGCTGTGCCAGGTGGCCCTGGGGTGAAGGTGAGGGGGATGAGCCTGGGCTGGGCTGGCAGGGGCTCGGGGTGCAGAGCGCAGTGAGTGGGCGCCCAGCAAGGCGGGAGGCGGGAGAGGCCCCGCCGGCCAGTTCACGGTGCCAGGCAAGCCGCTGAGCGAGGGGGACGGTGGGACTCCACCCCTTCACGTGAGGACACAGGCCCTGGTTGTAAAGCCTCCAGCTGAGATGACGAGGGACTTCACAGCAGCCTCCTGGGCGAGCGGCGGGGCCCCGTGAGCCAGGCCTGCCCGACAGAGGGGACTGGCCCTGGGCGGCGTGTCCACCACCTGCTCCTCGCTCTCGAGTGTGTGAAGTTCCATTTAAACTCACCCCAGGGCACGTTTGCGCTGCTGCGCAGTCAGGAAGGCAGACGCAGCCCGGGTCTCCTACCCTGGCCGGTGGGACCACCCCGCACCCCGCACCCTGCGCTGGGGTCCACACCTGTGCCCGAGGCCATGGGCTGTGCTGATGACCGAGTCCTCTCCCGAGACCCACAGCTGAGGACATTTCCTGTCTCATCCCCCAGCTTGTCTGGCTGCCCACGAGCCACATCGGCGATGAAGAAGGCGAAGCTGTCCGGGGAGCAGATGCTGACCATCCGGCAGCGAGCCAGCAACGGTAACCCCCCACCCCCCTCCTCACCCCTGTGCAGCCCGCAGCCGGTCCTCCAGGACCAGCTGCTCCCGGAGCTGACCGGACCGGTTCTGTGGCTTTCGATGAAGCCTGGCGCCGACCCAGGACAACAGTCTGCTCCGGGCCCCTCTCCTCACAGCAGGGTCACAGGCCAGGTCGCAGGGGTCCCACACCAGGGGGCCCGCAGTTACTCCCCAGAGTCCCCCCCTTCATGCTTCTGTTCACCCACTTCCCGCGGCCTCCTCAGAGGACAGAACCGGCCCCCTGCCCATCACACTGTGCCCCCAAGGGTCTGGTGCACCCGAGTTGTCTGCAGAGTCCCTCCCCTCCTGGGTGCGCTTCGGGGTGTAGGGGCGGGGCTACGCCGGCCTTCGGGGACCCCTGTGAACCCCGTAGCTGTGAACGCTCCTACTCGCTAGAAGGTATTTGCAAACCCCAAACTGGTGCTCTGGCGTGTTCAGGGCCACTCGTGGGCAGAGGGGGCGGAGAAGAGTGTGTGGCCTCAGGCACGCGCCTGGCTGAGCTGGGACGAGGGGACGCGGCCCACTCCGTGAGCGAGGGTCCTGCTCGTGGCCTGTGCAGCGCTGTCCTCCTGCATTCTGGGCTCTTCCGGTGGCGCCGTCTCTGCTGAAACAGCCCCGGGCACGGCGGTCGGGGTTCCCAGGTGCCCGAGGCTGTGATGGGACAGTCGGCATAGGTGGCCTCCGTCCAGGCTCCAGCGGCCGTGGGCCCTGCCCTCGGTGTTTCTGAACCAACAGTGCACACTCCTCAGCGCGTGTCCACACACAGACCGGCCCAGCCCTGGGGGCCGGGGGTGGAAAGCGCGTGGGGCTGCGGGCCTGCCAGGGCCGCACTCAGGCGGGGCCTGTCGGTGGGATTCGGGGAACAGTGCGCCACGAGCAAGGAGCCCCAAGGGTCTGTGAGCGGTTGGCACCCGGGGGCCTCTGAGAGGGCTCAGGCTCCTTCCCAGCCCCCAGGGGGTCCAGTGAGGATGTGCAGCACAGCTCCAGGCACAGACCTTGCCCACCCTGCGCCCCTCGGGACCAGGCAGCACGTGGCTATACAGCAGAACATGGGACCCATCAGCCCCCAGGGAGCCTGTGGGTCCCCGTGTGTGTTGGGGACCTGGGTCCCCAGGGCCCAGTGCCCTGCCTCCACTCCCATCGGCACAGAGGGTGTGGGGTGGGCCCTTGGTGGAGCAGCACCGCCCCCGCCCCCACCCCGAGGCCCTGTGGTCCCGATGGCCAGCCCGAGGAAGCCAGTCCGAGACGCAGTGCTCACTGCACGGAAGAAACCACCCTTTACAGCCCTTTCCAGAATGCTGTGCCTCAGGCTGATCGCTCAGGGTTCAGCTGGGTCTGACTCGGCAGCAGAGGACATGGCCGTGGGGTGGGGGATGGGACGGGAGGAGGAGGAGGTCACCGCTGCTCGCCGGGCTGGGCCGGGCTGATGGCAGGGAGCCCTGTGCTGGCATCTCTGCGCTGGCCCGGAAACCCAGCCTCCTCTGGTGCACCTGCGGCCCGCTTTCAGCCAGAGCGAGCCTGCCGTGGTGAAGAGGTGCCCGCCAGCATCCCGCCAGCCCGGGCCGGGCCTCTCAGTCCTCCGCTGGTGCCCGGCACCAGCACCGCCCTGCCCAGCAGTGCCGCCCCTGCGGGTCGCCGCCGTCCGCCCACTCCTCTGCGTCTGAAGTTTGCCGTTTCTTCCTGCTGCAGTGCTAGCACGCGCCTGTCCACAGGGCGGGCACCGAAGCCCGGGTGACCTGGAGAAGGGCAGCGGGAGGCCAGAGCCAGGCGGCCCCGGGCCCGAGTCCGTGCCGGAGCTGGGCTGTGGGTCCTGTCCGCCCCTGTCCAGGCACCTTTGGTGCAAAGACCGGCGCCACAGCCCTGACCGTGTGGCTCGGTGGGGAGGGCACCGTCCCTCAGAGCAAAAGTCACCGGTTCAATTCTTGGTCAGGGCACGGGCCTGGGTTTTGGGCTCAGTCCCCAGCTGGGGCGCATATGAGAGGCCACCAGTCGATGCTTGTCTCTCAGGTCAATTTTTCTCTTCCTCCCTTTCTCCCTTCCTCCCCCTCTCTGAAAATAAATAAATAACATCCTAACAACAAAAAAAAAAACATCCAGAGCCACGCCCTGCCCCCCCAGTGACCCCGTTCAGCAAAGGGCCGTGTCCGGGCCCCAGGGGCTGACTCGGGGCAGGGCCGCTGCCCTCTGGGGCCAGAAGCCTGGCTGTGCCCGTGCCTGCAGACCCAAAGATCTGTTTGCCCGCTGCTCAGCTCCCGACGAGGGACAGACTCTCCCCGTCTCTCCTCCAAAATGCGGTGTCAGAACTCGCCTGGGGCCACTGCTCGCTCCCACGTGTAACGAACGTGTCGGCAGCTCCCTCCGTCTGCCCCTTCCCGTCAACAACGGTCCCCCGCCCAACACCGGTGAGCTGGCCCTTGTGAGGGACCCCCCCCCATGCGTGGCACGGCCCCAGTGTCACGTCACCACGTCTCAGCGTGTTTGGACAGCTTGTACTCCAAAGGGCCGCTTGTGGCGGCCCGTCCCCATTAAATGAGAAATCGGGTCACGACTGAGGTGCTTTTCACACCGAGATCGCGCTGCCCGGTCAGTCCTGCCCGGCGTCTGCGGCGCACAGCGTGCCCCCCCAGCACCTCCCCGTGTGCGGACCTCCTGCGTGCCGAGTGCTCTCACGCTCCCTCGGCCGGAGCTGCGTCCTGGTTCTGGAAGGCTGCCGTCAGGGGCTGCTCAGGCAGAGGGAAGAGGCCGGAACAGCGGCCCACCCCAGAGACAGCGTCGGCTCTCTCCCGAATGGCCTCGGGGGCGAGCTCGCTGGACAGGGACCTGTGGTGGACGTCCTGGGCCCTCTGAGCCGCTGGCGGGACGTGTCAGGGGGACTGAAGTGGCTGCCCGGGGCTCACGGAAGCAAGACCCAGGGCTTCCTGTTCACGGTCACCCTGGCCCCGCTGGGTGGCGGCCGGGGAGGGAGGACCCGACGAGCGCTCAGAGCAGCTCGTCCGAAAAACTGGCCGTAACATCGAAGGCCGGTTTGCGGGGAGGAAGGGAGCTCAGGATGGACACGCCGCACGATCTGGGAGCCGGCTCGCCTGGTCTCCGCGGGGTCCCGGGCTGTCTTGGGCCTGCCCTCCAGGCGGACTGTGCCCCTCTGTCTGCTGCGGAGGGCGGCCCAGCCCCGAGCTGCCCCCCAGCCCAGGCTCATGGCCCCCCGCCGGTGTGCGCGGGGGTCCCCATCGTGCGTGCCACTGGCCGTCGGGAGTAGGAGTTTTCCCTGGGCGTCAGGAGCCATCGCGGTCACCCAGACCCTGCTCGTCCCCCAGTTCACGCCGTGCTGAGAGACCAGGTGTCCCAAAGGGTCGTAGAAAGGACCTGGGTCTTTCCGGCCCTGGCTGGGTGCCAGTGCCAGCCACGGAACCCAGCAGCCAGGCCAGCCTGCGTTCGGCGCTGTGCCGGACAGGCGCACCGGGCCCTGCGGCCCCGTCGCCGGCCCGCCCCTCCCGGGCTTGCCTGCAGTCGCTCACAGTGAGGGGACTGTGTTACTACTGAAGGTCAAACGTTCGGCGAGCCCCTCTGTGACCGCCGACCTGGAGTCCGTCACTGCCCCGTCGCTCTCTTCCTTTCAGTCGGTCAGGGAGCCCGTCCCAAACACGTGGCTGAATCCAGTTTGGGGTTACACCTTTCACGGTTTTCCGACCCCAAATCGAGGCTTGGCAAGGACAGGGACCCTGCCTGGGCATGCGTGAGAGGGGCAGGGAGAGAGGACGGGAGGGAGGGCGGGCTAAGCCAGCCCACTGGCCACGGGCGGCGGCAGGCGCGTCCGCGCCCGGGCCCAGGGGAGGGCCACTCCCGGGGGCCCACCTCAGTGCAGGGTGGTTTCAGGCACCTTAAACGGGACACACAGATGTGACCGCCTTAACGCGCGAGGGCGTTTTCCCAGCGAGCCCCGCCCCAGACACGCCGAGAGCAGAGGACTCTCGGGCTGCAGCCGGGCCCCTAGCGCTGACGTGCCCGTTCCGTTGGCCGCGGCAGGGATCGAGAACGATGAGGAGATCAAGCAGCTGGACGAGGAGATCAAGGAGCTGAACGAGTCCAACTCGCAGATGGAGGCCGACATGATCAAACTCAGGACCCAGGTAACGGCCCCTGCAGCCCGGTCCCTGCCACCTGCGCTGGGCCGGGGACCAGGGCACGGGACCGGCCCTCGGGGGTGGCTCCCTTTGCCTTGTTCGTTTCTCCTCTATTTTCTCACCCGAGTCTGTGTCTCCTGCTGCAGCTTCAGCGGCCATGTCGCTGGAGCCCAGGGGCCCTCGGTCGCTCGGTCGCTGTCCCGTCCGTGTTGTGTGGTGGCCGTTCCCAGGGGTCCCTGGCCACTGCCCTTTCCTCCCACCCGTGTGGGGCCCGCTGGTCCGACCCAGCGCCCGCAGGGCTCCAGACAGGACGCTGCTCCTGGGGCTGGGAGGCGGCCGCCGCGTGTCCGCACGGGGCCAGGCCCCAGACGCTGGGGCTGTGCGGCAGGCGGCTCGCAGGTGGGCGGCAGGGGGGCTACTAGATGACGGGTGGCAGGGCCTTGCCCTGGGGGCCCCGCCCGGCTCCCCGCGGCCCTGGAGGTAGGTGTCCTGAGACTCACCTTCCGTGCCTGGCATCTGAGGTTCGGAGAGCCGCCCGCCTCAGCTAAGCCGAAGCTGACGGCGAGCAAGTGGCTCTCGGGGCTTCCAGGGGCTTCCAGCCGCATGTGTGGCCTCGCGGAGCGGCCCCGTAGGCTGGCATCACGGGGAAGGCAGGGCTGCTGCCTGCCGGCAGGGGGCTCCCCTCCCACCTGTCCCTGTGGGTCCCCGGGAGAGGCTGAGACAGGGCCAGGGACATGCCCAGGCCCTAGGCGTCCAGGCGAAGGCCAGTGCCTGCTGACCCCTCTGCCTACAGTACAGCCGGCACGGGCTGAGGAGGGCGGGTGCCCTCTGCCTGGTCCGGCCATCCTGCCCCACCTACACCAGGGCATGAGAGGACGGAGTCGGCGGTCAGATAAAAGTATCGCCCTCCCGCCTCACTAGGCTCATCGGGTGGCAGTCCCCATAGTCCCCTCTGATAGCACCTTCTCCTCCCGAGGCCGGAGGCCAGGAGCCCACGGCTCAGGCACAGGACTAGGGCTGGCCACTGTCCCCCCCAACCCCTGCTCCCCCTGACCTGTGTGCGCGCCAGGCTGTACCAATGAGGCCACAAGCCGCTGGGGTGACTGCTGGAGCCTTGACCCCGGGCTGAGTGGGCGCCGGACACCCTGAGCTGGCCAAAGGGTCTGGTGTAGCCGCAGCCAGGAGCCCCCTCGGCCCCCTTTCCTGGCGACTCGGAGGGCCCCATATGTGGATGGGCGGGGAAACGGTTTTCGAAACCGGGGCTCAGTCTGGGCGCTGCCGAGTCAGGATTTGGGGAGAGCTGGGTGTGATTACAGGAGCTGGGGTCCCTTCCTGCCGTGCGGCAGGGATGCTCCCTACACCCCCTCGCAGCGCGGGCATGGCCTGTGGGTGTGGCCGAAGCAGTGGGCGTGGTCGGGGTGAGGGCGTGTCCTGTGGGCCTGGTCCCTGGGCGTGGGCGTGGCCTGCTGGGGTCTGGCCCAGAGGAAGATGGCTTGCTGGAGCACGGTGCTCTGCGGCAAGCAGTGCTGGGCCACCCTCCTCAGCCCCCACACGCGCATGTGTCAGCCGGTGGGCAGCTGGTCCTGCGCGTGAGCGCTGGCCGGTGGTGCGGCGGGGCACCACCCCGCAGCCCACACTGGGACTTCAGAGCGGGGCGGAGCCGGCCAGGGAGGGGCGGGGCCTAGATCTGAGGGCCTGCGCAGGGAGACCAGCGCCTGCTGCGGGGCTGAGTGACCTCCCTCAGACACTTTGGTATTGGAGGGCAGAACCAGATTCGGGCTGAAAAAGAAGTAGCGGAGAGTCAGCACTGCGCTGCCGCCCGTGAAAGCGGCAGAGAAAGCAGGAGCCCAGAGGAAGCAGCTGTGGGGGCGGGGGCGTGCCCAGGGACAGAGGGACCTGCGGGGAACTGAGCGCGGGAGCCTGCCCGCCCCAGCTCATGGTCCCACTCAGGAAGACCTGCGGCTCTGTCCCCCGTGTCCCCACGTTGCCGAGGGGGAGGGGTCAAAACCAGGATTGCTGAACCCTTCAAGTGACAAGGTCCTAACTCTGAAACGTCCTCGTTTAAGTACAACGGTTCTTTGCACCGCTAGACGGCCGCCCCGGCCAGAGCGCACTCCCGCGCGCCGGGCCGGCCACCCACGCCCGCTGTGTTACAGATCACCACGATGGAGACCAACCTGAAGACCATCGAGGAGGAGAACAAGGTGATCGAGCAGCAGAACGAGTCCCTCCTGCACGAGCTGGCCAGCCTGAGCCAGTCCCTGATCCACAGCCTGGCCAACATCCAGCTGCCGCACATGGTGAGTGACTGAGCCCCGGCGGCTGGGCGTGCAGGGCGGCCCGCGTCCGCGGCTGCGCGGCCACCTCCCTGGCCGGCGGGCTGCCAGGGACCCCGTAGGTGAAGGTCGCTCTGAGGAGGCCTTTACAGGTGGTGCAGACAGCGCCCGTGCTGTGATGCTGTGTTATGCTGATGTGAATACTCTATTGAGAAAGTAAAAGTTGTGTATGAACTACTATTTAATATCTCGTAGGACCCAATCAATGAACAAAATTTTGATGCATACGTGACTACTTTGACGGACATGTATACAAATCAAGATCGTTATCAGAGCCCAGAAAATAAAGCCCTACTGGAAAATATAAAGCAGGCTGTGAGAGGAATTCAGGTCTGAACAGCTGCGGTAGTGCCCGTAGTGACGGAACCTCTTAAACAGGACGCCTCTGTCTCTCGCTGCTGTGACCTCCCAGAAACTGTCCCGTCTCTGTTTCTGTTGGAACAGTGTCATGCTCCCAAGACTTCACAGTGATTTTATGTCTTGCTTTGAAGATAGCACCTGCAGAATAGTTTGAACACATTCACGTGGCGTGCGCTCACGCGCTGACGCAGCGCGGTGCCCCGCGTGCTGTCTACGGCCGCTGCCGTGTGCGCCCCGGGGTGTGTGTTTCTGAAGAGGCAGCCGTCAGAGTCAGCAGAGTGTGAATCCTCTTTAATGCTTTAGTGATTAAATGTCTTAGTGTTTTGAACTGAAATGGACAAAAAAACAAACAGCTCTGAATGACCCTGAGGTGGCCCCGGCCGCTCGTAGACGCTATCATTTCGCCTCATGCCGAGGGTTTCATGGAATTTAAGAAATACGTTTTGTGTGCATATTGTTTCATAGCAAGAATTGGTTGCAAAAATGCTTTATTTTTGAACAATGCTTGGAAATATTATGTGATTTTTTTGTTTGTCTGTTTTAGGAGGATGGTGGATGGTGGGGGCAATAAGTGAGGTTTTTTGCATTCCAAGGAAATGGCATATGGACTAACTGTAAGAATAAGTATTTATTGTAAGACAACATCAAGCCATGGAAACTTGGCAGAAGATTCAAAGCAGCTCTCACGGCGCTTTTCAGTTAGCTCCCGAGCGGAGCGCGGTGCGGCCCTGGGAGCACCAGTGAGACGGGGCGAGGGAGAGGCGCACGCCGCGAAGATTCCCTTTTCCGTGTTCAGTGAACTCTGCAACAACCTTCTCTGGCCTCCCGAGCGTGTCCTGGCCCTGGACTGCCCCTCAGCGTGACGTGGCTCGTCCAGCAGAGCCCGTGCGCTCTCATTCGAGCTCCAAGGTCGTTCGCGTGTTCGCTCCCCCGTCCGCCGGCGCAGCTGCACTGCTGGTGTTGATACTGGCTCGCACTCGGGCCGAAGGGAAGCGGTGTGCGGGCCTGCGAGGCACTGGACGGAGTTTCCCGCTGGACCCAGCGGCAGAGCCGCTCCGCGCAGCGTCTCCTGCCCCCGCCGGCCGGGCCTCGGCGCGGTCGGTCCCTTCCGAGCTCCCGCCACGACCTCTGCCCTGTCCTGGAGACTGGTGGACCCCAGAGCATCGCACAGCCTTGTGGAGTTGTCGTGTGCTGTTCCGAAACGAACGCAGCCCGAAGTTAAGAGTAGTTAACGTACTTCAGCACTTTCTCCTTCCTCGAGACCACCCGAGCCCTGGGCCCCGTGGGGACGGACCGTTGGCTGGCTCTGCACTCGCTGTGCGCACGCGGCCCGGCTGCGCCCTGCCCTCCCGAGCAGCCCCGCCGCGGAGTTCCCTGGTGTCGCCTCGGCCCACAGGCCGCAGCATCGCTTCCTTCCATGTCTTGATGTTATGCAGGAAGTACAAAAGTACTTTAAAATTTTGTTATGAAAAAAAGATGGGTTTTGTAAAAATAAAAAATATTTTTAGCAGAACAGGACTTACAGGGTCATTGTCCCCACAACGTGCCAGTCGACTGTTTGCACTCCCCTTGTCCCAAGCGCCCGTGCAATCGCCGCGTCGCAGCCGCGCCCGCCGGCCCGGGGCCGCGGGGCCTCCCGGGCATCCCGAAGACGCGCGGCGCAGACGCCGGCCGCCCGGCGGACACTCTGACCCAGGGCTCCACCTCGGCACACACGTGTACAAATGTGCGTACACCCCCGCGGCACTTTACACGGCTCCCTGTACACACGCCCGCTCTCCGCAAGGACTCCGACCGAGCTGGGAGAGACGATGCTCCTCCCCCCGGGCCGGCGGCCGGCCGGGGCGTCCGCTGTCCGCTCGCCAGTAGTTGTAGCTGCCACGCTCAGTCGCCTTCGAGAGCTGAGGCCAGGTGCTCGGCGCCTGCCGCCACCCCCGGGCCGGCGGCGCCGTCCATGCCGGCGTATGCATTCCCCCGTCGTGTCTGCAGCTTCTTTGCCAATATAGTAATGCTTTTAGTAGAGTAATAGGTAGTCTCGGCTTTGGATTCTTCTCGTTCTCACCTGTGTACAATGGAAAGGGGTTTCAAGCACAATCCTGCTGCTCATCTAACGTTGGTGATAATCCCCAATCGAAGTATCTGTGACTATAATATAGGGTCCCCACGTGTCTCATGCTAGAATGCTGACCTTTCACATGGAGTTCTTGTGAGTCATCAGAGTTTATTTATTATAACTTATTGTTCATATTCATTTCTAAGTTAATTTAAGCAATCATTTATTAAGACAGAATTTTGTATAAATATTTATTGTGCTCTCTGTGGAACTGAAGTTTGATTTATTTTTGTACGACACGGCATGGGTTTGTTGACACTTTAATTTTGCTATAAATGTGTTGGATCACAGTTGCAGTGATACTTCATTTTTAAATTGTGAACTTTGTACAAATTTTGTCATGCTGGATGTTAACACATCTTACTCTGAATAAAACGGTGTTGCCACATTTGCAGCCCAGCGGCTCTCTGACCAGGTCCACGTCGTCCCTCGCGTCCCGGCGGGCAGGGCCCGGGCCGTCCCACGTGGGGGCCGGGGCGGGGTGGGGCTCCACGCCGAGGCTGCTGAGCAGGGCTCCGTGGCCTCGCTGCCCCTCGCTTGTCTGGAAAGGGGCCCTGCCTGCCCTGGGGGACATGTCAAGTCGACCTGCCACGCCCTCCCCGGATCAGGGACACTCGGCTGAGCAGCCAGGACCCTCCTGTGCAGGAGCCACGCTGAGCTGTGGCCGTGCCCACACCCGGGAGTGCCGGTGCACGTCTCCCCTGACCTGGTCTGTCAAGGACCCCACGCTGCTGCTGTTGTCACGCACGCCCCTTGTCCCCACCCCTCATCCTGCGCAGCTCCCCGCCTTCCTCTCCTTCAGGACGTTGGGGACCTGTCCAGCCGCCCCGGTGTCGGCTTGATTCATGCCGCCTCCTGACGGTTCAGCCTCGACAGACCTCCTCCGCACCTCACACCCGCGGGCTGCCCGGGGGCCCCGAAGGGCACCCTAAGACTGAAGTTATCCCTCAGATACGCCTTTCTCCTCATTTGTGTTGGTAAAAGTCAGCCTCTAAAACTCCCAGAAAGCTCTAATACAGAGACGATGCCCCAAATGCAAAGCCTGAGGAAGAGGCCCCATAATCTCTGTGAAATCTGAAATGCGCTCCCCGGGGCCCTGCTCCACTCCACGGCCAGGCCACCTGGGCCCCTCCGAGGGCCTGCTCAGCCGGAGCGAGGCTCAGGGGGGGGGGGGCCCTTAGGCTCCCGCCTGGTCTCCAGGGGCAGGCGCGAAGCCTCACCTCGGGAGCCAGCACGGCGGGGCGGGCGCTGGCCAGGCAGTGGGCACTTGGCGGCGACTCGGCGTGCCCACTCCATCATCACGAGACTCGCCCTCCCTCGGGAGCAGTGTGGCTGAGAGTCCGTGTGGACATTCCACAACGCAGCGTAGCGACAATGTCAAAACTACTGTACAATTCGTTTTAACCCCGTAATCCCAGAAGTCTACGCCAAATACCGAAACAAGGGTGAGTGTGCAGTGATGACGCAACACAGCCCAGAGGCCCCGAGATGGAGGAACGACGGAGCCCCCGGTGGCGCGTGCGCTTGTGGAGCTCCGTGGCATGCCTCCGTGGCGTGCCTCCGTGGCGTGCCTCCGTGGCGGCCACAAAGACCTGTCGATGACAGCATGTGGAACGATGGCCAAGCCGCGCAGGGGGCAGGACTAGAAATGCCCTGGGAAGCAGCCGCCGGTGATCGCTGAGAACCACACTTGACCCCCCGCCCCCGCCAGGGCGCCCCCTCCCGTGTGTGTGTGTGTGTGTGTGTGTGTGTGTGTGTGTGTGTGTGGGGTGCAGGGGGAACTCGGGCGTCTGTCACAGTGTCCCCGGTCCCTGGTGAGCTGCACAGGGGGCAGCTGGGGACAGTGATTGGCTCCAAAGAAGTCGAGCTCCTCCCCAAAAAAGAAGGACGAGGAGGAAGTAACCAGGGAGCCCGATTAGAGAGTGGACATCTCCAGGTTTCGGTGAGGATGGGAGCGAGGTGGAGGCAAAGAAAACGGTGCAGGGGTGCCCTTGGCAGCCCGCCCCCCGCCTCCCCCCCATCAGGGACCCAGACGGGGGCCTGTGGTCACATGTGCCTCACCCCAGTCTCTGGAGGAGGCCTGGCTCCGAGATGGGCACCGTCCACGTTGCGGCGTCCCCAGTGTCTGGGCAGAAACGACAGAGGTCACAGGGCGGGGGCGGGGGGGCAGGGCCATGCTGTATGGCGGAGGCTGCCACCAGCCCCTGGTGGCTCCACCGGGCGCCCCCCACCAGTGGAAGGGGAGAGAGTGTCCCTCCCCACGGCCCCACCCACCTCCCAGGAGCCCCCAGGGACACTGGAAGTCCCAGCGGACAGAGGGCCTGTGTCAGCCCATCAGACAAAAGTGCCGCCTCTCTGCACGGCTCCCGGAGGCTGTTCCGGCCCCAGCAGAGCAGGAGGGGGTGGGGGCGGGTGAGCAGCCGGGCCTGTCCGGCCTCTCAGCACAGCCCAGGGCCCGGGCTCCGGCAGCGCAGACATGCACAGGGGCAAATCCCACTCTCACCCGTTGTCTTTGTTTCAATGACAAGACACTCGAAAAAGCCCTCGGTCACTGGAGTGTAGGGCACAGTCTCCGAACTAGAGGAAAAGCGAAATAAGCAAAGACCAAATCCCGCCCTGATAAAGGCAGGTGGGCCAGGCTGCCCCTGCCGGACGCTGTCCCCTCCCCTGCCGGAGTGACTTCCCTGAGGAGCTGGGCTGCGCACCTGGTGTCCACCTGACCCAGGAGAGGGGTCAGGGAGGCCAGCACGGGGGGAGGTGTTTCCTGGGACCAGGGAAGGCAGGTCTGTGGGGCCGTGGCTGTGGTAGGGGAGGGGACCTTCCCTCTGTCCTCCCAGACTCCCAGTTGGCTGGGCCTATGACAGAAGACGGTCAAGGACCGAGGAAGAAGCTGAGGTTCATCACCAGGCTGGGTCACGCAAGCACGGGGACACCCGGGCAATGAGTCGGGGACCCGGTGGGGAGAGTCCAGGCCTCATCCGACCTGCGCTCAGTCAGAGGGCAGGACTGGGCCCCGGCGGAGTGTGTCCGCGGACACACAGGCCAGGTTGTCCCTGAGACGTGGCCCAGGGGGTTACTGACCGGGGGCGGGAGGAAGAAAGGCCAGCCGGCACAGCCGTGGACACAGGAGCCCGGCCGGCGGAGCGGCAGGGCCTCGGCCCGGACCGCCAGCAGCTGGGGCCCAGCTGTCTCAGCAGGAGCAGGGGGTGTGATTCTCGAATCAACCTTTTTGGTTAAAATGCCTAAAAAGCAGAAGCTGGGGCGTTTCCTTCGTAAACCAAGGGTTATTGTTTTTTTCCGTTTTGAACTGTAGTTGCTAAAACATAACCCGCCCCCCTGAGGAAAGGTGTTAAAAGGGAAATCGATAAACACCAATGCGCGTGACAGTCGGCAGCTTCACATCTCTTTAAAACAGACGCACTCCTCAAACGTTGTGTAACTCAACTGACATTTTCAGCACAAAATTTGGGACTCAGTCTCATCAGAGAAATTGTGGCTGCTCGATGGTAGACATATACGGATGTAGAGACTTTGTCTAGATCTTATTTAAGGGAAGGTTCATCATTTCCAAATTTTGAGTTTTCACCCTCTATTAAATTCCAACGCATACAAGTCCACCTTTCTGAAAACATGCATTTCGGGGCCCTCGAGGAGGGCCGGGGGTCCGCGGTGGGCCTGCCAGCAGGGGCTGGGCCGCGGGTGCATGCCACTCGGAAGGGCGACCTCCTGCCTCGCCAGCCAGGGAAGCCCTCTCCTCGCCACGTCCTGTGCATTCACGCCCCACTGCAGCCTCCTGCCTCATTGTTCTGTGGGATGTTCCTCAGACGCACTGACTAGCAGAACGGTGGTTCAGAAACCTGCGTCTCCGCGGGGGGAGGGTTGCAAAGGCCCCACGTGACGCCGTCCCCGCAGCGTGGGGGTGGGGAACGCCCCTAGTCTGCACACTCCCGGCGAGTGCACTCGAGTGCGTTACATCTCCCCCTGGGTGTCACTGGGGAATAGGATGAACTCCAACCCCCATCAGGACAGCTTCTGGGTGGGGACTTTGGGAGGGGACAGGGTGGAGCCCCCAGGAGGGGATCAGTGCCCTCGCTCGTCACTGAGGCAGGGAACACAGTCTCCCTCCCTCCCTGCCGCCTGCCCCGCACCCACCTGGGAAGGACACACATCTGCACACGGGAAAGCCGCCCCCGCTGGACACTGACCAGCTGGTGCCTTGATCCTGGACTTTGAGGCTCCGTGGCTTCGAGACATGTCTGGGGCTTCGCCCACCACTGGGAGGAGAAGACGGAGACACCGATGTCAAAAGAAAAGATGCGGACTTTCTCCTCTGTGCAGTGACCACTCGCCTCCGATTTTGCAAGGCGACGGTGACAGTGACGTCACATATGGAATGTGCACGAGCCAAGTACCCAAAGTTCTGAGAAGACCTGTCTTAAAATGACCGCGGGCCTTTTGCAATAATAGGCAAGTTTGCATCCAACTTGACTCTGAACGGCACACCAGCCTTCTGTGCCACACGCTCAGGCGACACAATGTTGCAGCTGATTTGGGGGCTGACTGGGACACGGGGGAGGCTTGGGATAAGTAACAACCCAGAGGGATTTTTTTGTTTGTTTTGCCATTTAACAGAAGCACACTCCTGAGCATAGACCTCAAAGGCAGAGAAACAGGCACTAGATTTGCAACAGGTGAGTGGGAGCGGACCCTTCTGGTGTAGATGGGGAAACCGAGGCCCAGAGAGAGGGACAAAGTTGCCCGGGGTCCCAGACTTGGTGAGGCTGCCTCCCCGTTTGGCTGTGTTCCAGAGCCCATGTTCTTTTCTGTCTCAGTCCTGGCGGGGTGTTCAGTCGAGTGGGGAGACAGGCAGACAGGTGACATCAGACACTGTGAAGAGGTAGCAGGAGGCACCGACCGTGCTTCCGGGGACAGTGGGCGCTAAGGACGCAGATGGACGTGGAGCCTGAGGGGCCAGGGCCTCTCGGGCCGGGGGCGCCGGCTGAGCAGGGGAAACTCTGCAGCCCGACCGCTGACCTGCCGAACCCCGGCAAGGGTGGCCGACCATGCCCTCGGCTGGGGGCTGTGCTGGGGGCACAGAGGTGCCCGCCTGTCCCGGTGCGGCCCCTGCAGCTGGGGCGATCCTGCAGAGGGCCAGCCCTGCCGTGAAGGCCTGGGGTCCCCGCCCATGTCCCCGGGTGGAGCGCAGGGCCCAGTCTGCCCTCGGACGGGGCACGCCCCTCCTTCCCCGCCGCCCTCCCCGAGGAGCTGCAGGTCCTTGGGGGTGCTGCTCCCACCCGCTAAGCTTAGGTTTTCGGTGTTTATCTGCAAAGCGGGAAGCAGTGCGGGCCCGGGCACTCCGTGTCGGTGTGCAGGCCCGGGGCCGAGCGTTCAGACAGTGGCAGGGCGGCTCTGTCGTCTCCAGGACCTCGCCTGGCCCACGCGATGGCCCCCGTTGCAGACAGCGGGCCGGCGGCGAAGGTGGCACCTTCTCAGCCACCCGCCTCTGCTTCTTCGTGTGGGTAGCTGACCGGCTAACGATCGTCCGCCGGCATAAACGCGCCTGGCAGGAATGTTCGCTGTAGACCGTTAACAGGATTCGCTGGGGCAGAGAATCAGCTGGAAGGCGCTGGTGCGGGAAAGGGGAGCATCTCGCCGGGTCTCCAGCACCACCCAGGCCCTCAACGGATTCCAGGGGCGGCTGGGCTCCTGGAGGTGCGAGGCCCCCACGGGCCTCTAGAGGGCAGGCGCGGGCAGCCGGGAACAAAGGCGTGGGAAGCGCGTTCAGCTCCAAGGAAGTCAGCTTCCCCACTGAATGCAAATTCTTTCGGGCCTAAATCATCCTAGGAGTGGCCCCCAAGTGCCGCCAGGGCGCCTGGTCCCTCGCCCGCACTTGGCTGTGTGCCAGCCGGAGTCTTCGGACAGACAGCAGTCACCATAGTGTGGGTGGGGGGCCGTGAAAGACGGGTGGGGGTGGGTGAGTGGATGATGGGTGGGTGGGTGGAAGGGTAAAGGGGTGCACAGGGGGAGAGAAGGGAGAAGGGAGGAAGGAAGGGAGGCTGACGGACAGCTGTGTGGGTTTTAAGGTGTCCGCCTGGGCAGTGGTGGCTGCCGGCCTGGGCCCGGGGGCAGGCCTGCGGCCGAAAAGCGCAAGCTTCGGGCAGAATTTCCTCGGGAAACCTCGGTTTTCACTTTTAAGACCTCAGACTGATAGGCTGGGACCCACCCCCAGGATGGAGGGCGACCTTCGTTGCTGAAAGCCACCGACTGCAGAGTTAATCCGTGGTAATCTTATCTGCAAACTCTCCAGCGTGAGGCCGCAGCCCCGCCGAGGACACAGAAACCACGGGACAGCGGGTCGGGAGACGCGCTGCGCCCGGGGCTGGGGCGCTGGGACGCTCCCGCTTAGCCTGGCGATGTCGGTGGAAACGAAGGCTTATTTCTCTTCAGCGTCCTCCCTCGTCCCGCAGCTCCTGCTGGACGGTGCTGCGGCGTCACACAGATACCACTGCGGCGGCCGGGGCCCTGCTTCTGCGAGTCCACAGGGGAGGGACAACGGGGCGTGGGGCGGTCACCTGGCCAGCGCGGCGCCCAGGGCTCTGCACTAAGGTCTCCGCGCGCCCAGCAGGGCCCCGGGGGCAGCGGGTGGGCGGTGACCCGGCCTCAGGTCTCGGGAGGGCGCCCTACAGCCTCTGTCCCCGTGCGCGCGCGGGGAGAGCCAGAAAGAGAGAGGAAAAAAGCGCCAGCTTGGAACCGGGCCTGGAACAGAGTGAGCGCTGTAAAAATGTTTCACAAAACAATGAAAACGCCGCGCACACAGTGGAAGCCGAGGCCCCAGCTCCAGGGCGCAACTCTGGGACTGAAACCGCGGCCCCCTTGTCTCCGCGGGCCCCGGGAGCTCCGCAGCCCGGAGGGGGGCGCCGCGGGCGGACGCCGCGGCCGGAGGTCTTCGCCCCGCCCCTGTCCTTGGGGATGGGGGGGCCGGGAAGGGAGGAGCCGCGCGCATGTGCACAGCTGGCGCCCCCCGCCCCCCGCACAGCTGGGACGTGGGCCGCGGGCGGGCGGGCGGGCGCAGTACGGACCCGGCCGGGGACGCGCCGGGGCCTCCGCGGTGGTCGGGGCGTCCGAGCGTCCGCGCGCGCCGTGGCCATGGCCGTGCGCCCCGCGCGCGCCTGCCTGCTGGCGCTGCTGCTGTGCTACGACTGGGGGTCGCTGGTCGCGGTGGCCCAGAGGCCGGGCGCCGGGTGCCCGAGCCGCTGCCTCTGCTTCCGCAGCACCGTGCGCTGCATGCATCTGCTCCTGGAGGCCGTGCCCGCCGTGGCGCCGCAGACCTCCATTCTGTGAGTGCGCGGGCGCGGGGGCCGTGGGGAGGGAATCGGGGCCCGGGGCCGGGCGGGGCCCGCGGGCTTTTGTCCGAGCCACCCGAGCGCGGAGGGCGGACCCGGGCGCAGAGCGCGGCCTCCGGAGCCGCCTTTGTTCGCAGCTCCGAGTCTCCCGCTGGCCGGGAAAGTCGTCGGAAGGAACCGGGGAAAACCCCACTCCGGGCGGCCCGTCCCCCGCCCGCTCGCTGCCCGCCTCCGCCCCCCTTTCTTTCGCGTCTCCCGCTCTTCTCCCTGCTCCTCCCCCTACTCCTGCCCTGCGCCCCCCTCTCCACCTTCTCCAGGAACCTCGCTCGGGGATCCTGAGTCCCGGAGGTCCCCCGCCCCTGTTCCCGCATCCGCCTGCGGTGCCCAGAACCCCATGTCCCGGGTGTCACGGCCCCGCGGGGCGCGTGGTTTCTCGGCCTTTCCCTGCGCCCGGATCGCGCCTGGCGGCCGAGGCACCAGGAAGGGCCGCGGGGCTGGTCTTTGGGGTTTGGGCAGCCGGGGTCCGGGCAGCCGGGGTCCGAGCGAGTTTTCCGCCGAGCGCGTCACCCGCTCCTCTCCAGCCCGGCGCTGTGATCACGGGTGGGCCAAACTTCGGGGATCCCGGGCGCCGCCGTCCGCGCAAAGTTACGCTCGCCCCTCTCCGCGGGCCCCGATCCCGTGCCTTGGACGCGGGTGCCCGGGGCGCCGAGATGCGCGGAAGGGCTTGGACGTGGAATGCGCTCAAAGTTAATGCAGGCGAGCGCTTTAGGCGCCGCTGCGACCCGCGCCCTGCGGCTGCCCTTCTGGATGCCAAAAATAGTTTCCACTTCTCTTGGCTGAACGAGCGCTTTTGGCTCCGCCGCAGGACCTGCAGAAGTTGTAAAATTTTCAGCGAACTATTCAGGAAGTGGGCGGTCAGCGCGCCTACTTTTCAGACAAAGTGCAGGCGCAGACCCGGCTCCCAGCCCCTGGGGCCTTCAGGACCCGGGGTGGGAGTCCTCAGCCGGAACCAGCCCC
>CM052543.1:147329157-147421559 GCA_028533065.1 Trachops cirrhosus
GGGTCGGAGTGTCGCCTGGTCCAGCACCGGAGCAGACAGGGAGTGAAGTTTTACAGATGCAGACAATTTAATTCTTGAGGAGTCAGTGGGAACGACTGGGGCCCGCACCCGTTTTTGCATCTGGCCGCTGCCCGGAGCTGTGCTCTGCGGTCAGATCTTAATTGCTTTTTTAAAAGAACGGTACTTCCAAGTGGGAGTGTCGCGGCCCAGAGCCCAGCCCCCCACACACCCTGATGCGGTGGTGGAGCAGCCGAGGGTAGGCCTGCTTTCCGGGGTCTCTGGAGAGCTGGCAGTGGCCGTCTGGTCTGTGTGCCAGGCAGAGTGGCACCGAGGGCCCGACGCCCAGCGAGTGGGCGGAGGCGCGCTGGTGGGACGCGGTTCTCAGCTGTGCAGACCCGGTTCGTGGGGGCGAAGGCCCGTCCTGCCCGTGTGGCCACCCAGGGCCAAGTGGAGAGGTAGTGGTGATGGGTGGGAGGTGTGGGCAGGAGACGGCCCGGTGAGGTCGGTGCACCCCAGGGAAGTAGGGGGTGGGGTCGGGGGTCACGTTGGCATGACCCCTGAGGCCCAGTCTGCTCGCAGGGACGCAGTCACTTTGTAAACTCCGCTCTCGCAGAAATGCCCGCGGTCAGCTTTTCCCCGGGGTCTGCTCTCACATGCTGTCGTTGATGTATTAATTAAAAGTTGATTGGTAGAAATTGGGAACTTGGCCCCGACCTCAGTAAGGCCACACAGCCACTGCTTCACCCCTTTGCTTCCACAACCCCCCGCCCCCACCCCCAGCCCATGAGACTGAGTCAGGGCCGTGGACGGACCGGACCCGCTGCGTGCAGGCGGCTGGGTGTGCCCGGTCCTGCCCGGTGGTGCGGTGTCTGGATGGAAGGTTGGGCTCCCGAAAATGCTGCTCTGAGACCACCTGTGACCCGGGTTCCCTGCGACCCTCAGTGCAGGCCAGCGGCAGCAGGAGGGATGCGCAGGCCGGGGCTTTGCAGGCCCCCCCACGCCCCCAGGCACCTTCAGCACCTGCGTCTCCTCCAGTCCACTCCGAAGGTCAAATCCCACGCGCTGCTCTTCACCGCAGAAGAGTTTTGTCACCGTGTTAGTCAAAAGCTGACACCAAAGGACCGTTTCACTGGGCCCCTCCTGCCTTCCTTGGGTCCTGCCTCTCTGCCTCCACGGCCCCTCTCCCGGCCCCTTCTGATTCCCCGTGGCCCCCACTCTGAGGTCCTGGGACTCCACCCTCACCGCCCCTCAGTGCAGGTCAGTGCACAGCTGCTGGCTCATCCCAGACTGCCGGCCAAGCACCGGAGGCCCGGGAGCTGGCGGGGCCTGGGGATGCGGCCTGGGACGGGCCACTGCCGAGCAGCCCTGGACGGGCCCAGCACGGTGGGGGCGAGGCACAGGTCCCCATTTTCCGATGAGCTCCCGAGGGTCTGCGGCTGTGCCCTGCCCTGGTTCCCGCCTCCTGGAACCCCTGGCCCGGTGGGGCCCGGAGAGCGGTGGCCCGCGATGGGCGATGAGGGTGAGCAGCCGGTGCGCCACCGGCCCCTGCACGCCCCGCACCTCAGGGCGACTGGGTGCCCTCAGCAGGCCCATGGCCACACGGCGGGAAGCCCCGTCCTCTGAAGCCCAGCTTCCCCCGTTCGCCCGCCTCCGCTGGAGCCCCCGCCCCAAACCTGGCTGGGGAGAACCCAGTTCCCACCAGCGCCCTCTGCCCAGGTGGGCGGGGCTAGAAACCTGCCCCCGGTGAGGGGCGCCAGAGGGGCCGTGTGCTGGGAGGGCCCCCCGCCCCCGCCCGAGGGGGCCTCTGCTGCCGGTGCGGACCTTCAGGGCCGGTGGGTGTCACGGCCGCCTGCACCCCTGGGGTCGGCAGGACGCTCGAGGTCCGGAAGTTGGCGCCTCGGCTCCAGTAGAACGAATCCCTGCGTTACTTTAACCTCCCTGTTGTGATGAAGCCGGAACGCGTGTTTTCACAGCTCGAGTGCATTGGGAAAGCACCCTCAGTGTACTTAGAGAGGGCAGGTGCCGGGCTTCCCCTGGCCCCAGTGGCCGCCAGTCTCAGTCACACAGTCGGCCGCCGTCCAGAAACATGCAATGGAAAATTCCAGAAATAAACAGTTGCTAAGTTTTGAGTTGCAGGCTGCTGGTGAACTCTGCCTCGGTCCGGCGCTCTCCCCCCGGGGACCTGACTCATCCGCTGTCCCCCCCCCCTCCGTCACTGAGCAGCTGGCCCGTGATCCGATCAGCTGTCCCGTGGGGCAGGGCTTGTGTTCAAGTCACACGTGTCACTGACCGAGGATCGTCCCCAGGGCCCCGCAGCAGCGAGGCCGGCAGTGACGGGGAGCTGGGAAGGGCCTCCTTTCGGGGCGGGGGCACCGTGCGAGGCGTTTTCGCAGAGAACCGTTGTTCCCCTGTCCTGTCATCACTGTTGGGTTTTCTCCTCGGTTGCTGCTAACCTCCCCTTGCACCTAATCTGTAACTGAAACTGGGTCGGAGTTGCATGCAGGGGAGAACCTTGGTGATGCAGGGTTCGGTCCTACGGGCAGTTTCAGCGGCTCACGTCCCCCGTGGGGGGGGCGTACTTTGTCTTCACACAGCGAGAGCCCGCACCCGCTGCTCGGGGCCAGCGGCAGGGGGGCCCCCCGGGGCTGTGTGCCTCCCTGGACCGCACGCCACCCGAGCTGCCCAGCGTGTATCTGGGAGCGAGGGACTCTGCGCAGCCCAGCGGGGCCCCGGGTGAGAACCCCCCCACCTCGGCGTTCTCAGTGAGTGGGGGAAGTGGCTGCAGGGGGGAAGAGCCGCAGTGCCCACGGCTCCGAGTCAGAGCCGCTCCAACCCCACGCCGCCCCCCCCCCGGGCCTGCCCCCGCGCCACGCGGTTTGGGTGCGCCACTCGCTTCCTTCTCTGCACGGCTCTGTGACTCGGTTTCCCCACCCAGTGAGGGCGAGCAGCCGTCGGCTCCCCTCCTGGGGGCCAGCACAGCAGCCGGGTTGAGGGAGAGGGTCTCGGTGTGCAGGCACAGGTCCTGGGGCCGAACGGACGGCTGTCTGTCCTTCGGTCTCTGTCCGCCGGCCCCGGGGCCACAGCCCCCCCGTGTGGCTGCAGGAGAAAACAGGACGTTCTGTCACACAAAGTGGACGCCGGGCTGGTTGGAGGAGATCCGACAGCGCCGACGTCAGCCAGAGCCCGGACGGCCCCCAGGCCCCGTGCTGACGTCCCGGGTCCGAAACTGGGCGACGGGGTGGCCGTCAGCCGCGCCCGGGGCTGCGTCCCAGCAGCTGAGGGGGACTGTCCTGTTTCCACTGCCAGGGCCCCCCTGACAACGGGAAGAGCCGAACCAGATTCAGGTGGGAACGTGGGGGGCCGTGGGGTCCCCCACACGGTCCGCAGCCAGGAGCCGGGGCTGGGCAGCAGGGAACCCGCGTCCCGTCTCCCCCCGGCTGCGTGGCCTCGGAGAGGCCAGGGTGCGTCTCTGGCCTCCGGAGCCCCAGTCCAGGGCTGCCGAGCAGGCTGATCGTGGCACCTGGGGGCACCCGCGAAAATGAGGGGCACTTAACAATGCCTTTTTTGGTGAATCCAGCTTAAAAGCCGCTGAGCTTGACTGAATTGAGTCCTGGGCGGTGACTCAACACTCAGCGTGGGCCAGGCGCCCCCCGGGGTCCCGACGCGCTGG
This sequence comes from Trachops cirrhosus, assembly GCA_028533065.1. NCBI lineage: Eukaryota > Metazoa > Chordata > Mammalia > Chiroptera > Phyllostomidae > Trachops > Trachops cirrhosus. The sequence continues at coordinate 147,332,828 of CM052543.1, forward strand.
GGGGTCACGGGCTCAGCGTGCTGCACCCCGTCCCCACCTGGCACCCTGTCCATGGCGACCGGCTGCTTCTGCGGCCTCCCAGGTCCTGTCGCCGAGCTGTGCCCAGTGCCGGTGTTGCGGCAGCCGAGTTCTCCCCGAGGTGCCAGTGCTGTGAGATCCGGTCGCCGGCGGCTGAGAATCTTCCTTGAAGTCGATGGTGAAGGACAGGAACCCTTCCTCCTCCCCCGTCGCTGGTTTCTCCTCAGACACCACAGACAGCAGCGAGCACGGAGAGGGTCTCAGCCCCATGGCCCCCCGAGCTGCGTGCGAGCCTCGCAGCCGAGAGTCCGTGGGCAGGCGGCGGGTTCACCAGTTACGTCTCGGGTCCCGGTCCCGGCCCTGGCGCGGGGTCAGCTGGTGCGTGATTGGCCGACCAGGTTATTCTGGACACTTCCTCTCCCTGGTTGCTCAGGCCCCGAAAGGGAGAGAAGTGAGAGGCACTGACCCCCCCCAAGGACTCACCCAAAGGCCGAGGGTGAAGGACGGTCAGACTGCCCTCCGAGTGTCCCCAGGGTGCTCCGGGTCCTCCCCAGGGACTGGCTTCGGACTCGGGTGGCTCTTCCATGATCTGACTGCCCCCCGCCCGCAGTGGCACGTGGAGGACGGGACCGGGGCCCTCGGAGCGCTCGGCGGCTGCGTCGCCCACCCTGGGAGCCTCGGGCTGGGCGCTCCTTCTGCAGGACGAGCCTCGCAGCGAGGGTCTCGCTCGTCTCTGTCAGGGAAGAAGCCTGGGGGGCGGGGGGCACACCGACGCTGCAGACGGCGGCGCCCACACTCCTCGCGAGCCCCGGTCGGTGTCCTGTGTTCTCGGTGGCTCTGCCGCCGTCTCAGCACTGAGCCCCGCCCGGCTGGCCGGCCCGGCCCCGGGGTGTCCGTGCCTCCGCTCGCCAGGACGGGTCGCTGTTCTCCTTTTCTGGGGTGTCTGTCTCGTTTGGGCAAATCTGGTGGCTTGAGCGGAGGAGCAGGCTTTGAAAAAGTGGGCCCGGCTGGTTTTAGTCCCTCCCCAAGTGGCGACTGGGACTTCCCAGCGATGCCCCCCGGGCTTGCGGCTGCCTTTGAGGGAAGAAATTTAAAAAAAAAACTTTTTTAATTGATTGATTGATCTTAGAGAGAGAGACATCGATTTGGTGTCCCACCATTCACTGTTGCTTCTTGCACGTGTGCTGACCGGGGTTTGAACCCACAACCTTGGTGTGTCGGGACGGCGCTCCGACCCACTGGGCCACCCGGCCAGGGCCCGTGGGAGGAAACTAAACCGAGGTTCCCGCTTCTCCAGTGACCGAGCGCAGGCTGCTCTGGGGAGCTGCGGACCCCGAGCGAGTGCCCGCGGTCTGTCTCCGGGCGCCTGTCCGTCCCACCAGCCACTCCTCGAGGTGCCAGAGGCCTGGCTGAGGTCGCTCGGTCCCTGACGTGAGAAGGATGTGTCTTCTCTCTCGTCCCTGTGCCAGTCTGCCTGCCTGCAGGCTGATCCGCTTTCTCGATCTTCGCAAAACCCAGGTTCGGGAGCAGCTGGTTCTTCCTCTGGTCTTCTCGCTCCTTCTGCCCCGATCTTGCCGATCTGCATTCTTCTGCCGTGGATTCCACTGGCCTCCCGGTCAGGGCTCCGCTGGACTCACAGGCCCCGGAGCCCACCTCTGGGCCATGAGTCCGAGCCGCCTCGGTCTCCCCAGGCGCACGGCGCCCCCTGCGGGCAGTGCCCGGGGCCGCGGGTGGTCACCTCGCGGGCCCTCAGTCTCTCAGGGGCCGTGGGCGCTGCTGACCGGGGGGCCGCGGCGAGCGTGGCTTCACGCATTGTGCTGGCTTCTTGGTTGTTTCTGACAAGAGAGAAACTTAGCCCATCGCGTTTGAAGGTGATAATCCCCACTTGCTTTTGGGGGCTAATTTTTAAAACCTTCTTTAATTCTACTGCAGTGAAGTTTGGTAAAAAGTAAGCAGTGATTAGAACAAAAGGAGCTCATGTGGCCGAGCCGGGACTGAGAGGAAATCGAGGCCCCTCGGCCTGCTGCTCCGTTGGGGAAGCTCAGCCGCACGGTGGGGGCACTGCAGCCCCCTCAGGGTCCCGTCCGGGCTGTGAGGGTGGCCGTCACCGGGGCTCGGGGCCGGGGCCGGGCCTGGCGTGGCTGGAGCTGGGGAGAGGGGCGTGCCCCGTGGCCGCCTGCTGGCCGCAGAGGCAGAGCCGGGCAGCTGAGAGAGCCTTCGGCTCTCCAAGGGAACGTCGGCTGAGCCGGCGGCCGTGGCTCGGGGACCCTGGAGTTGTCACCCTCGTCCGCAGGCGGGGAGGCGGCGTGAGCCCCAGCAGCCTCAGCTGTCGCCCCAAATTGCACTCCCGGGGCCCGGGGCCGGGCCGGGCCGGGCACCTGTCCCTCCTACAGGTGGGGGGGCTTTCGGCCGCCGTGCTGGGCCCGTCAGCCCCTTCACTCTGCATGCGAGCCTTGGGTTCCCACCCAGGGCCCCGCCACTGAGCCCGCCGTCCCTCCGTCCCCGGCCGCCTCAGTTCGGCTCCTACTGTGCGCTGTGGCAAACACCACCCCTGGCAGATTCGGTGGAAATGCTCCCTCTCCTAACGAGAAAAGCTTTGTGACTTGCAGAGTAAAGGCTGTCGGTTCACCTCCGTACGGGGCAGCCCAGTCGCCTGTGGTCCCGACCGCGGCCGCAGCCCCGAAGCCTGTGAGCCGGTTGCTGAGCCGACTCCGGTCGTGGGCCCTGGGCGGTTCCAGGAGTGACCGGTGAAGCGGCGAGGAGCACGCAGGGCAGACCGGGAGGGACCTCCGTCCTCGGTGTGGGTCTCAGCTGCCAGGAACTGGGGCCAGCAGCCTCTGTGAGGCGAGTGGTGGCCGCGAGGGTTCTGTCCCGTCGTGGCCGCTGCTGCTGAGCGTCCGTTGGTCTGGAACTGAGAGTCTGTCTGACCGCCTGCTCCCTGTGGGGCACGACTCTGCCCACGTCCCTGCTGCTGTGAGCAGGACCCCCAGATGCCCCCGTGTGCGGGTTTGGGGCCACTTCTGGGCACGTTTCCAGAACTGCACAGGAACCACGTCGTGGCGTGTGACGGGGACTGTGCTGGCCTCGTGGGGACCGCGCCCAGCCTGGCGGAGTGGGCGGTCAGCCTGCGCTGGGCCCTCCTGATGGGCGCCGTGTGCAGGCATCGGCCCCTCGGAGCCGAGCGGTGGCCGTCTGTGGGCGTTCCGAGGAATGACGGAGGGTGGGTGTGTGAGCTGCTCCCCGAGGCTGGTGCAGTCGCTGCTGTGACAGTGGACACTGTTGTTTGCTCTCACTGTCCAATCCTGCGGATGGATGGAGGGACGGACGGGGACGAGGGCTGTGCGGGGGAGCCCGGGGGGGGGCAGGCTCCCTGCTGGGCCAGGGGCGGCGGACAGGGAGCCCCGGAGTCTGGGCGCCGCGGTCCCCCACTCCGTGCCCAGCTGCGGTCCAGCGGACGCCCGCGGGGTCCACAGGAAACACGTCCTTGTCCTGCAGACGCACTGTTTCCCTTGCTGACCGAGCCCAGGTGCGCAGGACGCACCTGCACGTCCCCCTCCTGCCCCACCTGGGCCGAGGTGCCGTCCGGCCGGGCCCTGGGGCTCCTTGCTGAGGACGGGGCCCGGGAGACGCAGAGCTGCCGTCACGAGGGGACCCCGGGCCGCCGCGGGCACAGGTGGGGAGGTGTGCCACCACGACCGCGCGCTCAGGTGCGGGTTTCCTCTCCGGGCAGAACGCAGCGCCTGGCAGCTCTGCGCTCGGGCGAGGACCGGAGGCGGCGGGGCGAGCGGGGGAGTTTCTGCGGCTGAGCCGGCTGGGTCGCCCTTCGGAGAATCCGGGCTGTTCTGCCTCCACACGGCTTCCTTCGGGGAAGCTCGGCTTCCTGCAGTGAAACAATGTTTCTAAAATCCTGTGACCAGCTGAGCAGTCCTTTAATTTTTAAAAACAGCAATTAAAGTGGATACACTTAGTCACCGCTGTTGCTAATTCAGACCCGTGGGATGTTTGCGTTGGCCGGGCGGCAGGAAGCCAAACAGCCATCCCAGCCTTTGTTTTCTTGTGCGTGCCTGCCGTCGCTCCGTTTCCTCCGGTCAGGGCCTGTCTCGGCCATCGTCCACCCCTCCACTCCTCCACCTACCCGTCCGTCCGTCTGTCCGTCCTGTCTCCTGCCCACTTACCCACAGTCTATCCAGCTATCCGTGCATCCACCCATCTGCCTCTGATCCATCACCACCCACCCATGTCTCACCCACCCACCCTCCCCTGCACCCCTGCACCCCTCCGTCCACTCATCTGCCCGCCCGTCCATCCTTCGGTCCGCCTGCCTGCCCACCTGCGGTCTCTCCGTCCCCCGTCACAGGGCCCTGTGACCTGCTGCACCCGGGTGCAGCTGCCCTGCAGTCCCAGCCTGCAGGTGCTCAGGGCCGGGGAGGCCGGGCTGAGAGGCGCCGGGCGTGTCGGTGGGACCTGGCCGCAGCGCACCTGTGTCCGGGCACCTCCCGGTCCCCGCAGCTTCCCGCCCCCCGCACGGCCCAGGAGTGGGGTGGACGCCGGCTCCAGGGCCGGGGAGAGGGGTGCTCCTGCCGTGCCCCTTCTCTCCCACACTCGGGTCGCACCGGCTTCAAGGCCCAGAGTCCTCGTCCCTTCGTGTCGGCGAGGCCTTCTCCCCTCGCTCTGGCCTCGCAGTGCCATGTCCTTCGGCAGGAACCCGCGGCAGCGACGTCTCTCCGGCCGCCGCACACAGTGGGCGCTGCCTCTGGGTCTCGCCCTGCCCCTCGGAGACGGACCGCGGGCCGACCGCACAGTCAGCGCCCGGAAGAGCACCGGCGCCCGGCCCGGAGCTGCGGGCGCGGCAGGGCCCAGCCTCGAAGAGGCCCCCACGGAAGACGCCGGCAGGAGCTGCTCCGAGTCCCGGCTCTGGCCCCAGAGGCTCCCACACGGTTCGGCCGGGCACATGTCTGTGGGCTCCTCCGAGGGCGTCATCTGCCCTCCTCCTGGGACGCTTTCCCGTGGGGAAGTGTCTCGCCCAGCACGCTAAGACTGTTCCTCCCCCACCTCCACGCCGGGTCGCCTTTCTTCTCGTCCTGGAGATGGAGGGCCTGAGCGGGGCCCAGGGGCGCCGGGGCCTCTGGGCCCGACAGTCAACTGTCTGGTGCGTTTGTCGGTTCCGTGTGACGACCCGGTTCCCCAGGGCAGGTGCTCACGCCCGTGGCCTGATTGGGGGCGTTTAGACCGGAGCCAGTGCCTGGGCCGGCCGAGCCCCGGACGAACGTGGGCCCGGTGGGCGAATGCGGTTTGCCCGTCTGGTCTGCTGGACTCCGGGCTCCGCCCTCTGCAGCCGCCGCCTCGGTTTACCCGTTCCGTTCGTGCTGGAGCGCTGTCGTGAGGCTGGGCCGCGTCCCAGCGAGCCCCGTGCCTCTGGCAGCGGGTTCGACCTGTGCCCTTGGCTGGGCCCCAGCGCCCAGGTGTTTGGTCAAATGTGATTCTAGAGGTTTCTGTGACGGCGTTTTCTGGGTGAGATTCACGTGAAAAGCCATCGCCTTTGAGTGAAGCGATGGCTGTGCGCGGTGTGGGTGGGGTGGGAGAGCGCTGCCTTCAGGCCCCGGCGCAGGCGCGCCTGCAGGGTCTGGACTCGCCGGCCTCCGCGGCCGTGGGGGCCAGGTCCTCACACGTCGGCCGGTCACTGTCTGGCTCTCCCTTCCTCCCTCCACCCCGGGTCCCGTTTCCCGGGGACCCCTCGGCTGTGGCCCTGTGGGCTGTCACGTGGCCTGGTGCCCCGCCCACAGCCGGCTGGTCTGGGTTGGGGCCTGACCCAGGACAGCCGAGTCCACGTGCTGGCCGTCCCCCATGTCCAGGCTGAACCCCGACAGGCCTCTGCCTGCGAACGGGAGCCAGCAGAGGAACCGGGGCGGGGCGCTGGGGGTGCCCCCTGCCAGAGCTGCGTCCCCTCTGAGCGAGGCCTCCCCCGACTGGACGCAGGTTTTACCAGCGCGGAGGTGACGACGGTCTGTGTGACCCGTGTGGTGTGTGGGGAGGGAACCTCGACCGGAACCAGGGTCTGCTGGCTGGACCCCTCCTCCTGTGGGAACTCTTGTGGTGCCGGCACAGGCCCGAGTGAGCTCAGGACCCTCCGCCGTGCACCCTGCTTTGGGCTGGAGCCCCTCCTGCCCCAGGGCGGCCCCTGCACAGGCCCTCGCCATACTCCTCGCTGACAGTCCCCCGGGTCTGGGCTCCAGGGGTGGAGATGAGGTGCTGAGTTCTGGGCTCGCCGTGGAGGTAGGTGAGCTGCAGGCCGAGGTGCTGGCGTGGCTCCGAGCCCACGGGCCCGGCCTCGGCAGCTTGCCCGGTGTTTGTGGGTGGAGGTGAGGTCATTTAATTTGGACTCTGAAGGATGAGCTGATTTTGATTTGTCAAGTGTGGGAGAGCCGCCTGCCAGCTGTGGGAGCCGCGCCTGAAGCCAGAGACGCCGGAAGGGGAGGCGGGTGTGTGCCGTGCCGGCTGCGGGGTGTTTGGGGGGGCAGTGGGAAGGTCTGCGATTAGACTCGGGGGGTCGAGGTCTCGGAAGCCCCGTGTGTGGGGCGTGGAGGACGCGGGGCGGCCTCGGATCTGGGCCTTGTCTGCCCGCAGCACGGCTGGGTGTGGGCGGCAGTCCCCGCGATGCGTGTGAACAGCAGAAGGCGTGCACGTGAGCACACGTGTGCGGGGAAGGGGCTGAAGGAGGAAAGGCGACCGGGCCCTGGGGACATCGGAGGGTCTCCCCGCACCTGAAATACGTCCGTGGCCGACAGGCGGGCGGAGTGTTTGCCTCCGACACCGAAACCGCCCGTGAAGCTGGTGACCGGGCTTTTCTCGGGGTCAGCGAGAGAAGGACGTTATTGCTTTTAATTAAATACTTGTTTCCCACTGTGTGGCTTTATTTTTCAGTTCATCCATATTTAACGAAATTCCAAAAATAACGACGATATTGCACCTAAAAATTTAACATGTTAATACCATCTGGTATCCCACGGAGGCCTCACCTTCCCAATCCTCTCGTGTGCGAGTGTGCGCCCGTGTGCGTGGGCGTGCCCATGTGTGCACCCGTGTGTGCGCACCTGTGTGCATGTGTGTGCCTGTGTGCATGCCCGTGTGCACCTGTATGCATGTGTGTGCCCGTGTGCCTGTGTGTGTGCGTGTGCAGCACCGATCCGTGGCTGGTTGGTTCCAGTCAGGGCTCTCCGGCCCTCAGATCCCCACGGTCTGTTTTCTGTTAAGAACGGCGGTGGCCCCTGGGCCTGCAGGGTCTCCATCTCGCTGGCCGCTGTGGGCGCGTCCCCTGCCTGTGACGAGCCGCTCACCACCTGTGTTCTGGCGGGAGATCCGGGGAGAGTGGGCCCCGTGGGCAGCCCCCTGCACCCCCGGGCGCCGTGTGGGGCGGCCTCGGGCCTCTGTGGGGCTGCTCTGAGGGATGGGTTTGGCGTCCACCCTAACGTGCCCGGGCAGCCCCGGGGCACGTGTCTGAGGTCGCTGCCCTCGCTGCCGTGGGTCTGTCCACTCCCCCTCCGGCATTCCATGCGTGAGGCTTCCTGCTGTTTCGGGACTGTCCGAGCCCCAGGGGCTGGCATGGAGCCTTTGTCTGGGTCCCATTGTCCGAGGCGATGTGGTCACCCAGCAGGAAAGCCGCTGCGGCCCGAAGCTAGCGGCGCTGTGAGAACAAAGGGGCCTTGGACGCAGGCAGACGGCTGTGGAATCCGCCCCAGACTTTCCACCGGCGGCTGGTGGGGACCTGCTCTGGGGGAGGACAGGGACCCCGAGGGCTCGCGCCCCGCCCCGCCGCCCCCTCAGCTGCTGACTCGTGAGCGAGCCTCCCACCTCCGCATCGTCTGGGGAGACAGCGGAATGTTTTCAGTGTTTTAAGGGAAAGGGCCGTGTTGAAGTCACATTAGTCTTCTGTCCCTGCACGCCTGCCAGCCACAGTGCAGCTGGGGGGCGGGGGTGGGGAGCTCCTGCGACTGTCCTCGGGCCGCACTGGCCGAGGGGCAGGGTCTCGGGGACTTGGTGGCCAGTGGAGATTCCAGAGGCTGGAATCCACTGTCACCTGCTCAAGTGAGGCCAGTGCCGAGGTGTTTTGGTGTGTTTTTCTTTTATTTTTTTAAGGTTTTATTTATTTACTTTTAAAGAGATGGGGAGGAAGAAAGAGAGGGAGAGAAATATCAGTGTGTGGTTGCCTCTCACCTGCTACTGGGGACCTGGCCTGCAACCCAGGCGTGTGCCCTGACTGGGAATCGAACCTGTGACCCTTTGGTTCGCAGGCTGGCGCTCAGTCACCAGCCAGGGCCTGAGGTGTGTTTTTCCGCAGCCTCATCTCAGCCCCAGGCAGGTCCTGGCTGTTGACACCGTGGTCAGCGTGGCCTCCAGAGGCCGGTGCTGGGCCGAGGACTGGGGACCATCCTCGAATCGATGAGGCCCATGGTGCCACCCAAATGTCGTGAAGACGCGCTCACTCCGGGGGGGGGGGGTGGCCACGCCTTGTCTCTGTCACAGGAAGGTGACACGCGGCTTTCAGCAGGAGCACGCGCTCTGGTTTCCCAGGGCCTGGACTGTGGCAGCTGGGTGGGGCCTCGCTGTGCGCAGTTACGAGGGCGGCCTGCGTCCTGCCGCCGGCCCACTGAGCGGGAAGAAGGGAGTTCCCTCACGTCCACACCGAGGTCTCTGCATCTCCTGTGGGCCCAGAGGCCCTCGCACCCCTGTCCTCGGGTGGACCCTGCGCAGCCAGCCCCCTGGGACAGAGGGAGTGGCCTTGGAAAGTGCGCGGTGTGCGACACCGGCTTTCTCTTCCGCCGGGAAAGCAGTGAACACGCCGGCCGGGCTTCGAACAGCCGTGGGAGAGGCTCCGGACTGGCCCACAGGAGCCGTGTGCACGGCTGGTGGCTGGCGCTGTGCTTGCGCAAGGCGGAGGGCGGCTCGCAGGGAGGGCCGCGTGGCCTGGGAAGTGGGCCTCTGAGACCGGCGGCCTGGGCGCAGGCTGACCCCCAGGACGTGGGGGCCTCCCTCTGCACACCCTCCTGGGGACGCGGGCCCGGCGGGTGTGGCAGCCCCGGGCTTCATCCAGCCCACGAGCTCTGCGTCAGACACTTGCAGGTGGCAGCAGACTCAGGAGAAGGGAGGCGGCTCCCGATGGCGTGGGTTTTTGAGCTGCACACGCTACTGCCACGAGCCGGGTTTCATGCGAGCCCAGCAGGCCACCGACCCCGTGCTGACCCCACACTGGCCCTGTGCTGACTGCAGAGGTTCAGCTAGAGACAGGAGTGAGTGGTTGCCTTGGAGACTGTGTGGCTGCAGGGCCACAAGCCTTCCTGCTGGCCTCAGGGGACAGGCAAGCTGCACCCGCCACGGGGTGGCCGCTGCTCAGGCCCTGGGGGTGGTGCTGGGAAGGGCTGCCGTGGGTTCCAGAAGGTGCAGCAGACTGGGGTCCGCTCTGCTTGGAGGAGGCAGCGAGGGCCCCTGGTCCCGGGTGCCCGAGTTCAGGAGGGGGCTCCACAGGACACGGGGTTGCTGTAGGTCAGGGCCTGCGGTTCGGGCCGAGGGGTTCACACGGCACACGTGACCTGGAGTGGCCCCCTCTCTGCCCTGGGCCCCAGGGGCCAGGGTTCGGTCCTGGCCTGGCCCTGGCACGTCCAGGCCCCTGTCTGGTCACTGCTTCCTCCGAAGGCTCGTCAGGGAGGCCGCGGTGCCCGCCTGTCCCGGCTCCCGGCACTGCCTGAGCCCCGCGGGGAGCACAGTCCCCGTGTCCCTGGTCCCCGTGGGTGTCACCCCAGGGGGTCAGCCCGTGTGGCCATGCTGTCACTGGTCCGGGGCTGGACGGGCGACAGAATTTTTGTGCAACTGGGCGTCACTGCGACACTTGGGAACATTTCCTCCGTATGGGACAGAGTCAGTCGGGCAGCAGTGTGGGGAGGAAGCAGACTCAGGGACCGGTCCCCACCGGACGGTCGGAGGAGCCTGGACCCGTGAGGTCAGCACCTGGGCGGCCCTGGGCCACCTGGTGCCACCATGCGGAGGGGCAGGTCCCGGGCAGCCAGGACCCCGATGGCCCCACACTCGAAATCGAAGTGATTAACAGCTCTCGGCTGAGAGCCGTGTCCTGGGGCGGCAGGGACAGTCCGGAAGGAGGGCCTCCCGTGTCCCCGAGCTCTCTGGGGCCCCAGGGACGTCAGGGACCCCGGCGGTGTCGGCCATGACCTGATGGTGACGTGGAGGTGCTGTAATCGCTCACCGTGCGCCCTGCCCCAGAACCCCTCGCTGGTCTTCGTCTTTCCCCCACGAACCCCGTAGACGTTGCCCCCGTTGTCCTCGGGCCCTCTTCGTGCCGCCTCTCGTGGTCAGTGGAAGGAAGGCGCTGGGGGGGTCCCGAAACAGGAATAAATGTGCTGCTGTGCGCAGAGATTCCTGATTTCAGCCGCGGCCCCTGTTCTTTCGAGTCCACTCGGCACCACTGAGTTCAATTACGTTGCATTTATGAAATCAGCGTGTTTGTGCCAGGTTTGGGGGAGACGTTCGTTCAAGGCAGTTCCTTTGGTTAGCGCCGCGTGCGAGGTGAAACGCTGTTCAGAGCGTCCCTGGTCCCTCCCTGCCCTGCCCCCCGCAGCAACAGCCCCCCATGGTTTTAGACTCTCCTGAGTTTTTACCTTTCACCTTGAATTTGAGCGGGCGCTTATGTCACTGATTTGAGACGTTGGCCTGTCTCTAAGGTGTGGGCGCTGTGCTGTGAGCTGCCCCGCGGCCGGGCTGCGGCCGTGCCCGCAGTTTCCCGGGGCGCACTCACCCGGCCGCCTGGTGCAGTGAGTTCTCGGATTTCCCGCTCGATTCCCCTTGTGGCTGGAGAGCCCACCGCGTGACTGGGATTCTTTTAAACATGTGGGGTTTGTTCTGCAGCTGCAGGAAGCGTGGTGCTCGATCAGACACGTCCGGTCCACTTCCGCTGGGAGCTGGAGCAAGGCCAGCCTGCCGACGCCGTCTCTGGTGCCGGCCCGAGCTCCCCGGCCCGGCCCCCAGCTCCCCAGGGCGCCGCACTCGCGGAGCGGGGTGGGGGGGCGCCTGGGCGCGTGTCGAAGCCTCAGCTTTTCCTTCCTCGTGAATAACCGATCGAGCGCCACTCCGGGCGCCTCCCGCGCGGAGCCACCGCCGCGGTCTCAGCGCGACGTGAATCAAATCCCCGTCCGTGTAGAAGCATCCACGTGAACCCGGGGCCGGCGTGTTGCTGGGGAATCATCCCAGACACACCGGGCGAGGGCGAGGATGCCGGGCGGGCGGACGGACGGCCGGAGGTTGGGGGGCGTTTCGCTGTGGCCTGAGGAGCCAGACACGGCGGGGGGCGGGGGGCGCTGTGACTCAGACACACACTTCAGAGAAGCCTCTCGTCACATCATAAACTAGGACTGAGTCTGTGAATCACGCACAATTACTAAATGGGCTAAAAATAGCCATGTTCCTGAAAACATGACGAACATGAAAACAGCCCCGTAAACATCGCAGGAGAAACACCCGTCCGTGGTCGGGACCGAGCGCCACCCCAGCGTCCGCGCAGGGGCCTCCCCGCAGCGGCCAGCACAGAAGCGCGGCCTCTCGGGGTTCCGGAGGCCGGAAGTCCGGGGTCCAGGCATCGGCAGGGCGGGCCCTTCCCGGGCTGCGAGGAAGACTCTGCCCCATCTCCCCCAGCCCCCCTGGCCTGCCGGCCGCTCTTGGCGTCCTCCCTTGTGGGAGAAGCAGCCTGTCTTCCTGTGGCCGTCTCCCTGTGAGCGTCCAAACTCCCCCCCTTCTCAGCACTCGGCCCTGCTGGACCAGGGCCCACCCTGGTGACCTCATTCCCATTTGACCGGCTCAGTGAGGGCCGTCTCCAAATAAGGTCACGTTCGGAGGAACTGGGGTTGGGACCTCGGCGTCAGAATTTGGGGGACACAGTGGAACCCGTAACCACCCCTGTTGGACTGTGTTGCAAGAAGATGGATGCAGGAGTAAGGAATTTTAATTTCTCTGAGACTCTTTCAGAAGGAGCGTGGTCTTTCTGTTTGTTTCCAGAGACTTTCGCTCTCGTTACATTTTTTCATGTTAATTCACACTGGAGGAGGAGGTGAAGGGCAAGCGTCTCTGCGTGGCTTTGTCCAGAGCGGGTGGGCCCAGGGTCCGAGCCCCGGCTGGCTCTGCCTGAGGGTGGACCTGCGGGGCCAGCGGCCAGCTCAGCCTCTGCCCACGCATCGTGAGCTCTGGGCTGGCCTGGGCAGTTCAGGCCCTTCCTCTGTCTCCCAGAAATCACCAGCTGCTCTCCCAGTGCCCGTTTACCGCCCCCACAAACGCCTGGTTGGGGGGAGGCAGAGATGCGCGGGTTAGCCTCACGGCCCCGGCACCTGCTGCACGTCCACACTGATAAAACACTTCGCCTGCGTGGGCGGTAGGCACGCGCCCTCGGGGCTGACGCTGCCCGTGGTGGAGTCCCTGGGCGCGTGTGGTCCGCGTTCGCCATTGCGCGTCTGGGACTTGAGGTTTTCGTGGGGGTCGTCCCCCAGCACGGCTGCTTCCACAGACCCGCGCGGTGGGATAGCGCCGCTCTGCGGTTCCGGTGAAGACCCCTGTCTTGGGCGGCCTCAGCCGGAGGCGATTCTTCCCCGACGACCTTCGTGGCCCCGTTCCTCGGGCGCGTCCTCCCTGCTCTGAGACCGAACCGCCGCGGACGCGCAGATGGGCGGGGACGTCTCTCTCACTTCCCTTCTGGTTTCCCCACAGGGACCTGCGCTTTAACAGGATCCGAGAGATCCAGCCTGGAGCGTTCCGGAAGCTGAGAAACCTGAACACACTGTGAGTGCGCACGTCCGCTCGGTGACCGGTGGGACGGGCCCGCCTGTGCGCCCAGGTGGCCGCAGGCCGGGCTCACGTGCGGCGCCCCGGAGACGGCGGGACAGAGACACGCGTGTGGGGAGTGAGGGGCCGACTCTCGGCCGCGCTCAAGGCCAGACGGCCTGGGGTGGCGGGCGGGACGCGGACCCTCGTTTTCCGAGAGAACTTGGAATCACGCAGGCTGAGCACGAACGTGCCGTTCTTTGCGTTAATTCAGCGTGCAGCGAATGCTGATGCTGCGGTCTGCGGCTGGGTGGCGTTAGGACCTTTCCCAAGGCCCTGGGAACGCTCAGCGAGCGGCTGGGCTTTAACCCCTCGGAAACCTTCCTCCGCAGGCTGCTGAACAACAACCAGATCCGGAGCATCCCCAGTGGGGCGTTTGAGGACTTGGAGAACTTGAAATATCTGTAAGTGTATCCTCGGCTCCCTGCTCCGAGCTCGTGGTGGTGGTGCCTGGACTGTGTGACCACCCAGGTCGATTTTGTCCTGTTTGCGAATGACTGTAGAAACGTCCCTTTGGAAGGGGTTTGTGTCCAGGAGGTGAGTGAACGCGGGCTGGGGTTTTAGCACGAGCTGTCCCGCGTTCACCTGTGAAGCGGGAAGCGCAATAGGCTGAATGACGTTAGAAGCCGGGAAGGAAACCGTTCTGGACGCAGTGACGCCCCCTGCTGGGCCGGGCGCTGTGGGCGCAGTCAGTCGCCGTGTGCGCCAGTGACGGCGTCCGCACGACACAGGCGCTGGCGGGGGGCGGGGGGGGCGGGGCCAGGGTCTCGGGCTCCAGCGGCCTTTCCGGGGGAAACCCGCGCAGTGCTGCCGGATGTGCTGCCCACCCCCTCGGCACGTCGCTCAGCCGGGGCCCCGCCCCTGTGACTTGCCTCTTCCTGGTGTTCTGTGGCTAAATTTTATTTTACTCTTGAAACCAGATTGTGAGTAATTAATTTATTAGCATTGGAAACATCTGCTTGTAGAAGTGAGTTTTGCAGTTTGGGAAATGACCTCACAGAGAAGTTTTGTCTTCCTGCCTCGGGGGCACTTACCGTAAAACTGCACCGGAGAGAATGGGCGGGGAGGAGAGAAAGACGGAGAGAGAGAGCGCCCCCCGCAGGGCTCGTTCGGGGCCAGGCGGACTGGAGTGTGTGTCCTGTGCTCTGGGCAAACGGCTCCGGCCCTCAGGACTTCCAGTCCCTCTGAACAGAGCCATTTTGGTGAGGGATTTACATCAGTGTTTTGTTTTGTTTTGAAAAATTTGTCACGTGTGCAAACCTGAATCTTTAAGTCTGATCTTTAAACAAAGTCACGTTGCCAGTGTGCACGGGTTGTTCAGAATCAGTTTGATCTCGACGTCAGTGCGTCTTAACTGCAGGGCTGCCTTTAAGTCCATCATTAAAATACATCCTCCTCAATGAAGACATCTGAAAGTGTTACGTGCGACATTTTTCTTGTGGCATGGCGAGTTCGTTTTTAATCCTGCGTGAGCATCGCAAGTCTTCTGCCCCATGCTGAAATGAGTGGCAGGCCTCCTATTTATTTTTTTAGTTTGTGTTTGTTTATTTGCTTTGTTACTGTTTTTTTAAAATTGTAACTTCTGAGCAAATGCAGAAGCAAGCTTGACTTCTTGGCGAGTGGACTCAGCGCACCGCTGGCCAGCGCTCACGGTGTGTGTTTAGCATGTTTTCGTTTTATATTTAGTTCAGTTTGAATTACTTCAGAGCAACTCACGATTGACTTTGCAAATCTATGCACTGATGAGGAGCTTGGGATGCTTCCCCTGTCACTGCAGATGACCCGCTCCACCCCCCCACCCCCGCCTTGCACCCTGATGGGCGGGGCAGGCCCCGCGGGAGGGGCGAGGGGCGAGGCGATGGGAGGGGCAGAGCTCAGGAAAGGCTGCCTGTGGACCAGCTGAGCAGGGACAGCCGAGGAGAGGACAGGGGTCTGGACGCCCCTCGATCCAGCTGCTCCCGGCCCAGCCCCTCCCCCGGGCCCCTCGACCCCGCCTAAGCCCGGGTTGGGGCCGCGTGACGGCCCACCGGAGCGCGTTCGTGGCGGCCGAGCGTCCCGTCTGCTGGCAGCCGGTTACTTCTTAACGTTTCCGAGTAACGAAACTCACTCTTGAGGCAGTGGAGCACCATCTGTGATTTGTTACTATAAGGCGATCAGTGCCCGGTTCTTCAGAAAACGGGTCACGTTCCAACGTCTTACCAACGCGCATGTGCACTGGTCAGTTCGGTCCTGCTGTGTGAAGCGCTTTTTCCAGGAGCCCTTCGCGCTCGCTCTCGGAATCGCGCGCCAGTGGGCGGCCCTGCTGGCGTCTGCTTCGCAGCCCTGCTCCCGGCGCAGGGCGGCCGGGCCACGCTCTGAGCTTTGCGGGGGCTTATTTAACTGCCACGAAGCTGTGAGGCACTGCCGTCCTCTCTGCATTACAAGGAGGAAGCCGAGCCTGGAGGGCCACTCTCGCGCTGCAGACCGTGCAGCTAGCGTGTGGCCGTCGGGTCAGCCCCGGGTCCAGGCCTCTGTGACGGGAACGGGACAGGCACTGGGCGGGGACCTCTGGCTGGTGTGCATTCAGGCTTGTGGCCCACTGGGAGGTCCGCTCAGCAATTCACACAGGATGGGGGGCGGGGGGACAGTGAAGGTGGCAGCGCGGGCCCTGCACCAACACTGTGGGTCCCAGTGCAGGGAGACACTTGTCCTTGGGGAAGCAAAGGGTGCAGTATCACAGGCGCGGGGGACAGTGTTGCTCTGTCGCTGGAATAGGTGGGGGGAGCCCAGTCACCGAGTGACCGGAGGAGCTCCTGCTGAGGCCAGAATGAGGAGGGGCTGGTTTGCTCCATCCTCGCCACCCCCCCACCTTAGCACTGGGCAGCCCCCAGGGCAGAAGTCTGAGTCCCGGGCACCAGGGCTCCCCGGTCGGATTACAGACGCCCGAGGGCTGTGCCGAGAGCCAGCCCTGCTCAGACAGATGGCCGGGCCGCCCCACCCCGCCCCCGTCGGTCCGCGCCGGGTGGCTGGCGCCAGGCCCCGCTCTAACGCTCCCGTTTCTTGTTTCAGCTATCTGTACAAGAATGAGATCCAGGCGATTGACAGGCAAGCCTTTCAGGGACTTTCCTCCCTAGAGCAACTGTAAGTGGCCCGCACGCGCCCTCTGCTTCTTAGGCCCCGCGCGCCTCGTAGGGACACGGACCCCTGGCTGTTTGCATGACGCATGCTGTTCTCGGGGGCGTCGGGAGCGCGTGCACGCCGGCGGACGGGCCCCACCCACCCGGCGTGGCTCCGTGGCTGTCTGTCCGCCCCCCTCCGTCCGTCGTAGATTTTCCCAGCCTCTCCTCCTGTCCCCCAGGCTCTGCCTTGGTGACACAGAACAGTAAGACCAATGGGCTCCGAGCCCCTGCTGCCTCAGTGTAAGGGAGAGAGAGACTTGCAAACCCATTCCAGCGAGTCCAGGTCCTTCGGGGATGAGAGTGGGGGCCGAGCGGGGCGGGCAGGCGGTGGTCCTCCTCCCGTTTCCGTTTGGGAGACTGCTGTCTGCCAGCTCACTTCTTCCCGCGTGATGTCATCGCTGTGGAGAAAACAGACTTTCCACTCCGTGTGTGTGGGACGCTGTTTGTTTGGCTGCATGGGAATTCCTGCTTTGCTGCGGAGTCGGCGTGTTTGTTTTTAAGCAGAATTCCTGGTGAAAGGAGTTTTTCTGGTTGGTTTGCTTGGCTGGTCACCTTTCGGTCACTGAGCCAGCGCCGTTCTGGAGAGCTTTGAGCTGTCAGAGAGTTTTACTGGCAGGGACAGGAGGCAGCTGTGCTGCAGCCGCGTCACCCCCGCCCTGAGGCCTCGGCCGTGTGGGCGCCTGGCCGGGCCCAGAGCTGGCTCGGCGCAGAGCTGGGTCAGGCTCCCCCCGGGACCACGGGGCGCTGGCGTTTCCCGAGAAGCACGTGTCCCCTCGAGTGAGAGCCGCTCTCCCGAGCTGGCGAGCGCGGCGTGGGCGCTGCTGGGACACGGTCTGCAGGAGGTCGTGCGGCCTCTGCTCACAGAGCGGGGAACAGAGTTCCGGTTACCGCAGGAACACGGAAATATCTGGAAAACATCCAGGCGGAGGGAGAGTTTACAAAGGGGCCTGTCCTGGCGTCCAGTGTGCTCTTAGTGGAGCAGGGACAGTGAGGTCCTTGGAGCAGAAACGATGGAGAACTAGGGGTGCTCGTCCACCTTGTGGGGGTGAGCCGAGCTGCTTTGAAGGAAGGAGGAGGCCTGAGCAGGATTTCCTGATGGACGTCCCAGACATGGGGGTGTCCTTGAGCCGGGCTCCCTTGAAACTGGGGTTAGGGCCGTGGTCTGTTTTGTGGGGACTTCAGCCCCATCGGGATCACCAAGTCTCGGCGGGGTGGAGACTCGGGACGGGCGCCCACCCTCAGGGACGCCCCAGGTGGGGACACAGGCATCCCGCCCAGAGCCTGGGTCAGGCGTTTCCCTGCCCATGTGCAGAGGGCTGTGGTGGGGTGGGCATGTCTCCGCTGACCGCACCCCCATCCCAGGGCAGAGGGGGACCCACACCCGCCGTGAAGGGTGTGGCACTCTCTTCCTGTCTGTGAGGGAGCCTGGAAGGGCCAAGCCCCTGGAGTGGAGGTCGGTGGGGCGCAGAGAGTGTGAGCCCCAGGCCTCTGGGCACTGCTGAGCGTGCCGTGATGGCCGCCCGGGAGGCTGGGGTCATGGGCAGCGCACATGCCTGGCCATGGTTGGGAAGCGGGGGTTAGAACTGGGGGCTCACTTCCGGTCTGTGGTCCGTGGTTCCCTCCGCTGTGGGCCGGCGTGGCTGGCCCCCCCCCAGCTGCCCGCCCCGTCCACCCGGCTGTGACGGTTCTTAGCGTGTCCCATGCAGGACTCCGTGTCCCGCCGATTGACCCTCTTCCTGCCCAGCCGTGGGTGCGGGACTAGAGTGTCCTCCCCTTCCGTCCCCTCGGCTGGCTTCCCCCGGGACTCCCGCCCTCCCTGCCCAGCTGGCCCCAAACCCCCCTGAGCATCACCACCAAGCGTGTCTGTCCACATGCCTGTCCATGTGTGTGTTCGCATGTCTGTGCCCGGCGTCTGCACCCTGACTGCCCAGGCCCGGGGCTGCTCGGCCGCTCGGGGAGATTCTCATCTGACTCCAGCCCCCTGGCGCTGCGGGGGGAGGGGCCGAGGGAGACCCAGGTACTAACAGGACAGGGCACGGACAGCTGGCCTTTGGGGACCTTGGAGTCACAGAGGTTGGGAAAAGTCCGCGTCTCTGATGACAGAGGATGAGTTCTGAGGCCTTTTGTGTGTGTGCTCCCAGCAAAGACCTGGGCCTGCAAGTGACCGTCACCGCCCGTGGCACCCTGCGTCTCTCGAAGAAGCCAACATGTGAACTCGTGCTCGGTGGGGGGGCGCGGGCCGAGACCCTTTCGCCATGTGGGTGGGAGGGGCTCTCGGCAGATGCGCCCCACAGGGGACTCAAGGTGTTTTACTTCAAGGGGAAAAATCCCACCCATGTCAAAGTGAGAAAAGCAGTACTCGGGGAAATTAGACGGAGACCCCTGAAATGATGCAAGGACGGCCCACTCGGGGCCGCGTCTGCTGGGACGTGGGAGGAACTGTTCCTCTCCCTCCGTGCTCCGTAGCAGCTTCTGCAAGGGACAGACGGACGGACGGTGCGCTCGAGGGAGGTCCCGCTAACAAGCCCCTCCCCCGCACCGAGTCCTGTGTGCGTTACCAGGTGTGGGCGCACCCAGCACCCACAGAGGTGCTGTGATTCGGGCCAGGCCGGCTTCTCTCCTGGAAGGGCCCAGGTGCTTTGAAAGTGGGTGTGTGGGGCGGAGCGGCCGCCCGCCCCGTGCCGGGAGCCCCGCCGGGCATCTGGGCCTCAGTGCCCTGGTCCCCCCGGTCGTGCGGAGCCTGGGCCCAGCTGCCACTTGTACCCAGACTGTCTCGTCGCTTTGTGGTTTTCCTCGCAGCGTGGAGACCCCAGAGTCACCTGTTGGCGTGTGAATTTGAAATGACTTCAGAAAAAAACTCTGAGCGAAAATCTAGATCTGTAAAATGTAACAATTAAAATCATTTATACTGTTTCTCTCTTTCTGTTTTTAACTTTGCCAGATACCTGCACTTCAACCAGATAGAAACCCTGGACCCGGAGTCCTTCCGGCATTTGCCGAAGCTGGAGAGGCTGTAAGTCTGGTTCTGCTCCTGCCCTTGACCTTTCCAGCCGGGGCGGGGCCGCAGCTAGCTGGTCTGGTGTGAGGGTCGAGGTCGTCGTCTGTTAAAGCCCCTGGCGGTCCCGCCCCACGTCTGTGCCCCTCGTCCAGCAAGGCAGAAGCAGGACTTTCAACGTCCTGTTCGCCTGGGAGGGGCGACGGGGCCGAGCCGGCACCCCCGCCTTCCCCGGGCCCTTCCCCTTCCTCTCGCTGGGGTTGAACGGATGCCTCCCTGCGCCCGGTTTGGAAGGCAGACTCACTCGGCGGCTGTGATCTCTCCTACTCGGCTGTGATCTTGCCCACGCGTCTGAGGCTCCTGTTCCAAGCTGGTCCTCGTGTGGTCTCTTCACCAGGTTTCTACACAACAACCGGATCACACACTTGGTCCCGGGGACGTTCAATCACTTGGAGTCCATGAAGAGGCTGTAAGTGTGGCAGCTGTGCACCACCTCCCCCCGGGTGGCCTGCGGCGTGCGCTTCCCAGTCCGAATGCCCATCAGGAGGCAGGCCCCCCGGGGAGAGGGCGGGTCCACCCCCCAGCGGGCGGACTGGTGAGAAGGCTGGGGGGCGGCCACCCACGATCCTTCAGTAGGCAGAGGGGGCTTTTTCAGCCCTCAGCTCCTCGCACGGGGCTCGCTGCCGCGGCGCGCCTGCACTTGTGGGCGCAGTCAGTCTCTGAGCAGCCCCCCCACGCCCCGGCCTCGCAGACAGACGCCCCTAAACACGCAGCAAACGGAGGCGCGCCCAGGTTCTGAGGCCTCGGAGACAGTTTTTCTCGTACTGAGTCGTTTCTTAAACTAGAACCGGGAACGTCAGAGCTGGTGGGGCGTGGCATCTCCTGTGTCTCCTTTCGGCTTGTTAGGCTGTGCCTCGGGTCAGAGGTCGCCGAGTGGGTCGCGGGCGCTGGGCTGAGGGCACAGGACACCGGCTTTCGTCACTGCCCGTTAGTCTTTCCTCGGGATCAGGGAAAGATCCCTCCCCTTGCCCAGGCACCTGTCGCTGATCTCACTGTTTGGTTCACTGCTCTGCCCTGCAGGCGGAGGCCCGGTCACTCAGAGGGGCTGTCCGGTCGGAGGGGGCCAGGCGTGTGCCGGGGTGTTCGTGCCCCCTGCTCCCCACAGCCTCCTCCCCTCAGGGGTCAGGGGACAGGGTTGGGAGAGACGTCCTGTCTGCACCGAGCCCTGCGGAGGCCACTGTGGGCGGTCGTCAGAGAAACGACCACTCAGGTCCTGGGGAAAGGCAGGTGGCAGGGGTCCCAGGCCTCAGTCTCCCTGGGGCCCTGGGCCTGCAGGGTGGACTTGGAGGGTGCCGATTTCAGCGCCCCAGTGTGCTCCACACAGCTCAGCTCTGTGCCCGGGAGGCAGCACCTGCCCCAGCAGGTTTCCTGGAGCCCCTCCCACCAACTGGCCACACCCACTCTGTAAGGAGGGGCCACCCTCACAGCTGTGGCGCCCAGGCCCCTGCGGCAGGCAATGACTCTCATTGAGTACCGTGTGGCACAGCCAGAGGTCACGCCACTGTTGACGGAGATGCCGTGCTTCACACACACCTCCCTCAGCAACCGTCAGGAATAGGGCTGCTTTGGAAATGGACCCCCACACGGGACGGGTCTGCAGTTGGGACAGTCTGGGGTCGCTAGGGGTCAGGAGGGGGTGTGTGCTCCAGCAGCGCCACCGTGCGGGCGCTCGGGGAGGGTGACGTCCGGTGGGCCCGCCCCTCACAGGCGCCTGGACTCCAACGCGCTGCACTGCGACTGCGAGACCCTCTGGCTGGCGGACCTGCTGAAGACGTACGCCCGCTCCGGCAACGCGCAGGCCGCCGCCACCTGCGAGCACCCGCGCCGCCTCCAGGGCCGGTCGGTGGCCACCATCACCCCCGAGGAGCTGGACTGTGGTGAGTGAGCCGCAGCGGCCTGGCGCAGCCGTCTCCCAGGACCCTGAGGGGCCTGGCGCAGCGCCCCCTGCCGCCGCCCCCCCGCCCCGTGCGGAGCCCTGCACTGGGCGTCTGTGAGAAGCTGGCTGCGTGGCTCCGGCCCGGGGGCTCCGTGGGCTGGAGGGTCCTCCCGTGCACCAAAAGGTTAGGGCTCCATCCCTGGGCGGGCATGTACAGGGGGCAGCCGATCGAAGTTTCTCTCTCTCTCCCTCCCTCTCTCTCTAAATATACCCTCGGGTGAGGATTTTAAAAAAGCTATCTGTTAGTAAACGTGGGCTTTATGTTGAGGTTCCCTACAAAACATGAGTCCCCGCCGTCGTCCCTGAGTGGCTCCCTGGCGGGCAGCTGCGTGTGAAGGGCCCGGGTGGTGCGGGAGTCAGGGCTGGGCGGCACTCGTGGGTGGGGGCTGAGCTTCACCCACCCGAAGGCACCCGTGCCGGCGGGGCGCCCCGTCGCCTCGCCCAGCCACCGAGGGAGGGCACGGAACCAAACCGAACGCAGGGCAGAGCCTCCCTCCCACATCCCCGAGGGGCTCAGCCCCTCCGTTCCGCTTCAGCCCTTTGTTTGAAGCTAAAGCTAATTTTCAGTTCTTCCCCCACAACATCATCATCACTTTCACGTGTTAAAGGCAAACAGTGCAAATTAAGAACCAATGCAGGTACTGAACCCAGGTCCGGCCACTCGAAAGCCATTAATCAAGGGGGCTGGTGAGAGGGGGAGCCGCTTTGCTCCGGTGCCGGCTGCTGAGAGGCCCGGAGCTCCGGTTCCAGAGCCCCCCTCCCCATCCCGTGCAGGGAGAGGGAGGCAAGACGCCGAGATGCAGGGAGGGGGTGGAAAGTTCCCCATGTGCCGACGAGCACGGTCCATTCCCAGGACCTCGAAACTGGTCCCGCGAGGGTTGGGTCTCTGCCGGCCCGCTCCTACATGTGAAGGTGGGCGAGCCTCCCCCAGCCTGAAGGCGTCTACTTTACAGTCAGTTGCTAGGACCCTCACGCAGACTTGCTGTGTGTCCACGGGTGTGTCGGCCGAGGCAGCGTCTGCAGGGAAGGTGTCGGAGGGTGGCGGGCGGGTCGCCTTTCGGCCCATACATGACCCCGCCGATAAGGTCGCCACCTTGTCCTGCCTTGCT
Organism: Trachops cirrhosus; assembly: GCA_028533065.1. Taxonomy (NCBI): domain Eukaryota; kingdom Metazoa; phylum Chordata; class Mammalia; order Chiroptera; family Phyllostomidae; genus Trachops; species Trachops cirrhosus. The sequence continues at coordinate 147,354,974 of CM052543.1, forward strand.
GTCCCTTCTGCTGCCCTGCCCGCCTGGCGTGGCCTGCCGGCCCCCTCTTGGGCCCGTGTGTGGCCGAGTCGCAGCGGGGGCCTCTCATTGGCTCTCGAAGTAGGGGGTCTGCTCGGGGTCCTTGTCCCCTCCACGCCTGAGACCCAGAAGGTCCCCGTTCCTTGTTGGCACAGAAAGGCCCCGGATCACGTCCGAGCCCCAGGACGCCGACGTCACCTCGGGGAACACCGTGTTCTTCACCTGCAGAGCCGAGGGCAACCCCAAACCCGAGATCATCTGGCTGCGGAACAAGTGAGTGCCGTGCGGTGCTGGACAGGACGCTGCTGGCGGCCGCGGCGCGGGGTCTCTGCCCGCCCACCGGCGCTGCTCCCCGCCCCCACCTGCAGCCCCGCCCAGACCCCTCCTCTGCATCGGTTCTGCTGCGAATGGGCAGCGGGCGGGGGGACGTGGCTGCCCCTCGTAGGCGAGCCAGCCTGGCCACGCCGGGTGGCGGCTCCCTACACTCTCTTCAGTGTTTTCACTGGCCGGTGCCCATCACCCTGCCCGGGGTCGGGAACCGGAGGGATCTGGTTCTCGGCCCGCACACTCTCCCTGGTCAGAGGCCGAGGGTGTGGTCACTGGGGGCTTTGCCCCCGGAGCGTGGGGACCAGCCCTCACTAGATCGGGGTCCGGCCACTGGGATGGAGACCCTGGGAGACTCCCTCAGGGGAGCACGGGCACTGAGCCCCTGTGTGCGCCCGGCTTCTCCCCGACGCGAGGTCTCCCTGTGCTCCGCAGGCACCAGGGCGGGGAGCAGAGGCGAGGGCTGGGCGGCGGGTCCAGTGGCTTCAGGGCCCATGGAGCCCACAAGAGTCACGGGAACGAAATCCTCAGAAATCCTCACGGGGCCTGGTCTTCATCACCTCCCAGGATTCCTTGCACGGGGTCCGTGGCCCCGCCCACTCCGGAGCAGAGCCCGCACTATCATCTGGGCTCCGCTCCCGGCTGAACGCAGCAGTGACTCCGCAGGGAGGCCTGGGCGGACACGGGGCGCAGACACCACCCTCGTCCCTTCTGGCCCAGCTGGACCCCGGGAGTGTGGCTCCTGAGCGCGCGGGGTCTGCAGGGAAGACGGACAGGAGGGGCGAGCTGACCCCGTGAGCCCTCGGTGCCAAGCGGGGCAGTGCACTCGGCCACGCGGACGCGGATGGCTCCGAGTCTGGACCCGCCATCACCGCTGAGCCTGCGGCCGGGGCGCTGGCGGCGGGGAGGTTGGCGAGACTTAGTCGGGGTGAGCGGCGCAGGAGCGCCCCGCCGCCTGGAAGTACGGAGTTCGCAGGCGGAGAAGAGTGAGTCGGGCTCAGCCCTTCCCGTCTCCGTTTGTAGGCGAACAAATTGGCACTAAGAGCTAGAACCGCAGAGCCAGGCCTGCCGCCCGGTGCGGCCCGTGCCCTCCACCTGTGCGGCCGCCCCACCTGGGCGCCGGCCTCCTGTCCGGGCTTGCCCCACCCGAGGGCCTGTCTCACCTGCGTGCCAGCCCCACCTGAGAGCCGGCCTCGCCGGCTGGCTCAAGGGTGTATGGGAGGGACCGGGCCACGTCAGCAAGCATCTCATTTATGGGGCCCACGGTGACAGTCCCCCGTAAATGAGACGTGGTGACAGCTGGCACAGCTGTGAGGCAGCGCTGAGCTGGCTTTGGGGCCAGTGCAGGGAGACAAGGGTGTGAGGAAGGAGCAGGGGCCCGGCCGCTCATTCCGCTCCGTGCCTGAGGGGGGCGCCCTGGGCCTCCCAGCAGCAACCACAGGGAGGCGCTCGCAGGCTGCGGTGGCCCTGTTCCCTCAGTTCCTGTAATCCTGTGCTTCTAGTAACAATGTTTCTGTTGTGTTGAATGAATTGGGCAGAAACAAAGGAAAGTGTTAAACATTTGTTTGTTTCTTTTTCCTTTTGAATGAGGAGAAGCTTTCAATGTTTCTAGGCTGCACATGTGAGAGATAAACAGGTAATAGACTCCATGGACATCAGCATTTTTCCCAGGAGACCGGTCGGTGCTCGCTGGGCAGGCAGGCCCCTCGGGCAGAGACGGCCTCTCTGGCCTGGCGCCTGCCGCTGCGGCGCTGGCGGACCCTGTGCTTTCGGAAGCCGAGCGCCCATGTCTGTCCTTGCAGCAACGAGCTGAGCATGGAGACGGACTCCCGCCTGAACCTGCTGGACGACGGGACGCTGATGATCCGCAACACACAGGAGACGGACCAGGGCGTGTACCAGTGCATGGCCAAGAACGCGGCTGGGGAGGTGAAGACGCAAGAGGTGACCCTCCGGTACTTCGGGTCTCCAGGTGCGTGGAGGGCACGCACACGAGGGTCCTCCCCGGTGGGCGGCGTCCCCCTCTCCCCGCCGCCCCTGCCCTGTGGCCTGAAGGAACACTGCAGCCCCCCACCGAGCCCCTGGAGCAGGGCGGCCCCCTGGCCTTTGACACACAGAGTCCCGGGGAGTCATGACCTCTGCGCAGCCCCCCGCCAGCCCCCAATCCGGGACAGACCCTCAGAGTAGACAGCCCAGCAGCCGTCCACAGGGCCCCTGGCGAGACGTCACACCCGCCCCTCCATCCCCCCCCCCCACCGCCATCACGCTGGTCTGGATGGGCAGGTGTTGGTTGTTCCCATTTGGCAGGGGGCTCTTCACTGTGCTAAGAGTTTGGTTATTGGAAAAAGCCCAAATCTGATGTAAAATTCCCATGTGCAAATCGTTGGTGCCTGATTTACACACTGTCCCGGCCGAGCGAGGCACAGCTGTGGCCGAGGGCTGGTGCCCGCCCTGCCGGGCTGCAGACCTGCTCCCCAGCCTCCTTTGACCTGAGGGCTCCCTCGGGGAGAGGCCCGGCCCGGGGGAAAGCCCGGCGCGGACCTGAGCCGCCGCCTCTGCTGCAGACGACACGGGTGCGGGCACGGTTACCTGCACACCATCGCCCCCGTGGCCACCCCATGTCCCCTGCCACCCCGTGCTTCCTCCGCAGACCCCTGTGGGGCCTGGGGTCCCCCCGGTGTGTGTGGCAGGCTCAGGCGGCCATAGAAGTGGTTCCCGCGGGTTTCTCTGTGGAGAGTCTCAGCTCTTTGCCCCTGGTGTGGCATTTGCAGTGCGCGGCACGTCCAGGCGCACGCAGTCGGTCCTTACCCGGTCCTCACCCAGTGTCCAGTCTCAGGGAAGGGCGGCAGAGGGACGTGCTGCTGCGGAAGCACAGCCCCGTGGGGCCCCGCCCACCTGTCCCAGGGACAAGGCTCCCACCAGCCCCACCTGCAGGCCACTGCCTCTGGGACCCAGAGGAGCCCACAGACAGCAGGTGGGGTGAGGTGACCCTGGGGACCCTGCGCAGAGCAAAGGACAGTAACGGAACGTCGAGAACAGGCCCGGTTAGGCCCCCCGGCCATGTGACTCCCAGACGGGTGTCCAGCTGTCTCTCTAGGAAGTTTTGCTCCCCCGCTGCCCGGAAGGGCAGCCTTGCTGAGGGGACCACGCTGAGCATGTCGGTCTGCTGCCCGCCACGCACACACAGGGCCTCCCTCCCACAGCCCGTGACGATTTCACACAGAGGGAGGGACGGCGTGTGGCCGCCGGTCCCCTGGACCGGGCCTGGCTGGCCCCCTGCCTGTTTTCCTTAAGCCCGGGAACTAGGAATGGTTTTACGTTTTTATAGGACTGAAAAACCCAAGAGTTTTTAGGACACATGGTAATTATCTGAAATTCAGACTTCGGTGTCTACAAATTAAGTTTCATTGGAACACAACCACAGCCTCTGACAAGTTGTCTGTGGCTGGGTTTGCGGCCGAGCAGAGCCTTGTGCAGCGAAGCCCGGACGGGAGTTCTCGGGGCCTCGCAGGAAGCCCGCCAGCCCGGCTCCCCCACGGCGGTGACGGCTCCCGACCACAGTGGTGGCAGACTCGCCAGCCGCCGGAGTCACCAGCGGCTAAATATACTTTGTATATTTTGAAGCTCTGTTATCAGGGGCATTTAAGTTTGTCGTTTTTATCTTCCTTCTGGATTAAACTTGGGTCACTGAAGCTTCGAGCTATCACTGCTTTCTGCCTTCAAGTTAACTTGGCTGAATGAAGGCAGGCGCAGCCCGCTCTCCTGTCCACGCTCTGCCCCGAGCCGCTCTGTTCGCACAGATTTCGGGCACTGGCCGTGAGCGGCGCAGGGCTCGACCAAAACAAACCCAGGTGGACGTTTCGTACAGGGAGCCCGTCTGTAGCCGGTGCAGGGTTCCACGTCTCGTTCTGGACTCCCCATCCAGCTTCGTCTCTGTTTCTGGCCTTACTTTGGAGTGATGGTTTTTCATCTCCCTCCCCCTAGTTCTCATTCAGAAGTCACACGTCATTTGTTGTCTTTCAGTAGCTGTTCTAGAAAAAGTTAAATGCGTTTCTAAACTACAGTCTGTCGCCACTGTCTCGACCTTTGCCTCCAGAGCGCGAACACCCCTCCCAGTGTCTCAGCCCCCAAAACACCACTGCTCTTCGGCACTCCCTGTCCGTCCTGCCGCTCCCCGGGTGCCGGTCACCTCGGGTTCTCTCTCCCCGCAGCTCAGCTCTGGCTTTGGGGTCACTGACTTGCCACCTAACGTGGGGTGCGTGGGGGTGCCCACCCAGGTGAGGACCGCGGGCGTTAATAAAGCGCCCAGCGAGGTTCCTTTCCCCCTTCTCCTCGGCGCCGCTGCCTGTGTGGGGGGTGGGGGCTGCCTTCCTCTCGTCCCTCCCCAGGCTGGAGGGCAGCGCTTCGGGGGCCCAGCCCTGCAGGGTCTCCCGTGGGCTCTCCCCTCTGTCTGGCCTTCACGTCTCATAAGGAGAATGAGAGTACAGGGCTCCACCCCAGCCCTCAGGGTGCATCTGGCTCTGGCGACCTCAGCCCCCTGTGCTCTGGGAACGCCAGTGTCCTCTCTGTGCTTTCTGTCACGTGCTGTCACATGACAGGTGTTCGGCTGCTAAGACATAGACCTAAAAACGTGTGGGACAGTCTCTCTCCCCGTCCACTTAGTCCCTACGCCCACCCCCCTGTCCCTGGGCTGCTGGCTCCTCTTCCTTCTTCAGCCTCCCGGACAAACCGGCAGCGCTGCCGTCTCCTGGGGTCTTTCCTTCCGGCCCACGAGGTTTTCTTCCTGTCTTCCTTCTTAAAGCCACACCAGACCCCGTTCGTTATTCAGATATGACGCGATCTCGCCAATGAGTCCCCTTCTGGAGAACATTTAGCTTTTCCCCCAAATCTTTTGCTGTCACAGACCCTTGTCCCTTTACCCAAAACCCCTCGGGCCACATGCTGTTTGACATGAGAGAATTTGGGAACCTTTTCAGAAAGGCCACAGGGCACATCCACACATTGGTGTCCTGTAGCGAACAGTGGGGACATTCACAGCAGAAGACGAGGACTCGGAGTGCCTCAGCTTTCATAAACAGGCTGTGAAGAAACAGCTTGTGTCTGTAGCTTTCTGGGTCCCGGGGTCATGGGCGAGGGTGTCGCTCCGAAGAAATAACACAGCCGTTCAGCCACACCTTCTGTGCCAGTGTCACTTTTCCTGCTCGTAAACTGTTCGTGGGGTGCGATCCTGGCAGGGAATTCCGGGCAGAGGCTGTTTGGGTTCTCGCTTCTGGTATCTGCGGCCACGTCACCCTCCGGGGGGCATGGCACTGACGGCGCTGATGAGAGGGAGGTGTTTCTGCACAAGTTCACTCATGAAACACTAATGAGTGTGCGTGTTTTTCCCTACATTTAGAGCTGAAAGATAATCTCAGTGTAGTTTCAGTTTGTGGGTAGAATTTATTATTACTGTTTTTTTAAAGATTTTATTTTTATTTTTTTTATTATTATTGTTTTAATACTAAAAGTCTTTATTCTCAAGTTCTATGAGTTGCAGTCCCCTTGCTGGAATTCTCTTCCCTTGATTGGAATAGGTACAGAAGAACCTAGGTTCTCAACATTTCCAAATTCAAAGTTGATAAAAAAGAAAATTAAACCCTGTTTTGCATTTTTATCAAAATATTGTTAGAGGGGAAGGCAGGGAGAAAGAGAGGGAGAGAAACATCAGTGTGGGGTCGCCTCTCACACGCCCCCTACTGGGGACCCGGCCCACAACCCAGGCATGTGCCCCGACTGGGAATCCAACTGGCGACCCTTTGGTTCGAAGGCTGGTGCTCAATCCACTGAGCCACAGCAGCCGGGGTAGAAAGTTATTATTTTATCTGTTCTAAATGTACTTTAAAGCCAATGCTTCCTACCAGTGAGAACTGGCAGCGAGGTCTCACAGCACTGGTGTGACGTGGTTAGGGTGGCGGGGGGCGAGGGCTCCCTGCCTTCCCTCGGATCAAAGGAGAGAACGCCAGTCACCACAGTTGCTGACCCCTCGTTGGCCTGAGGGCACCACTTTTATCTTCTGGTGCATTTCTCTAAAAAACAAAGACGGGAAAGTAGCCACTGCAATGGGCTTTACTTAGTTTGGAGGTTGATAGGGTCATGAATGGCCTGAAAACAGGAAAACTCAAGCGAAAATGCGGGGCCACACCAAACCAGAGGGCGGCGGTTCAGAGCCTGTGTTTCCTCGCGGCAGCGCGGCCCACCTTCGTCATCCAGCCGCAGAACACGGAGGTGCTGGTCGGCGAGAGCGTGACGCTGGAGTGCAGCGCCGCGGGCCACCCGCTGCCCCGCATCGCCTGGACCAAGGGCGACCGCACGCCCCTGCCCACCGACCCCCGCGTGAGCATCACGCCCTCGGGCGGCCTGTACATTCAGAACGTGGCGCAGGAGGACGGCGGGGAGTACACGTGCTTCGCCTCCAACAGCCTCGACAGCATCCACGCCACGGCCCTCATCATCGTCCAGGGTGAGCGTCTGCACGGGGCCCCGCCCCCCGGGCTCCCCCTGCACGCCCTCCGCCACGCGCACAGCGGGGCGGGGTCCCCTAGTTCCCTCTGCGTTTACCTGTCCCCTTACGCTCCGCCCGAAAGTTCCCTGCGGTGGAAGCTTCGGAGGACGGGCTTTATTGTCCAGGGCCTCCCACGCACCCAGAGCACTGGCGTGTGCAAGCCGTGGGCAGACCGTGGGTGTGTGGGCATCCACGTGGGCGTGGCCGTGTTAGTAGGAAGTCCGCACACATTTTGGAACTCCCCGGGGTAGACTCCTGGGCGCAGGAGGCTCTGAGCATGCAGAGTTTCAGGACGTGTGGTGTCTCTCCACATTTCTTACTCTACTCCGTCCCGAGTTTAGTAGTGTTTAAGTAAATTGCGAAGCGGGGCCTTTTTGGAAGGCACAGGACAATACAGAAATGCGGAACAGACACGAGTGTTCCCCTGCTCCTGTCCTCGCCCACCTTCCCTGCTGCCACGGAAGCCACCCCATGGGGTTGGTGAATCCACTCGGGCGCGCTCTCTGCCCAGGTAGCTGTGAGCATTTGGCGTGGTCACTTCACCGTTGTGGTTTCTCCTTTAAAATCGGAGTTGCACCGGATACACTGTTCCGTAACAGGTCCCCGACCCCTTCCCCCAAATGACAACCACTAACTCCTGCCCCTCTGCGCAGTCAGTCGCTCCTTGGTGACACATGGAACTGCCTGCAGGTCCCGATGAGGCTGCCGAGTGAGGTGCAGCCAAGTCCTCGCTGCTCTTGCCGCGGCGCTGGGGTCAAGCGCTGTCTTTCTGCGCTTGGTTGGCTGATGCCCCAAAACGCTGCCCTCTGGCTTCTGTGCGCCTCCCCAACCCTTCACCCTTGGGTCCTCCTGACCTGCTCCCAGCTCCCGCACCCAACAGCAGGGGGCCCTGTCACCCGGGGCACCCCCCATGGGCGGATGGACAGTGGCCAGCACCACTGTGTCCTCAGCAAAGCTGTCTCTTCCTGTCTTTGCTCCCCGAAGCTCTTCCTCAGTTCACGGTGACCCCTCAGGACAGAGCTGTGATCGAGGGCCAGACCGTCGATTTCCAGTGCGAGGCAAAGGGCTACCCACAGCCTGTCATCGCGTGGACAAAAGGAGGTATGGCGCCGACCCAGCCCCCGGCCTTGGGACATGAACACCAAAACCAGCCCTGTCCTCCTTTGGCCCCAAACCCCGTCGTCTGGGTGGGGCCGAGTGACAGGGTTACCCGACCGGGCCAGGTGCTGGGGACAGAGGGAGGGGTGTGCCCGCCCAGCCCACCGGCACACCCATGGGAGGTCTGTCCTCACTGAAGGGACAGGGGTGTGGCCTTGTTCTCGCGCCATCTTCACCCAGCAGTCTGTGTCTTGCCTTTAACGTCCACCTCTGGGACAGAATGAGCTTCATAACATGTAAGGCGGACTTTCTGAAAAACCAGCTGTGCAGTGTGTATTTTTGAGAGCCTTTTACTCTCAGTCCAGCTCCCACAGCAGCACCGTCTCCCTATCCCTGGTCGAGAGTTGCTCACGTTAATTCTCGGAGTGGCCCAGCCCTCGGCCTCCCGCTGCTGCTGGGCCAGCCCCGCACCTTGAAGAGCCTCAGACCCCTTCCCGGGGAGATGGTAGCCTGCCTGCAAGGGTGAGGGTACGGGGGGGCTGCCGCCAGCACCTGGGGACCTTCAGGGGTTCGTCCTGGGCACCAGCTGGGGTGGCCAGGAGAACGAGCTACTGACCTCCGCATCCATCTCTCTGGACCCTGAAGGGACCTTTCCAGGGATTCTCTGGACCTCCCTGCTCCCAGCTCAGCCCTGGGGACGTGTCAGGACCCTGTTGGGGGTGTGCTCTGCCTCTGAGCATCTCCAGCCCCCTGCCCTCCTCACTCCTGCTTACGTAGCCCTTGTGTCTGTCCCCCACCTTCCGGGGCTTCCGTGGGGCCAGGGAGCGTGCTCGGTCTGTCCCTGGCCTGGCCGCACACGGCCACGTAACCAGCGTCTGCTGGTCAGGGAGCCACTCCCTGACCCTGGGCCCTAATCGGGCCGAGACAGGTTTCTGCGACCTTTCATCTTCTCGGACAAAGTTCCGTTTGACCCCCGTACCAAGCGTCGCCCCCACTCCCATGTCCCTGGGGCTGACGCCGCCCGTCCCCACTGCAGGGAGCCAGCTGTCCGTGGACCGGCGGCACCTGGTCCTGTCATCGGGCACCCTGCGGATCTCGAGTGTGGCCCTCCACGACCAGGGCCAGTACGAGTGCCAGGCCGTCAACATCATCGGCTCCCAGAGGGTCGTGGCGCACCTGACGGTCCAGCCCCGAGGTAGGCAGGCGCCGGGGCGGGGGCCAGCTGGGTGGGGGGGGACATGTGGGCTGCATGCCCAGAGACTCCTGCGCCCGCGCTTGTGTCACTGCTGACGACCGAGAGCCGATCCCCCATCTCGAGTAACTGTCCCTGTCCTCGTATTCACGAGGTGATGCCGTCGTGACTCCCTACGTCTTGCATGTTAATCTGCGGTGACATTTACTTCTAACAATTCAAGTCCTGCGCCCTCATGGGCTGATGTGCCATTGGCTGATGGTATCACTTCAAAGAGGGTTTCTGGGAGCCACCTTTCCTGGGTTCCTGGAGCAGCCCCAGGTCCAGTGGCCCCGGGTCGTGTCCTGCAGGCTGGTTGTTTCCCGGTTGTCCCCCAAGCATTCCAAGGTCCCTGTGTCCTCTGCTCCAAAGGGCTGGTCACCCTGCATCTCTAGAAAGATTCAGGGCAGACGCCTGCGGGTGCTGAGGCTGCGGAGCGGACACGCAGAGCCGGCAGGTGCAGAGCACGGGGTGGGTCCGGGTCTCCCCCGAGGGCATGGCTGCCCCCGGGGCTGCGGGTTCACCCCCGTCGGCCCTGACTGGTCGGCCCTGACTGGCCAGGACTCCGGGCAGCCTGCTGGGTGAGAACTAGTGGGAGGGTCCCTGAAAAGCCACCGGGCCCCTTGAGAAAGGCTCCCCCCCGGCCACGGCTCCTTCCCAGTCACCAAGGTCTCTCGTCCTGGGGGCGCTGGCCCTTCGGCTCCCAGCTCAGCAGACAGGAGCTCCTTCAGGCTTGCGGCCTGCCTGTGGGCAAGGTACATTGTAGTCCCTTCCGGCAGCTCCCTCTGTGCAGACACTACTGCAGGGAGACCGGCTGCCCGGCCGAGAGGCTCAGTGCCCTGGGCCTGCCATGATGAAGGCAGCGGCCTGGGGTCCCCACAATTGTCAGCGGCGTGTCCCTTGTCTTCCAGTCACACCAGTGTTCAGCAGCATCCCCAACGACCAGACGGTGGAGGTGGGCACCAGTGTGCAGCTGCCTTGCAGCTCCCAGGGGGAGCCAGAGCCAGCCATCACCTGGAACAAGGTGCCCACTGCGGCCGGGGACACCTGGGCATGGCAATGGGTCGCGTGGGGGACACAGTGGGACGTGGGTGTCACTACCTCCTTCCCTGGCCTCCACAGACCTCCCACAGCAGCGAGACACCAGGCCGGGGGCCAGAGTTAAAGCCTTTGCCGGTGTCCTCGGTATAGAAATACCATAAGACTAACAGACGCGGAAAGGTCTCCTTGTCACGTCCTCATGGTGACAATAGCAAAAAACCTTCCTGTCAGACGCCTGATCTTGTAAGGAGTGGAGCAGGGGTTCTGCTGTTCTGTCACTATTGCTTCTGTGAAGCCCCAGTACAAAACAGGAAGCAGAGCTCAAACCCCAGCCAAGTGCCCTGACATGAGGCGCCTCCGAGGACGGGTAGCTGGCCGGGGACAGAGACACTCTGTCCCCTGCAGCTTCCCCTCGGCCCAGAGGCTGCCGTCCTTCCCGGTGTGACTCAGACGCCCTCTCTTTCGGGAGGCAGCACCTGGCACCTCCTCCCTCGCCGCGGCCGTGTCCTGTGCCTTCTCCCTGGGGGTCTCCTCCCTGGGGTGGCCCCTGGTCCCTGCCCCCGACCCTGGACCACCCCAGGGGTGTGGCTTCTCCCCGGCTCTGTCCTGGGCCTGTGGCACGCGTGCCAGGAAGGCTGCCCCACCGACTCCGTGCGGGGCAGACGGGGTCGAGTCTCCTCTTTGCGGTTCTGGGCAAACGGGAGCTCCGCCTCCTCAGTGTTGCCCCCGGGAGCGCTGACAAACGGGGACCCAGCCCCCAGAACACGCGGCTCTGCAGCCTAGTCTCACTCATTCCCACCGTGACCCCCTCTCTGTTGCGCTCCAGGATGGGGTGCAGGTGACAGAAAGTGGGAAATTCCACATCAGCCCCGAGGGATTCCTGACCATCCACGACGTGGGGACGGCCGACGCAGGCCGCTACGAGTGTGTGGCCCGGAACACCATCGGGCAGGCCTCGGTCAGCATGGTGCTCAGCGTGAGCGGTAAGGCGGCCGGCCGCGGCGCCCGCGGCGGGCAGGTGTCCCACCCGCGCGGGGGAGGAGAGGAGAGCGCCGAGGGAGGAAACAAGGCCAGGTCACTGGGGTCACTAGCAGATAGTGCGTCCACTCCCCTGTTTTGCTGGGGGCCGCTGGGGCACGCTCGGCCGGCAGCAGGGTCAGGTGGGACCCGGGAGCCCCTCCCTCGGCGTGGGGACCCTGCAGGCCACCGTGCCGACCTGCTCTGCGGTTTCCCTGCGTTCAGCCACCATCCAAAGCCCCTCAGTTCAGACAACGTGCCACTCACCGTCACCGTTCAGCCAGTGTGGCTCTGTCACTGCCTCACAGGAAGCCCGGCCCCTCCTCAGCCCTCTCTCCGTGCTGGGTGGGGCCGTGTCTTCACTGTGACCCGGCAGGAGCTGTTTCAGAAGATGGACGATGGGTGGGAATGAGGTCACTGTGTGTGAGGAGCTCTCGGTCCTGGAATATTAGGTGAAGAGGAAACTGGACAGGGAGCAGCCCCCGGGGACACAGTTACTCCGTGTGTGGTGGGTGTGAGCTGGCGTGCGTGTGAGCGTGACGGCGTCTGTGTCGTGACATGCAGTAGGACAGTGGGGAGCCCAGGCGGAAGGGCCGAGCGGGCCGAGGTCCCGGCCGCATGAGGAACGAGCCCAGGGGCAGTCGGACCTTCTCACCAGCCACCGTGCCCGGCAGGCGGCCTGCGTGACCGCATTGTCCCTGTGCCGTCACTGTTGGAGGTCACAGCTGCCTTTTCCTGTCCTTTAGGCATGCCGCCAGCCTGCACAAATGAAAAGTCGGTGCTTTCCTTACGTTTGAAATCAGCGCCTGGTCGTTTGTCAGCCAGGGATGAGCTCCATGTGGGAGACAGAAACGCACTTGGTGGGGGAGGCACCTCCGGCCTCAGTGACGTCGCGTCTAGACGCGACGAGGGGCCGGTCCAGTCCCTCCTGCCAACGTGTGGCTCTGTGTCCCCTAGTCCCTGACGTCAGCCGGAACGGGGACCCGTTTGTGGCCACGTCCATCGTGGAAGCCATCGCGACTGTCGACAGGGCCATAAACTCCACGCGGACACACCTGTTTGACAGGTACTTCGGGCAGGGCAGGGCTGGCCGTCCCCAGGCCTGGGCGTCCAGAGTGCGGGCCCTCCGGGTGCAGGCTGTGAGCTGCTCCCTCCTCTGAAGGAAACGTTCAGTTTAAAACTCACCAGCCAGGCTGGCACCCGCTCCGTGGGGGTAAAATAACAGGCATGTGCTTTCCGAGCAGAGACCTATGATTCACAAACGAGACACTTCTCAACAACTGCAGCTCGTTCTTTTGCTTTGTTGCTAAACGACTTGGCAAAAACAAAGTGTCTCACAGCCCTGGAGTGTGTGTTCCTCCTGGCCAGCCCGAGGTGTTTCCCTGTGTCTGACCTGAAGTGCCACTGTTTTCGTCACGGACCTGACTAACGTTGTTTTTAGTGTCTCTTGCTTTTGTTTTCTTGCCTTCCACCCGGGATGAGCAAGGTACGGCCACCCCTCCCCCAGAGCGGTAGCGTCCGCTGTTCAATGGCAGTTCTGACCTGGGAGGCGGGGACTTCCGTCTCAGTGATGGTTCCCTTCTTCCCTCCGTCCTGGCTGTCATTAGCCGACCTCGCACCCCCAACGACCTGCTGGCCCTGTTCCGCTACCCGAGGGACCCCTACACCGTGGAGCAGGCGCGCGCTGGCGAGATATTCGAGCGGACGCTGCAGCTGATACAGGAGCACGTGCGGCACGGCCTCATGGTGGACCTCAACGGCACTGGTCAGTGCCCGTGTCGCCCCCTCCCTGTGCCGGCGGGGCCGAGGAGTGGCCGAACCCGCAGCCCCAGCATTCCTACCCCACGTGTCTGTGAAGGACACAGTCGGGGTGGCAGTGTGGGTCCTGTCACTCCCACCTCGGGGCAGTGACGGTTACAGAGGCTGTTGTGTCTCTCTGCAGCCCCCGAGGGTGGCTGCTGCTTGTGCTCTGGGCTCCGCCTGGTGCCTGCAGGGGGCGTGGCCTGGGGAGGTGGCCAGGAACCATTCATGCCCACTGCTGTAGACAAAGGGACAGGGTGGAAGAACGCCCCCAGGCCCAGAGGACCTGCGGGTGGAATTGGTTTTCTTTGACGTTCAAGACCAAGAATTTTGAGACGATAGACAGTAACCGTGAGCAGAGGCGGACCTGGCAGTTTCCCTGTTGTGTCCGGGAAGCGCGCACCGCCCGCCAAGCTTTCAAGACAAGATGAACACGACCCTCTGGGCGGCCGGGAGCCTGGTGTCACGTCCCTGACACAGCGCGCATTTCCGATTTCTTATCCACACCTGTGGGATTTCTTCACCCCCAGGTCTCTACCGCCTCCATGTGGGTATTTCAGACACCAGCCCTAAAAAAGGGTGTTTCTGTGTCGGTCAAAAGTACGCAGAGTAGGTCTGTATCTGAGTAACACGCTTTACAAAGTGGATACACTGATGGAGAACGTGGAAGCGTGGCCTACCGAGTGGAGGAGCGCATGCGCCCCTGGGAGCACGCGCGGGGGTGGAGCTCTAATGCGGATTTGAGCCCCGCCCCTGCGTGCGTGTGCGTCTGCGCGCGCCCCTGTGAGCGTGCGCGGGGGTGGTGCCTTTCTGCGGCCCCGGAGCACGTCGGATGATGGAGGCACCGAGGCCTAGGCCAGACGCTGCTGGGGAGGTTCCTCCGGGCACCGCTGGGAAGCCCTGGAGGGCCCAGAGCCGGTCTGTGTGATGTCCAGGGGACATGAGCTCGTCCCTGTCCTTCCCTGCAGGTTACCACTACAACGACCTGGTGTCTCCGCAGTACTTGAGCCTCATTGCCAACCTGTCGGGCTGCACGGCGCACCGACGCATAAACAACTGCTCCGACATGTGCTTCCACCAGAAGTACCGGACGCACGACGGCACCTGCAACAACCTGCAGCACCCCATGTGGGGCGCCTCGCTGACCGCCTTCGAGCGCCTGCTGAAGGCCGTGTACGAGAACGGCTTCAACACCCCTCGGGGCGTGAACCCGGGCCGGCTGTACCACGGGCACGCGCTCCCCATGCCGCGCCTGGTGTCCACCACCCTGATCGGGACCGAGGCCATCACGCCCGATGCGCAGTTCACCCACATGCTCATGCAGTGGGGCCAGTTCCTGGACCACGACCTGGACTCCACGGTGGTGGCCCTGAGCCAGGCCCGCTTCTCAGACGGGCAGCACTGCAGCTCGGTGTGCAGCAACGACCCGCCCTGCTTCTCGCTCGCCATCCCGCCCAACGACCCACGCGTCAGGAATGGCGCGCGCTGCATGTTCTTCGTGCGCTCCAGCCCCGTGTGCGGCAGCGGCATGACCTCCCTGCTCATGAACTCCGTGTACCCTCGGGAGCAGATCAACCAGCTCACCTCCTACATCGACGCCTCCAACGTGTACGGGAGCTCGGAGCACGAGGCGCGCGCGGTGCGCGACCTGGCCAGCCAGCGCGGGCTGCTGCGACAGGGCATCGCGCAGCGCTCGGGGAAGCCACTGCTGCCCTTCGCCAGCGGGCCGCCCACAGAGTGCATGAGGGATGAGAGCGAGAGCCCCATCCCATGCTTCCTGGCTGGCGACCACCGAGCCAACGAGCAGCTGGGCCTCACCAGTATGCACACGCTGTGGTTCCGCGAGCACAACCGCGTGGCATCCGAGCTGCTGGCACTGAACCCACACTGGGACGGCGACACCCTGTACCACGAGGCCCGGAAGATCGTGGGCGCGCAAATGCAGCACATCACCTACCAGCACTGGCTCCCCAAGGTGCTGGGCGAGGTGGGCATGAAGATGCTGGGCGAGTACCACGGCTACGACCCGGGCGTCAACGCGGGCATCTTCAACGCCTTCGCCACCGCTGCCTTCCGCTTCGGCCACACGCTGATTAACCCCGTGCTCCACCGGCTGGACGAGAACTTCCAGCCCGTTGCGCAGGGCCACGTGCCGCTGCACAAAGCTTTCTTCTCCCCGTTCCGCATCGTGAACGAGGGGGGCATCGACCCACTGCTCCGGGGCCTGTTTGGAGTGCCCGGCAAGATGCGCATGCCCTCGCAGCTGCTGAACACCGAGCTCACCGAGCGCCTCTTCTCCATGGCACACACGGTGGCCCTGGACCTGGCGGCCATCAACATCCAGCGCGGGCGCGACCACGGCATTCCGCCCTACCACGACTACCGCGTCTACTGCAACCTGTCATCCGCCCACACCTTCGAGGACCTGAAAAACGAGATCAAAAACCCCGAGATCCGGGAGAAGCTCAGAAGGTGAGTTGGAGCCAGCCGGTTTTACGTCTCCTGGGTAAATGTCAGTGCAGGGGCGTGGGTGCCGCCGATGCCTGTGCTGGGGTCTGTCTGCGCCGGCCAGGGGTCAGAGAAGCTGAGGGTGCGCTGAGCAGGGCCCTGCGGGCGCCCCTGGGGGCCATGCAGGTGCAGGGAGATCTGCTCTGAAAAGAAAGCAAACTTTTCCTACAGACGCGCTTTGCACGCTTTCCAGGCTCTGCAGCCCACCCAGGAGTAAGTTCCTCATTCTTACGTTACTCACTTGACACTAAAGTGAAGACGTGGTCCCCTTAGGGGTCTCCTATGTGTTCTCAAAAAAAAAAAAGGACTTTTCACGCAATTTGTTGCAAGTTGTGAAGAAATGCAGGTTATGTCCCAAGTGGGATGTGTTCCAGTGTTTGTTTAAGTGTCATCAGGCTGCTGGCCTTTGTCACGTGTATTCCACTGGCACAGTGACTTTTTGGTCACAGTTCTGCTTAGGATTTATCCGAACTGTCTCTTACTCACATGCTTAAATGTATTTCTTTTTTCGGGGGTCCAGACTGATGCAAGTCACACCCCCGGTATTTCCCTCATTTGATAAACTTATTTCAGATAACGGTTGGAGGTGCCGCGCTCCGGCCTGGCACTGCTGGCGGTCGAGGGGCCTTGTGCTCTGGCCGGCTGGGTGCCGCCCATGGCTGGTGCCCTGAGCTGGCGGGGTGGGGGAAGGTCCCGTCCCGTCTGGAGGAGAAGCTCCTTGCAAGCCTGGTGTCCCTAGCTCAGTGTGGTCCAGTGAGCCCGTGCTGGTGGATCGCCGGGTGGGGGAGCAGGAAGAGGGGAGGACTGCACCCCAGGAGTTTCCTTTGGGAGAAGTCCAGGGGCCATTCCAACACACCCACCTGGTGGGGGGCACAGACGACTTGAAGACTCTTTCTGACTCTATCTCTGTATTCCCACCCGGGCATCCTTGAAGTTAGAGAAAAGGAACGTAACTTACCAATCTTTGAAGGACCGAAGGCTGGTGGCAGCAGCATGGCCCTGAGCCGTGTGCTGAGTGGCACCAGAGGACCAAGCCAGGGCAGCCTCATCGCTGGCCACCGTCTGCTCCTCGCAAGGCAGCGGAGCCGTCTCCGTCACAGGGTGGGGCCCTGAGTGGTGACTGCAGCGTTCTTAGGAGGTTAGGAAGGGCCAGGTGAGACCTGTCTTCGAGAATTGTCAGCTCTTCCCGTGTGAGCACCTCATTCCTTCTAAGGAATAGGAGGGATTGGCGAAAGTGTTTGTTTTCGAACGTTTATACCTCGCTCTCTTCGGTTTTTATGCGGTCTCTGCTTAGTAAATATTTCCTTTATGACAAATATATTTCCAATACATGGCAGAATCCCAGTTTTTTAAAATGCGCCTCCAGCCCTGCATAGTGCACCGTTCCCATCGTCTGTGTACAGGGGCACGAGGGTTTACAAGGCGAGTCTCTCTGAGCAGTAACAAGAGGTGTGGTTTCTGATTTCCTCCTCGTGGCCTCTGGCTTTTCTGAACTAGTAACAACTCGTGTTTGCATACATGTATACGGGGTGGGGCAAAAGTGAACAGTTTATTCCTGTACTGTTGTTTATTAACTTCTGTACTATTTTCCACACAAACAATTGCAGACCTACTCCGGCCCCACCCTGTACGTAAACAGAAAGTAGGCGAATCACTCATGACACAATGGTGAGCATGCTGAAGAGATAAAGATGACTGTGCAAGTGAAGGTCTGAGTCACGCAGGACCACTCAGTTGGCACCCGCCGTGCGCCAGTCCCGGGGACCGGCGTCACTCCGCGGGTGGGGGTTTGCTGTCTTGCAGGCTGTACGGGTCCCCCCTCAACATCGACCTGTTCCCGGCCCTCATGGTGGAGGACCTGGTGCCGGGCAGCCGCCTGGGCCCCACGCTGCTGTGCCTGCTGAGCACCCAGTTCAAGCGCCTCCGTGACGGGGACAGGTGAGCTGGCCCGTTACTCAGTTGCCTTTCTAGGGACTTGGGGCAGCCGGGGGGAGCAGAGCCGTGGGGGGCGACCCTGTGTCCTCGCTCAGGGCCAAGGAGGGAGAGTCGGCACCACGCCTCGTGCTCACCCCAGCAGCTGGGCTTGCCTGCCGCCACGGTGCAGAACTGGCCGGAACCGATTCGCAGGCACTGCCACGCCCTCTGGGCTGTTAGAGTGTCGCTGCTCCCAGAAGCAGACAGTCCTCCCGGCCCCAGCAGGTCGGGAGTTTGGAGCAGATGGCACATCCGGTAGGGGGAGAGGTCCCGGTTGGTGGCGTGGTCAGCTCAGTTCCAGCAGGTGGGAGGCGGTCCACCGGCGTGGTGAAGGGGCCTGTGCGGCCCTCCGTGTGTTTACTCAGGACCGTTCTGCTCTCATTTGGGTGGGAAGAGTGAGCCCCGCTTTATCCACTCTCAAGGGGCCCCTGGTTGACTGACACCAGTGACATCTGTCTGCCTTGTTGGGACCCCGAGGGGGGTCATTTAACTGGGGGCTGGGAGCCTCGGGGTTCTCCCTGATCCCCCTCTTCCCGGAACACAGGCTCTGGTACGAAAACCCTGGGGTGTTCTCACCGGCCCAGCTGACACAGATCAAGCAGACGTCCCTGGCCAGGGTGCTGTGTGACAACTCGGACAACATCACACGCGTGCAGAGGGACGTGTTCCGGGTGGCGGAGCTCCCCCACGGCTACGGCAGCTGCGAGGACGTCCCCAGGGTTGACCTGCGGGTGTGGCAGGACTGCTGTGAAGGTGCCCCTCCCCCGAGGCCTCTGGTCACCCGCTGTGGGCTGGGAGCCTCGCTCACTGCCGGGGACAGAGACCAGAGCGCGGGCTGACAGATGGGACGGGTCGGCAGGGCAGTGGCAGCGGACATGACACGCAGCTGCCGGGCCTCATTCGATGGGCTGTGTCCAGGCTGGGAACCCTGTGGGGCCCAGAAAACTGTCTTCCGGTAGGATTTTCGGTAGCAGGAGTGTGTAGGCCGGCGGCTGAAATCCGCAGCGAGGTACATAGAACACGAGTCTCTGAGAAGCTGGGCTCCCGGCTTTTCTCTGAGACCCGGTCTGTCCGCGTCCCTGTGCGTGGCCCTCACGGGTGGGAGATGGAAGAGGGGCGGCAGGGGAGCGCGGCGGCCAAGTTCCGGCTAGAGAGGAGCCTGCGCGCCCTAAACGTCTCTAGTGACCTCCCCAGGCAGAAACGGTGTTCTGTTCTCAAGGGTCGGACGGCCCTGCAGGAGCGCGGTGGGGGCGCAGTTCCGGGAGCTGCAGGCCCCGTCTGGGTGGGGAGCGGCTGGCTTCCCTCGCGTGGGAGCCGCATTTTTATTCCCCCTGAGCGTGGCTGTGGCCTCGTTCCCGTATCACCGGAGACCTGTGTAGCGTCAGACCCGGGGACCTTCAGGAGTGTGCGCAGGACCCCGCTCTCCTGCGGTGAGGGCAGGGGGGCGCGAGAAGGGCGACCGGAAGGGCCCCCGGCCCCAGGGCGCCGCCGAGGGCGGGACCTGCAGCCGAGGGGGGGGGTCGCCGCCCTTCGCGCCTGGACGCTGAGCGCAGGGACGCGAGAAACCCAGAGGGAGGCTCGAGCCGGCCCCTCCTCCTCGTTCTGAGGAAACGGCCTGGCCTCGGTGGTAATTAGTGTTACCTGGCTGCCCTCTCCTCATGCGTGTGGTCGTCCGCGTGAGTGGTTTTCAGCCGTGTTGACATCTGTGTGTGCGAGTGGGCGTGATGTGGTCGTGTCTGCCTCCGTCCGCGTCCTCTGTGTGCATGCAGGGTCAGCACCCACGGTAGTAACACAGTGATAATCGGTCACGGCACAGGAACGAGCCGAGAGCCCACGAGGCACAGAGCTCACTCCAGCCTTACGACTGAGGGGCCGTCGCACTATTTGTCGCCAACGTGCTCTGGCCCGCCCCGCCCTGCGTGCGCGGATGTGGGCGGCGGTGGTGACCTGTGTTCCCCGCACACCTGCTCACGGGAGCATTTCCGCTCCCGCCGTCCGTCTGCTGCGCCCTGTGCATTTTCCGTTCCTGGTGAGCATCGTGGGAGACTCCCCGCCGGGTCACGCGCGCAGACATGTGGTCTCCCGCCGCCGGGAGTGGCCGGGCACTTGGTGCGCATGCGCAGATGCAGGCACGGTTCTCTAGGAAGAACGCGGGGCAGCCAGCCCTCCTCAGATAAACCTGCGTGTTCCGGTGACTGCCGGTGCCCGCTGGCCACCCGGAAGGGGCCGAGCCAGGCCTTCTGTGCTTCCTCAGAAGTCCCCAAGTCCTCGAGACCGTGGCCGGGAGCGTTTCCACTGCTCGCCGGACAGGGGGACGGCTGATGACGCCTAAGACGCCTTCTGGGCTTTGCCGTCAGGCCGCGTCGGAAATGCGGCAGCAGAGACAAGTGAGCTTCGGTCGGACTGAACGTCGCTGCTCCTCACGTTCACTTACACTTTCCACGAAGGCCGGTGCAGCAGCACCTTCCGCACGCAGCTCGTACGCACGCACGTTGGCGCTCAGCCCGCTGCGCCCCCCACCTACGTACGGCCCCGCCCTCGCAGCGACCTGAGGGCTCCCCATGCATGCAGGCTCCCTCTCTTGACCAGAGTTGGAATTGCAACTTCTCTGGGGATCGACGGGTCATAGGGACTAACCCACGTACGCGCACACGTGTACATACACGCACACAGGCGCAGATACACACACGCACACCATTTTTAAACAATGCAGTAATTATTGAAATATCACAAAGAATTTTCGTGCTTCATTCAGACCCATCAGCTGTCAATGCTTTTCCCCACGTGCCATTTATCTCTGTGCTCTTTGTGTGTGGACGCCTGTCCTTGTGTCCACGTGTCTGCATGTGTGTAAACGTTATATTTCTTTATGAAGCAGTGGAGGGAGCCGCAGACACCATGCCACTCCCCACGGATTACCCAAGTTGTTTAGAACTGAAATCGGGAGCCCCCACGCGGACAAAGCCTGTCCCTGGGTCTGAATCACAGGCTCCATCCAGCCCCAGTTGTCACCCCTGTCACGGCAGAGTCCCCGTCCTCTAGGTGACCTGTCTGTGGCACCTCCCTCGGCCCAGGTGCAGCCCTGCCCGCGGCCCTGGCGCCCTGCAACCAGCAGGGTGGTCGCCCGGCCACCTCCGGGAGGCCTGTCCTGCCCTGGACGATGCTGACTAGGATTCGTGGGGAGGATGTGCTGTCTGCTCAGTTAGGAAGATGCCTGTGAGCGCCCTGGGCCGCTAGGCCTTCAGCCGGGGCCTGCTGTCCCCATGAGTGAGTGGGGCTGGGACTTCCAGCTGGTGACGGACTCAGGGCTGGGCTCTCTGCCCGCACAGTCCTGTCCTGGGCGACCCAGGGTCCTGTGACTCGACTGAGCCTGTGACAGCGGGCAGAGTGTGTGATGTGGATCCAGCTGTGGGTCAGCTGCTGAACGGGACGTGGAGGAAGTGCCTGTGGGTCCTTGGAGGGGGGTGGCAGCCCCTCCCCGGAGGCAAGCACAGCTTCACTGTCCTGTGTGGTTGGCCTCACACCCGCCTCCCAGGCCCTGGAGACGTAAGAACTTGGAAAGGTCGGCCCCATCCCGGCCTGTGCTGGGCTCTGACCCGGGTGGCCGAGGTGGGCACAGCGTGGACGGGACTGCCAGTAGGGTGGCGGGCACTGTAGGGTGTGCCGTGCACAGAGTGGCCCCAGCACTGGGGCAGTGACACCCAGCCCGGAGCGCCCCAGGGTCCGTGTATGGAGGCGGGAAGCCAACGTGAGTGACTGCCCTCTCTGCTCAGACTGCAGGACCAGGGGCCAGTTCCATGCATTCTCGTACCATTTCCGAGGCCGGCGGTCCCTGGAATTCAGCTACCGGGAGGACGAGCCCACCACGGAAGCCGGGCCTGGGAAGACGCTGAGGTATGGCTGCCCTGGGGTTTGGACTATCCACACCTCGGGGCAGGTCCTGGGCCGCAGGCGGGGACATCCCACAGCCACCTAGGCCCCTGGATGACGCAGCTGCTGGAGGCCTATGGTGTGAGCAGGTGTGCGTGTGGTGTGACACACGCCGAGGTTGTGCTGCCTCCTCCCGTTTCCCCCTACAGTGTCGGGGAACACGGTGAGCGTCCCAGGAACGCCACCCCCACCTCCTCTGAGCACCCGCAGGGGCTGGGGACAAATGACTTCAGGGACTTCGTTCTGGAGATGCAGAAGACCATCAGCGACCTCAGGGAACAGGTACCTGCACCCCCGAATCCCGGCCCCGTCCCAGCCCTGCGTTCTCCACGCATAAGGACTCATTTCTGTGTGACCACATAGGTGTGACTTCTGCCAACGTCCCTTCCCTGTAGTCCAGGGGACGTCACCTGTCTGCTTGCTCTTCTGCTTGTTGGGGGCTGAGTCACTCGGTGTCCTGGCGATCGGGACCCATGGCCACCTGCCGTTGTGGGTGGGGTGGGGTGGGGTGGGTGTCGCTGTCCAGCAGCTGTGCAGATCACAGGTGTGAGCAGTGGGCTCAGGGGCGGGGCTGTGAAGGAGACTCAGGCCTCAGGCCGGCTCTGCGGGAGCCACAGGGGCAGCCCGTTCCCCAGGAGGGTCCGGAGCGGCTCTGAGGTCCGGCTTGTCTGGAGCTGTGTCTGGCTCTAAGTGCCAGGGCCTCGGGGATTTCCCAGGCTCTCCTCGGAGGGTCCTCAGGGTTTTGCTAAAAAAGAATGGTCTCCCCTCCAACGGCTCAGGGAACTAATTTCTGCTTTTCTGGGCGGGCCCTGCCAGGTTCATTACCAGGAAGGCGCCCCATCACCTGAGCCAGAGACGCAGCCCAGGCTGATGTGGGCGCTGGGGGCCAGGGAGCTGGGGGCCGTGCGTTCCAAGGATGCAGGTCTGTGGCGTGGTGACCTCTCTGCCACCCGCAGGGTAGAATCTCGCCCTGTGCTCTTCACTCATCCATGCCCCAGGGCTCGGAGCAGGGGCCTTGGTGGCCGCTCAGGGCGGGGGTGGCAGGCCGCAGGCACAGCTTCGTCACCTTACCTGGTGCGGGTCCTCCTTATCATCTCTGAGGCCAGCAGGTCTGAGTTCTGTGGCTTCTTCTGGCTCCTCGCTGCAGGGGGCCGCAGCCAGCGGCACCCCCCGCCGTCCCTCTTCTCCCTACCTGTGTGTGACCTGCAGCTGAGGTCTGGTAGCTTTGGCATCGGTGACTCAGGCACGGGGCTGGCTGCAGCCCGACGCATCTGAGAGTGGCTGCCCCCTTGGTGGTGACGCAGGTGACACAGGGGTCGTCACGGGCAGGGACAGGGCATGACCCCGGGTTGTGTGGCCCTGGGAGGTCAGGGACCTGTTGCTGGTGGCCCGAGGTCCGTGGGCACACGGAGGTCTGAGTGTGTGGCTGTTGTGGCCACTACCATCCTGTGTCCAGGTGTCCTGGTGCCACGGAGGCTTCATGGTGGGATACAGTGCCGAGGTGTCAGGGCCTCCTCTGTCATCAGCTGAGGTTCGGTCGCCTGTGACAGAAAACCCAGGTGACGGTGCTTTGAGGGGGATGTTCACCTTCTTCTTTGGAGGCTGGAGGAACACAGGCAGGGCTGCCCCGCGTGCAGAGACCCAGATCTGCCACCATCACCCCTTCGGCGCCCTAGGGAGGGGACTCCCCTCGGGGAGGCCTGCTGTGGGCTGGTGGCTGCTCACAGCCCCAGTTCTTTGAAAAGCCAGGGCAGATGTCTGTCATCTGCGGGGCTCCACTCCCAGCCCTGGGAGAGTGTCTCCTTCGTTTCTGAGCTTGCCTCCGTGTTTCAGTGACTGCTCCCTTCACTTCGGGCGTGGGCACTTCTGAGCTGAGAGGAGGCAGGCAGCGCCCCACGGAGCTCTGGGAGGGATGCTCCTGGGCTGTCGGAGGAGCCGGCTGAGCTCCCGACAGCCCTCAGAGACGTCCGTCTGCGTCCCTGCTCACCGCCAGGCACGGTCCCCGTGGCGGGCCAGGGACAGCTGGGGCCCCGGTGCACCTGGACTGACCGCACACGTGTCGGCTTTGCAGATAAAGAAACTTGAGTCTCGGCTCAGCACGGCCGAGTGCACCGACGCGGACGGGGAGCCCCACGCGGACGGCGCCAGGTGGAAACGGGACCCGTGCACCCTCTGTGAATGCCGAGTGAGTACGGCCCGTCTCGGGGGGCCGCGCAGCCGGGCGGCCCAGTGGTCAGCGAGGCCCCGCTCGGCAGCCGGGGCTCCTCCCTCTTCCCCGGGAGGTGTGGGCCCTTCCCCCGGCCACCGTCAGAGGCTGACCTCCTGGTGTGCTGGCAGCTCCAGGGAAGGCTGCCCCACCAGGCAGCTCTGGGTCCCTGGGACAGTGAGTGAGGGTCCGGCTGCAGACAGCTGGGCGGGGAGCTCAGAGCAGAGCACTGAGGGGGACGGGGTGGGAGCAGAGGGGTCAGACCTGGGCGGTCAGGACCCCAGTGGGACGTGGGGGCGGGGCCAGGCGCTAACCGGCCCGCCCCATCCCCCCCAGCACGGGCAGGTCACCTGCTTCGTGGAAGCCTGCCAGCCCGCCGACTGCCCAGCTCCCGCCAGAGTGGACGGAGCCTGTTGTCCATCCTGCCCGAAGGACAGCCCGGGAACGCGGCCGTAGACCCCTCGCGCTCCGCGGAGCCCCTCCACGCATCCCCTGAGGTCACCGGCCGGTGCAGGGCATGCAGGCAGGAGGACACCGAGGACTCGGCCGCTTCAGACACAGCGCGGGGAGCAGACACGAGTCCTAACTTCACGTTAGATTCTCAGGTTTTTATTTAATGTTTTTAACGAAAAGTCGGTGCTACTATTAAATTGCACAGTTAAGTCATTTAGGCCCCTGCAGCGATTCCCCGACGCCACCGTGCCCCTGGACGGACCGCCACCCCGCCGGGCCCGACCTGGGGCCTGCAGGTGGGCGTCGCGTCCCATTTGCGGAGAGGCCCCGTCTTTGGCCAGCGCAGCAGTCTCTCGCAAGCGTGTGTGTCCGGGGGGCGCGGGCTCTGGCGCCCCGGTGACCCCGATGCCTGCCCTCCGGTCCTCACGGCCCCGGCACGCACACCCCTGAGGCTGCCTGCCCCCTTCACACGGGACTCCGGGCATCAAGCCCCAGGTAGAGAGAGGCTGTGCTCTCTGCACCTGCTGCCAGGCTGCGGACCGGACGGGAGACCGCCCTCCGCAGTGGCGGCGCCCGGCCCGGCGCACGCTGGTCTCCGCCGGGGCGTGGGAGCGCTGCAGCCTCTGACTTCGGGCCTTAGAGAAGCAGCGTCCCTTTACCTCAGCCGCACGCTCAGAGTGCGGGACAGCTCGTGAAAGCCCGCCCGGGGCTGCGGGTCAGATCTGCCGGAAAGCCACCCTTCCCCTTGGCAGCGGGCCTTCCGGAATTCGGTGAACAGCGGCCGTCACGCCTCAGGTCACACTCCCTGACGACCAGAAACCTCCCGTTTCGCTCTGGAAGGTCAAACCTCGGTTCCCCAACGTCGCCCGTCTCGAATAGTTTGACTCTCGGCCAGGTCGTTCCAGGACATTCATCTCGGTTGTTGGACAAAACTTCAGTTCTCGGCCCAGGAGCCATGCGTGCTGAAGGCTGTAGGACTCGGTGTTTGGGCAAGCTGCTGCTTGGACAGCCCTCCGGGCGAGCCACGTTTGGGAGCCGCGACTCTGCCGCACAGAGTGGTCCGTGCTCCGAGACGTCTGTCCCTGGGCCGCGCGTTCAGTCACAGGGCCGGACGAGAGACCCACGGGGACACGGCGCGTCTCCGTGTCCGGCAGGCGGTGGGCACTGCCGGAGCCCGGCTCCGGTGCAGTGGGCGCACGCTGCGGGGCGCTACGTCTCCGGGGCGGCGTGACTTCCCCCCCTGGGCACAGTCGCAGTGGATTTAAGCACAGTCAGCCTGACTTCTTAGCCTCGTGTCCCAGGTCGGGGCTGGTGGCGTTTCCGGGGACAGGGGACTTCGTCTGCAGCACGGACTCAGACTGAGTCGTCTGCCTCGGAAATGGTGTCGTGAACCAGGCAGCGGAGGCCCGGGCTGGGGAGTGGGGCGGTTCTGGGAGCAGGGTTCCGGGAGCAGGGATCCGTGGGCAGGCCGCAGTCCGGGCGCCTGGGAGGCTTGCCTGGGGTCGCGAGGCCGGGGCGGCACGCACGTGGTGAGCGGGAGGCTGGGGTGAGCGCCTGGTGGTATTCTGTACCCTGAGAGGGGCCGACTCACCATGGAGTCCAGCCTCAGGCGGGGAGCCCGGGGGTCCAGGTGTGACCGCGCGTGTGGCGTGGGCGCCGTGGGCGCCGTGGGCAGGGCGGGAGGCGCTGCGATGGGAAGCAAAGCGAACCTGTTATTTACTTTCCCGACTGCTGCCGACAGTTCTGTGCTCATTGTAATCAGTACGTTACCAAAGAGACGTTTGCACTATGTAACGATGCCTTTCAGTTCGAATAAACAGGCCACACTTTCCCGTGGAGACTGGCGTCCTTCTTCCCGCGAGCCTGCCCTCGGGGCTGCGCCCTGGGAGACCCCAGCGTGGTGGAGAGGAGGCGGCTCCTGCAGAGGCCTTTAGGTGCATTGTCAAGGTGTTTGGTATTTAGAAAAAAATGTATTCTCTGACAGTTTCAGGAAGTCCCCTGATCTGCACACACACACTGAGTGTTATGTTAACACTTTTGGGGGGCTAGCATTTCACCACCCAGCTGCAGCCAGGAGACCCGGGGCCTTGGGGATGGATGAGCAGAACCAAGCTTCCAGGGTCAGGGGTCGCAGGCGTGAGCAGGTTCACGGTTGGCCCGTGATTCCAGGGAAAGGGGCCCCAGCGGCTCCAGGCCCCCTGCAGGTGAAGAGCCGGTCCGGGAGTCCTGTTCTGACCCGGGCCTGTCCCGTAGGCCCGCGTCTGCCCCCGAGGTCGCCATCCTGAGTTCCTGCAGCACCAGCGTGACTGACAGCCCTGAAGGGACCGTGTCCTTGTCCCTCCTGATGAGCGTTAGGCCTTTGTGTGTGAAGTCTTCGCACTGTGTGTTTGCGGTGACACCTGTCCTGGAGGCCGAGGTGTGGATGGGGAGCAGGCTGGAGTTCCAGAAGCTCCAGCTGCCGGGTCTGCTGAGCAGAACTGTCTTATCTGCCATCTCGGGGCCCGGCTTCCTCGTTCGGAGGCCGTGGCTCCGAGGAAGGAAGCCCCACCCGGAGCCGCTCGCCCCCTCGTCCTTCCCACGGCGGCCTCCCCTCCTGTCCTTGCCGTGTCCCCGAGTGCACAAAGCGACCTCACAGGGGCGGTTTTTCCATCCTGATGCTGAGCATCAGACTAATCGCTCCTCCAGCCGCTCTGCCAGGAAGGGCCGTTCGGGAGGAGCCGCCTGGGACAGAACGTCCGTGTCCCTTTCTTGTCCGCGGTGACTGTCCAGTGTCGGTCAGCGCGTGGGGTGGCTTTTCTGCGGGAACCTTCTCCTCTCTGTTAGACACGCTTTCCTGTTCCGACACCGATGTAAATTAGGCTTTGTGGACGAGGCTCTTCCCAGCGTGCTTTGCCCGAGCCGGCTCTGTTCCCTGGCTGCTCGCCCCCATCACAAGCCCTGCGCACCACACTGCTGACCTCGGTGTCACATGCTCTCTGGATATCTGCATCCTTCAGCACGCACGGTGTCCTCCTTGTCTCGTCCTCACTTGTCCTTGCAAAACAAATCAGGACTCAGACCCGCTGCCGCCGAGCTCTGGGGACGTGCCGGAAAGCCCAGCGATTAGAAATCTCTGGGCCAGAAATCAACTAAGACAATGGCCTCGGCCGGCACTGCTTGCCACCGAACTCAGAGCAGGGACACGTGAGAAGGGAACCGGGGCCACGCTTGCCACGGGTCCCCAGGCACATCTGAGCGCAGGCTCTGGGGCCGCCTCTGCCTCGGACCTGGGGGGCGCCGGCTCAGCCCCACACCCTCGGCCACGGAGACCAGGTGGTTTCCGTTTCACGTCGACCTGGAACTTGGGCTCCTTCCGTGGGGAGCCCCGTGGGCGGGACGGAGCTGCGTGGGTCACGGGCAGGTCCTCACACCTGCAGTGTGATGCAGGGTCACTTGCTGCCATAGTCGGCTGTGTGGCCTTGGCTGAGCCACTGAACCTCTCCTTTCGTTCTTTTTTAAACCAGAGACAGTGGCGCCCGCGGCCTCAGGAGCAGTGTGTGGGTCCCCCACTGTGCTCACAGCGAGGTCCAGTGCAGAACGGGGCTTCCGTGCCCTCCCGGTGGCCCCTGCACGCAGCCTCGCCCGCTGCAGAGACGGCGCCCCCAGGTCCCTGATTTGGTCTTGAAAGGACGGTATGTGGTGACGCAGGTTTTCACACAGACGAGAAGCAGCTGGCCGCTGGCCTTGCTTCCCGGGCGTCAGGCGGCAAGCTCCAAGAAGACGCCCTCGCCCGACCCAGGATGTCCAGAGTGGGGGCCGGCGGCTGGAGCCCCCAGGTCCCTGCAGACCCAGCCCCCACTCTTTCCACTTTCACACAGAACGTGCCAGAAAGCAAGAGGGTGCAGGGCCTCAGCCTGCTGAGAGCTT
Organism: Trachops cirrhosus; assembly: GCA_028533065.1. Classification (NCBI taxonomy): domain Eukaryota; kingdom Metazoa; phylum Chordata; class Mammalia; order Chiroptera; family Phyllostomidae; genus Trachops; species Trachops cirrhosus. The sequence continues at coordinate 147,383,021 of CM052543.1, forward strand.
GCTGTCCCTCCCTTGGTGCAGCCCCTGAGCCTGTGACATGACCTGCGTTGTAGGGGTTTTTTAAAGCAAACACGGTAACGTCAGTGGAAAAGCGCACACGTAGACGTGCAAGCTGCTGGGAGCTCTCTGTGCAGAGCCGGGGTCCGCGCCTGGCCCCGCCCGCCCCCTGGGCCCGTGTCCTGCAGAGAAGGAGCCAGGTCTGAGCCCCCCAGGGCCCCAGGCCGTGCAGCTGTGTCCTTCGAGATTACCGGGGGACACAAGCTTGTTGACCATACCCCAGAATCCCTCTGCTCTGTGGACCCCGGGGTAAGAACCCCCTGCCCCATGGGGAGGCATTGCCACCGTGAGGACGGCTGAGGGGTCAGGCCTGCGAGCGATGGCCCACCTCCCACGCCCGACACTCCCAGGTCTGGAGGACAGGGTGGGTGACGTCACCCACAGACATGGGCCTTGGCGGGCTGTGGGTTCCCAGGGGTCTGCGGGCTGATGCACCGACTTTGCTCGGGGAAGGCCGTGGTGGGTGCGCAGCCGTCCTCTGCGAGCGGAATGGCACCTGCACTGGACTCCTTCATTAAACGCCTCACCGCCCTCCCCTGCGCGTTCTCTGCCTCCACCCCCTTCGCGCCGCGCATCCCAAGGGCGGCAGCCGGCGGGTCTCACGACACCGACAGGTGCTTCCTGCAGATTGGCCCCAAGAGCCCCTGTGGGAACCTGATTTCCTGCCATTGTCACCAGTGTCACCTTTGCTCAGCAAGACGGCAGGGACCTGAATGGTCCACCAACCAGGAGCGGATGTCAGGCCCGTGGAGGTCTTCTGGAACCTTCCAGCCCGGCCGGCTGCCAGCGGGCTCCGTCTGGTCAGGAGGCCCCGCACCTGACGGCTCCGGGGCCTTGTGTTCGGTGGTAGCTGTGCAGCTCCTGCCGGAAACCAGCGCCCGGCCCTCCGGTGCTACTGGGCCCGGTCCGTCCAGGGGCTTCCACCTGGGCCCCTGGATGGCAAACCAGGGGGCATCCCCGTGTCCCTTCTCTGAACCCCTCGAGTCTAGACACGAGGTTTCCCTGCCCCTGGGGTAACTTGATGCTGCAGCAATGAGCGCCTGGAGCAGTCCCTCCCCCCTCCGGCCCCGCCCACCTGTCCGGCCCTGTGACTCCTGTTGGCTGCTATTGCAGGAGCTCCCCCTGCTGGTCAGCCCAGCTCATGTACCACCCTGCCCCCCTCCCCCCGCACCCCCATCTCCCGAGGCTCCTGCAGCAAAGGCAGACTGTGGGACTCCCAGGCTGTCCCCTCAACCCCGGGTTGCCTGCTGGTGGGGGGCGCCCTGGCCCAGCACACACAGCTGCCCTGCGGGAGGTGTGGGAAGAGGAGGGCCGCATTGGGTCCAGACGCCGGGCAGGCGGGGTGGAGGGAACCAGGGCCAAGCTTGCCTTCCCTTGGTCACCACTGCCCGCCTTGACCAGGGAGAGGCAAGGTGTCCCGGGGCCACCTGGGCAGGTGCACTCTCCCACTCTTGGGGGTCGGGCTGCCCCAGGGCCTCTTCAGTGCCTTCCAGAAACCGAGGGGTGGGAGGGCACCCCAGGACCTTCCCTGGGGCCGCAGAGAACAGCTGGCTGTGGCTGCAGAGGCCTCGGGGAGAAACCGAGGGGCTGTTTGGGGAGCCGGACCCTGCCTTGACCCTGAGTCGGAATCAGCCATCTGTTGGTGGAAATGGAAACTCTTCCTGTGAGGAAGGTCCCTGCACTCAAGCACTCAAGGACGGCGGCCTCACAGCAGCAGGGACAGGCGCCAGGCGCCCCGCTGGCTGATCCGCCCGCAGGCGCGGCCTCCCGGGGAGAGGCAGCTGCCTTCCTGCCCGCACTGGCCCTGGGTGGGGACACAGCTGCTGGGCCCTCCGCCCCTTGGGAAGAACGGGCCTTTCTGTGTGGGATACCACCTGCTGACCCCTCCCAGCCACGCCCCCCCCCCCCCGCCCCGGCACCCCAGCTGCCCACCACGCGGCTCCCAGAGCCTCCGGAGTGTCTCAGGGTCTGGGCAGTGCTGGGCCTGCGTCCTCACCCTTGGATGTGTGGGGAGCCCGGGCCCTCCTCTGCCATGATCCTCGTCAGAGAAGCCCATTGATCTCAGTTCGGACCCTGTGGGCCATTCTGGGCTGGCCCACCAGGGCCGCGGCTGCGCTGGCTCTGCAGGACACGGGGGCAGCCAGGGGGCGGGCCCCACGGGACACGACTATGGCACAGCCAGTGCAGTGCGGTGTCCGCAAGGAGTGACGGGGTGGGGTCGGGGAAGCAGGGGATGTCAAAGGCTCCGGGACCTGTCTCCCCTGGAACTTGCTGGGGGCTGAATAAGTGCCTCCAAGCACAGCATCCGAGGGGCTCAGTCCAGGAGGCGGCAGGTCTTGTGTGAATACAGGGATTAGGACGGGGTGGGTGGGCTCCCTCTGCTCGGGGGACACCGAGCGCACCCGACCCAGAGCCAGCTCTGCAGCTGCTCGGTGGGGGGCGGTGACGTGCTAACTCCTGAGGCTCTCAGCCCTCATTCACACTGGATGAGTGAGTGTGCACGGACACGCCAACCCTCTCTTGTCCAGGACCCGCCCAAGTCCGAGCCTGGCGGGCAGAGCTCCCCACGGAGCCACCGTACAGCAGCATTCGTGTGACCGGCACCCCCCAGCAGGACATTTGGCCTCTGCTTGCATGCCTTTGGTGACAGGGAGCGCATCCTCTGAGGCCTTCTGGCTCTGGGTCAGCTGTAACTACACAGAGATTATTTTTTACATCGATCCAGAGTGAGCTCCTCCATCACCTCCATCCCAGGCCACCTAAGTGTTTACCTCGGGACACACTCGGAATCCAGAGCGGCACCTGGTGGCAGGCTCCAGTTCCACACGTCTCCCAGGAGACGGCCCACTGCTGTCATTGGCTCCGAGTTCTTGGTCCCTGGACTCCACGCAGACGGAGGAGCAATGGGGGCGCTGACCACATGTCCTCGACTTGGGCTCATTTTTAGTGACATTTCATCCTCTTACAAAACATGAAATGTTTCTGGTTTTTTAAAAGATTGTATTTTTAGACAGAGGGGGAGGGAGGGAGAAAGAGAGGGAGAGAAACATCAATGTGTGGTTGCCTCTCCTGCACCCCAAACTGGAGACCTGGCCCACAACCCAGGCATGTGCCCTCACTGGGAATCAAACCAGCGACCCTTTGGTTTGCAGGCCGGCGCTCAAACCACTGAGCCACACCAGCCAGGGCTGTTTCTACATTTATTGATGACTTTGTAGGTTCCCAATGTTCTGTAGGCTTCTCTACAGAGTTTGCACATTCTTCTTAGATTTATTGTTATGTTGTGCTATTGTGAATTCCAGTTTTTTAATTCACTTTCTAGTTGTGTGTGGTTCGTACACAGAAATGCAGTTGAGTTTTGGGTGTTGACTTGGCATCCAATTCAGTTACCCCAATAGCTTTTCAAAGTATTCTTTGAGGTTTGCTACATATACAGTCATTGGGGGGGAGGTAAATAATGACGGTTCATGTGCTTCTTTCCAGCCCTCCGTGGCGTTGGGCGCCCTGCTTGGTGGGCCCGGCAGGTCTTGCCTGGCAGTGGCGGGGGCAGGGTGGACGACCCCTCCCTCCCACTTGCACAATTGGTGCTCAGGAACAGTTCGAGTGTTTTTCATCTGTATATTGAACTCGGGGTTATTTTCTGCCATTTTAGCGTCGCTATGAAAGTACGTTTTTTACAGCGTGTCATTGTGCCCAGTTACACACGTGGGCCATCCGCTGGTGCTGAGGGTCCCACACTCACGAGTCAGTTCCCACTTCCAGGCTGAACTTACGAGTCGGGACCGTGAGCGCGGTTTCCGTGCGTTAATAACTATCGCCTCAGTGCCCGTGTTGCGCCCGGGGCCTGGTTAGTCCCGCAGCTGGGAAGCCCACCTGTATGTGTGAGCCACCGTTGCTGCAAGAACACCACAACCAGCTGTGTTTGCACTGTCCCGGAGCACGGGCTGGGGCCGGGTGGGACCTCGCCTCCGCGCCCTTGCCGCAGGCCTGCAGCCGCGTCCTTCTCGCTGTCGTGCCTGGTCGGCTGTTCCCGTCACAGGCTCGATGAGATCCTGTTTGTCCTCCTTTACAAAGTTTCCAAAAACCTCTGCCAGTTGCTGGCTTCTCAGTGTTAACTCATTGCGAGCAAAGTTCCCACAGTTAAACTGAAGTTTTCCGGGCCTTGTACGTAAAGCCTCGTGGACCGAGGCCTGCGCTGGGGCACATGTAACCAGTGCAGCCTCATCTGTGTCCTGCGTCCTCTCAGGAAGCCCCACCCCCGGCCTGGCCCACCTGCCTGGCTGCCCGGGTTGAGGAAGCGGAGATTCCTTCTCTCCGCTTGAAGAGGTCACAGTGTGCTTGTCCCTGTGATCCCAGCCATCCTGAGCTCCCGCTCTGGGATTTCTACCCTGCGAGACGCACCGGGGGAGTGTGAGCACACTCGGCCACGCACACGTCACCCTGCCTCACGGTCAGCCCTTTGTTCCCAGGTCTCTGTCCCGCAAAGTCCAGTGACCTCGAGCTCACGTGTTCAGCCACTGACTAGGGTGCATCCTTGTGCTGTGTGTGTTTCTGTTAAAGACCTGCCGTTTTTACAGACTGTTCATTCACTAACTAGGACTCAGAGCCGGCGGCACTGGAGCCTGAAGGAGGCGCCCTGGTCCGGGTGCTGTCTCCGTCCGGCGGGAAGCAACCGCCCAAAGCGCAGAGGCAGGAACACCCGTGTGGAGTAGATTGGGACAAGGACCCGTGTGTGTACCAGACGCGCTCAGCCGGGAAGCGCCCTGGGCGGCGCAGGCTGGGCTGCTCAGTGCTGCCCACCAGTGGCCATGGCGAGTGCAGCTGTGGGAATTCGCTTTATATTGAACCCTTCCAGAATCGTCCCTCGTCAGCTGTGAATCCCAGAGGCCAGCGTCCTTGGAGGGAAGAGGCAGCGGTGCCCGTCCCACCTGCTCTGGGGCGCGCCCACCCCCGCCCCCACACAGCCTGCTGCTGGGGGACTTCCGTTCCCACCGCATTGCAGTTCTGATGACGGACGCCCTCGGGCGAAGAAGCGGAGGCGGCCGCTGGTCCGCAGCTGCAGACCCTTCAGCCCCGATTCCCGCCCCCGCGCGGCGATCAAACCGCAGGTGCGGCGCGTGCGCGGTGGGCTGGGCGTCGGCCTCGGGAAGGAGGCGGTTCACCCAACAGGGACGCTGCACGTACCCTCTGCACGTCTCCACTCGCTCACTCGGGCCGGACTTTCAGACACAAGTGTATGATGTTACCACGGGATGTTTCCCTGGGGGGAGAATCTACACTACAGTGAAAACAGAGAAATAAAGCAGAATTTCTCCACAATCCCATTTTGTAAAATAAATAAATCGGTTTTTAGCAGTTCATTTTATTTTTAAATGTTTTCAATATCGGGGTTCCACTTTGTACGTTGGCGCCAACCGCACGGATAGAACCGAATACGGACTTTTTACCTCTTGCTGCCCAGGGCTCGTTCCTTGGTTCCCAGCCTTCCTGTCCCTGTGCACCGACCCCCTCTGCCCACCCCCAACCTGAGGGCCAGAGCAGCCTGAGGGCTTTTAAGGGCGGAGATTTTAGAGGCAGGCCCGGGGGAGGGTCCCAGTGGAATATTCTCCAGCCAGGTGAGTCCTGTCAGGGCCCGGGTCCCCACTGATTGGCAGGTGCCGGGGGCCGGGGAGGGGGCCCTTAGTCAGTGCAGCTGGGCTGAGGTCTGCACCACCCCAACTGCTTTTATGCGCCTGGAGCTGAAACACCACTGAGGCCTGGATGCCACCCCTGGGGGAGGAAAGACCAGGGGGGCCGAACTGAATGACCGGCGACATGCCTGGGAGGAAAGGCCACCTAGGGACGGGGTCCTCGGTTCCCCCGTTGCTGGGCACCCGGGCTTCCCGCCCCGGCGACCTCCTGTACCTGCCCATTGTCCTTGCTCTGCCCCTGTCCAAGAGCCGGACTCACCAGAGTTCCCAAGAACAGCGGGGTCAGACCAGAAACTACCCCCTGCGGGGCCAGATCGGCTCCGAAGGTTCCAGCGTCGTCTGGGTTTTTAGCCCAAAGACACGAGTGTCGTGTGGGCACCGGCGACGCCCCCGAGGACCCCAGCCCCCACGGGAGCTGCGCCCTGCCTCACGTGTGGGCCGATGTTGATCGCACCTCCCCTAAAAAGTCGCCTTTGTGACAATGTCTCCAAGTCCGGCAGCGTTTGGCATTTTGTGCTGTTCTGGGGAAAGGCTAAGAGCCGGAGGCGCCGGTGTCTTGCCCTGACTGACCGGGGGCAAAATGAAGGCTGGGTGGGGTGTGACTTTCCACCTGGCTGCCTGTGTGGAACCGCCAGGCAGCCCCAGGTTTTGGGGAGACACTTTCCCCGCCCCTCTGTGTCCCACTAAGCCGATCGAAATGGCTGAAAACTCACCTGTGGAGAACACAGAACGTGCACAGTCCGTTTACTCTTTGGAAATGAATGCTTCTGTCCCCAAAAGTCACAGCAAGAGTGGCAGTGATCAAAAATGAACAGTCGGGTCGCTGCATGGTCAAAAATCAGGCAATTTTTTGATAGGGCCTTTATATTTATTTTTCACAGTTCTTGTCCCTGCATCAACAGACACAGAATGTCTTTCTTCAAATTAAAAATAAATTTGAAACCATTCAAAGAATACTCTGTTAAAACAAAATTAGGCCCTAAGAGACATCTAAAAAAAGGTACATGTAAAATCTATCAAGTTTTGTTAAAGCTAAATCACCTCATACTGTAGTTTAAACATTTTACTGATTGACCATTGTTTCCCTTTAAATTTAAAATCCTCTCTGCTTATATGGTAACAATGTTGTTTCATCCCCAAGAACGCTAACGGCCGTTCCGGGACCTGGCGGGGACAGGAGAGGCCGGCAGTCAGCTGGGCCTGTGACGCTGTCCTGGCCTCGGCGTCACCTGAGAGATGTGGTCTCTGGTGGCCATGTCCCCGCCTCTGGGTGCTGGGCGACTGCTGACCGTGGGTCTGGGAATTCGGCCACCCTGACCTGGGACCACAGGCCCGTCCTCCTTGGGTGGTACTGCTCCCGGCTTCCCCAGTTGGGGGGGGCAGCAGAGCGGTGCACCTGACCCCGCCCGCCCGGGGGCTCTCCCCTCCCCACTCCCCCACCACCACTGCACACGTCCTGCCCGGAGCGGGAGGCTGCCCGGTAAAGCAGAGCCTCAGGCCCCTGGGACATCCCGCCCTGCACTGAGGAACAGCCCTTCAGCGGTCCCTCTCTGCAAGGTTTTTCCCTCCCCCCGGCTGTCCCCAAGGTGCAGGACCGCACAGGCCAGCTCCCTCCCTGCCTGGTCTGCTGATGGCATCAAGACCCCCCTGATGAGATTGTGGGTGCTCTCTCCAGATCCCTCTGTGTGGCTGATTTCACGGCCAGTGTCACCGGGCCACCTCGTACCCAGAGAGCTGGACAAGCATCATGTAACACATGACGTCATTGCAAGTAACGTGGATGAGATCAGCGTCCAAGTAGGACCAGCACAGCTGGTGGCCCTGCAGGAAGTAAGTGGACCGAGGAGAGGGAGGGGCCCTGCCTGCCTCCCCTCCCCACCCCCTGGGCTTTGGTTGGTCTGGGCCACGGCCCTTGTTTCCAGCTTGGCTGCAGCTGTGGGTGCTGAGGGGCAGCTGTGCACGCTTTTTCTCCCTGTCCCTTCTTGCCACCCCCCAGCAGGTGCTGGATGAGTGGGCTAGTTACAAGGTGCAGCCAACGGGGCGGGGCGCAAATAGGGATTTGGAGTGGGGCCCAGAACTCGAGGTGTCCGGGAAATATTAGGATGTCCTCAACACACCTCCCTCCCCTCAGGTGTGGGTTGGGAGAAGGGACACATGGAGCAGGACCATTGAGAGCTGTTTTGCATGGCAACAGCTTTGCAGCTAACCTCTGGCATGGTCATTTAACATATCTATAAGCTTTAACTGGTTTCATAGATATGTTAAATAGCTGTGGCCCTGCTCTGAGCCAGGGGAATGGAAGCAACTTCCCCACCAAGATGTAACTGGGGGCAGGTCCCCCGAGTTACAGTGCCTGCGTGAGAGCTTGGAGATGATTGGCTTTCTGACAGGGGGCCATGTCTGCCCAGACTCACGATGGCAGCCCAGTAAAGCTGGAAGGATAGGGAGTGCTGGCAAGTGTAGCCGATTGTGGGAGGAGTCAGAAATGGGGCTGCAGAGGAAGATTGGCGCAGGGATTTAAACACAGACTCGGCAGCCATTAGAGGTAGAACCATGTGGCTTTGGCAGAGTGGGGGTTCCCAAGACCATTGTGCAGAGAGGACCACGAGGCTGTGGCAATAGAAAGGAGAGTCACACAGCTGTGGACATGTAAGAGAGCCACGTGGCTTTGCCAGAGTGGGGACCCCCGCAGCTCTAGAAGGGGGAACCACCACCCGGCTTTAGCTGGGGATCCCAGCGACACAGCTGATGGTGTTGGGAACCGAGGGAGGCCTCCCAGCCGAGACGGATTACTGGGAAGAACCGGGGGCTGCCTGAGCCACGGACTCTGTTTCTTTTCCTGAGACACTGTACCCCAGACTGGGCAAGGGGGGAAGGAAGGACTGTGTGTGTTTGTGGGTGTTTTAAGGGACTTTGGGATTTTGATGAAGACCTTAGGTCGCTACCTTAAGTCTGTACAGCACTAAATAAACATTGCCTTTCCTTTTCACGAATCTCTGGCATTGAGAGCTGTCTTTCCTACGAGGCAGTGGACATAACGAACCTGGGGTTTCCTTTCAGTAACAGTGTATCGGCCTTTGCCCCCTGTTGTTCTGTAACAGTTTTTGGCCACTCCGCCGGGACCATAATTGCCCGTGGCAGGCCAACCCCCTCAGGGGCGGGAGAGTGAGACTTCGGAATTTTCCCAGTCTGGAGAATTGCTCTGCACCCCTCCTGAGGGCATCGGCTGCCTATCACGCCTGGAAAGGTGAAAAGGAAACGAAACGGGAGGGAGCAGAAACGTGGAAATGGTTTGGTTGCAAACTGGTTTCTGAACGCCGTTTTGGAATAATGGAGCTGTGGATAATGGTTGGTTAGTGTGCTGCTTCCAGGTTGCCCCTCTCTGTTCACTCACAGTTTCGGTGAGCCCAGGGGGCACTAAGGGAACCTGTATTCACTTTGGGCAGGAAGCAAACCCCTAGGCTCTGTAAGCTGAGCCTGCATGTGTGTTGGGAATCGGACAGCAAGCCATGTGAGAGCGCTGCCATTTTGGACAAAATGGAGGATGAGCCAGTGAGTGCCCTGCCATGGAGGACGGAGCCTGCATGGTTGTCGCCATCTTGGACAACTGAGTGTGAATGAGCATCGCCATCTTGGACGACCCAGAGTGCTTGGGTGCCGCCATGTTGGAACTGGACAAGGTGGTGGGCTAAGGGTTCTCTTCTGATATGGGCTGTATGCTGCTGCTGTGTGGGCACTGCACCAGTCAGGTTCTCTGTGTCATTGGTTCTGACAGGAAGGGCTCTGGTTCTGAAGGTCACGAACTGGGGTCCAAGGGTGACCATCTGATTTATAGGGTGTTTGCATGGTCTAAGCTTCAGAAAGCCACAGGATGTCCCTGTGAATCTAGGGACTTTCAGTGGAAGGTGCCTGCAGTGCTGGGGACTTTAGCTGCTGCACACTGCGTGTAAGTACCGAGTTTAAGTACAGTCCTTCCCAGTGTGGGGGAGGAACCAGGATTAAAAGAGAATGGTGGTTAAATCTGGTTGAGTAGAAAATACGTATAAAGGATGTGAAAGCTTTAAACCTGGAGTAAAGGAAACCTCAACTACTTATTTTCTGGTTTCATGGGGAAAGAGCAAATTTCTCACATTGGTTTTATTTCTGATCAGAAACCTTCTGTATTGTTAAGGCCTAAGAACGGTCACCGTAACCAGCTGGGGAGGGTGCCTTTGCCACTCGGGGCCCAGGAAGGGTCACTTGGGGCTGATGAGTGCTTCAGCCCGAGGCAAAGGGCACGTCTCTGCCATGAGACCGGATGGGAAAGGAGCAGGTCTCTGCGAGGCACCAGTGGACGCACTGGGGCAAGGGAATGCCGCTGCCTGTGTGGTTCTGGAACTCCGTGTTTTGGGTTTTGCTCTGTATCTGCTCTGAAAACACAACTGAGGATTCCAGGGAAGGCTGAAACTTCACACTCTGTAGGAAAGTTTTGAGAAGCCTGGCGGATATCAGAAGGAAAAGGATTTCCCTTCACACTTCGTATTTTTCTCTCCACCTGATCTCTCCAGAATTTGGCATTCTGAAGGAGTGAGTGATGACATAAGGTTGCTTTGCATAAAACCAATAAGACCAGTCGTTAATGGTGGTTTTGTTAACCGAGACTTTGGCTGGAGTGTCACGCCTAAAGGAGGCGTGTCTGGGTTCTGGTCGTCACCAGAAAGCCCCGAGGAACTGGGGTTGACTTGAGAAGCCAGAGAAAGCCCAGGAGAAAGGCCTGGTACCTTGGTCGGCTGTGCGGTTCATGGCAGCCTTCCAGGGAAGGAACGAAGGTTGCTCTCCTGAAAGATGGTTAAAAAGGAACCTGCAGACACAGTGGAAGCCTCAAGGATTTGAGTGAAACAACCGGTACAGGCGGAGCCAGATGGCGGGTGTGTGGCTCTGCTTCTGTGCCCGAGGGGCGGCCTGAGAAGTCAACCTAAAGGTTCCCTTTGTGGGTTCCAGCAAAGGGGACTTAAAGATCATACGTGATCCAGGCTGCTCTTGGTGTGTTTATGCAAACAAACAGTCAAAAGTAAAAGCGGGACTCAAAGCAGTCCCTGTAATAACAATGAGGGTGATCTTAAGGAGAAAATTTGTGGTTCAAGGAAGATCACAATGCTCAGTGTTGGACATCAGAATGGCGCAGCTAACTGTCTTGAAAGTTTGTTTTCATTTGAAAGTTGAAACTGGGTTTGTAATATCACCAAAATGTACAGTTTTACAGGCACGAAGGACCTGTCAAATTGCCACTGTTAAACGTCATTGCAGGAAGGACCTTGCAACTGAATGTCTTCCCAAAAGACCCTCTCACAGGCAGAGACTGGCTCGGGGGCTGTTGTGTGAATGGACCTGTGTGTCTTGTCTTCTGTTTTCACAGGGCGTATGCCTATGATCTCATTCCCTGAGTAACGGGGTGCAATGTAGGCCTCACATAAGGAGCCCATCTTCATCATCGCCCCCTGAGACTCAAGGATTTGGCTGAACTAAGTGGTCGGGTTGGTGAAGGGTTCAGGCAGTCTGTGGGCTTCACTTTAGAACTGATTTTCCCTTTTCTGTCCTGATGACTTGGACAGAAAGGGCCCAGAAATCTGAGAGGAGGGAAATCCTAATGTATTCCCCTCAGCCCGAGTGAAGTACAGTGGGCCACAAGGGTGTTGGATACGTGTAGCATGCCTTGTACGCCTTCCTCCAGATAAGCCATTCTTTACCTAAGTCCCTGCCTTTGTCATTTAGTGGTTATGATTTAATTGTGCTTCCGACTCTTTCCAAATCTGTCACCTCCAGAATGTGACCAGGATGACAATGGTCCAGTAGTGCCAGCCTTTGGACACCAAGCCTGTGACTTCCTGGTGACAGCCAACTGACCGGGATTCTGTAAGGTCCTTCCCCTCACAGGAAGGACTCCCCCCGTGCTGCACACACACCCCCTTTCAGGGCACCCCTGACCCAAGGGTAGGTAGGACAACGTCCATGTCCAGCAGGAAGTAGTTACAAGAAGATGAGACCTTCGTCCATTGTCCTTTATATGATTATAAAGTGGGTGCAAATCTGAAAGGAGGGATTGTTACAGGGTGCAGCCAAGGGTGGGTGGCCAGAACTCGAGGTGTCCAGGAAATATTGGGATGTCCTCACCCCTCCCCCACAAAGGTGGGGGTTGGGGGAAGGGACACATGGAGCAGGGCCATTGAGAGTTGTTTTGCATGGCAACAGCTTTGCAGCTAACCTCTGGCATGATCATTTAACATATCTATAACCTTTAACTGGTTTCATAGATATGTTAAATAGCTGTGGCCATGCTCTGAGCCAGGGGAATGGAAGCAACTTCCCCACCAAGATGTAACTGGGGGCAGGTCCCCCGAGTTACAGCGCCTGCATGAGAGCTTGGAGATGACTGGCTCCAGGACATGGGGCCACAACTGCCCGGACTCACGATGGCAGCCCAGGAGAGCTGGAAGGATATGAGAGTGTTGGCAAGTGTAGCCGATTGTGGGAGGAATCAGAAATGGGGCTGCAGAGGAAGATTGGCGCAGGGATTTAAACACAGATGTGCTACCTGTTGGAGGGAGAACCACCCGGTCTTAGCAGAGTGGGGACTCCCACAGCCATTGCGGAGGGAGGACCACAACCAGTGCAGGAGGAGACTGTGCAGCCCTGGGAGGGAGAACCACGTGGCTTTGCCAGAGTGGGGACTCCCATGGCCATTGTGCAGAGAGGACCACAAGGCTGTGGCAATAGAAAGGAGAGTCACACAGCTGTGGACATGTAAGAGAGCCACGTGGCTTTGCCAGAGGGGGGACCCCCGCAGCTCTAGAAGGGGAACCACCACCTGGCTTTAGCTGGGGATCCCAGCGACACAGCTGATGGTGCCGGGAACCGAGGGAGGCCTCCCAGCCGAGACGGATTGCTGGGAAGAACCGGGGGCTGCCTGAACCATGAACTTCTATTTCTTTTCCTGAGACACTGTACCCCAGACTGGGCAAGGGGGGAAGGAAGGACTGTGTGTGTTTGTGGGTGTTTTAAGGGACTTTGGGATTTTGATGAAGACCTTAGGTTGCTACCTTAAGTCTGTACAGCACTAAATAAACATTTCCTTTCCCTTTCACGAGTCTCTGGCATTGAGAGATGTCTTTCCTACGAGGTGGCGAACATTAGAAACCTGGGGGGCCCCTTTCGGTAACAGTATATACTGCCCTTGGCCCCTTGTGTTCCGAAACAGGCTCAGTGAGCGAGCGGCAGGTCAGCGGTCTGCATGGTGCGTGGGGCCCTGGCCGGACCTGTGTGTGTGAGGGTCGAAGCTCATCCCAGGCTCAGCAAGCCCCAGGGAACCAGGCTCCTCAAGTGGCAGCTGAGGGACGAGGTGGCGCTGTGTCACTCCAGGGACAAGAGGCAGGGACGGCACGACGCTGCCCCTGTGCCAGGACCGGAACGGAGGGCAGCAGCTCCCATCAGATGCTGGTAAAGCACGACTAGGAAGCAGGGGCTGAGTCTGTGTTCCCCACGTCGGCCGGCAGGTGGCGCCGTCTGCCTTTGTCACAGAGGAAGGGCTGGTGACACAGCCTGACACCCAGAGCCTCACTCCCTGTGTGGTCACAGGGCATCCCAGGGCCAGGAGGTGGCGCGGTGCCCCCGTCGGACCAGCACTTGCCCTGAGTGGGTTCACGGGGAAGAAGACGCTGTCCCAACAGCACCCCACGGGGATGTCTGGGCCCGGATGACCAGCAGCCTGTCCCCGGCTCCTACAGGACTCGACTGGGACTGTGTTGTCACCTCTCCTTGGACTTTGATTTGCTGTGACGCAAACCCCTCTTCACGCGGGGACCCAGCCATCCCTCCATGAATCGGGCTGTGCGGTGACCTCCGGAGCTACTTGCCAGACGCTGTCAGCCCCCCAACGGGCGAGCTGTGGCCAGTCACACGGTGTCGGGCTTGCGAGCCCCCGATGTTTGACTATTCTGGGACGAATGTGGCGCCGGGTGACGATCCTGGCTGTTTGTTCATCTGCGCGGGGCACTGGGCACACGGAGTCGAACAGACACGTAAGAACAGAACTGTATCCCGGCAGGCAGCGAGCAAGGGTTACGCCAATGGGCCCACGCGGGCGCAACGCCCCTTCCAGGTGCAGCGGAAGCCGCCCAGACAGGCAGAGACGCGTGTCCCTCATTCCCTGCAACCAGCAGCAGCGGCCACACACCGAGGTTCATCTTTTCACGGCCCCCGCGCTGTCTGGGGGGAAGCTCAGCTCCTCTGTCTCGGAGCCGGACGGAGGGGTGGTTGGTGAGCTTTGCTGGATGTCTTCACTCAGTCGCCCCTGGGCTTCGGATTCAGTCACAATCTGGGGACACGGGCTGGGAGGACCGAGGCTGTGAGAGGCGACATGTGCAGGTGACGAAAGGGAAGCCTGCCTCCCTGCAGAACACCCTCGTGGACGTCACAGGTCCCCCGTGGGTGCCACCACCGAGAAGTCCAGCCTTCCAGTCAGGCACTGCGGTGCTGGCTGGGGTTCTGGCAGGTCTCAGGGTGGACACTGTCTCTGTGCCTGGTCTCTGCACGGGAGGGCTCGCTGTCCTCGCCGAGGGGATGGGCGCCCTGGGAGGGCGGGCTCAGGAAGGCCAGCTGTCACCTCTGCAGGTGGCTCAGCCTCTGGGACTCCACCACTTCAAGTGCAAAACAAGGGTGGTGGTAACGACAGCTTTGGGGTTGAAGCGACCGAAGCCCCCCAGGCTGTGTGAGTCCAGGGCTCATCAGGCCGCTGCTCAGGGAGGGCCCGTGGGGGACGGAAGTTAGGGAGGGCTCTGGGGAGTGGCGGCCGCGGCTCTGAGTCCAAGTCCGACTTTGCCAGCAGATCCCCAGGGCCAGGCGCGTCCCTTGTCCCCATGCACAGTCTGCCCCGCCTGGGAGGGGCGAGGAGTGCAGTCCAGGCGTCCCTGGGAGGTGACAGTCTGGTGGCCTGTCCCCCCACAGGCAGTGGAGAACTGGCCAGATGGGCAGGGAACTTTGGGAGAAAGCAGAAGTACGGAACGGTGACAAAATGAAAATGAGAAAAAGTGAGATACGAGTGCGGTGAAAACGCCGTTTTCCCATTTGGCTGGAAGGAAAGCTTCACAAATGTGGGACCCGTGAATGCCTTTCCACGGGAACCCCGGGCGGAAGGCGCAGGCCCAGGACAGACGGGCCGTGTATGAGGTCGCAGGGCAGACTCGGCGCAGCTCCGTCGGCTGCCACAGCGGGTGGGCGGGCCTCTCTGTGGGCACAGACTCGGTGGTGGCTCTGAAACACGCAAGTGTTTTGAAGGATCTACTGCCCACGTCAGTCTGTCCCAGTCGGGCATTTGAAGTACGCAAGCATCTGGTCACTCGGTCTGGTCTCCGTCCATCCTGGAACTCGAGGCAGACGTGAATGATGCCGACGCCGACCCTTCAGCAGCTGATACGAGAGGGAGAGGCCAGGAGAGGCCGGGCTGGTGCTGCTTCAATAAACAAAAGCTTTCAAGATGAGGCCTCTCCCTGCTGGAGTGGTTTTGGACGGAGGTTCCCGGCTCCTCTGGGTGCTGGGAGCCGAGGGTCCAGGGTCAGGTGGCGGCTTCCTACTCGCAGAGGAGGGTCTGGGACCCGCAGGCCGGGTCCTGCGGGAGAGAAGAGAGCTGAGCACACGACGGACGGGCACTGCGTGGGCTCGGTCCCACGGGGCGGCCGCCGCCCACGCTGACGTGCTCTGCACACGGGCGCCTGCCAGGACCGGTCCTCTTAGCTCTGGGGGCCACAGGGTCAGCCCGCCACTCCATTTTGGACAGGCCCCGGGTGCCTGCAAGTCACTTTCTAAAACAACATCGTTCAGGGTCTCGCACAGAAGATGAAAATGGTGAAAAGTAAGCTTAGACTGATTTTTCCCCGCACGGATCGTAATTATTTCACTTTTCGTGACAGCCCACACTTGCCATCAGCTCCCGGTTCCCCCCCCGCCGTCCTCAGCTGCTGCTGTGAGAGACACTGAGGCCCCCAGCTGTGAAACCAGGTCGAGTAACGGAAGACTTCCGTGTCTTTTGCTCCGGCTCCTGGATCCTGATCTGCCTACTCTTTCTTAGAAGTGGGTTGAAATGTTGACCAATTCTGATTCTCTTGCAAACGGTTTGAGTGAGAAGGGAGCAGACTACAGGAAGGTGCTGAGGGAAGGGGACTGTGCCGAACAGGGAGGCACAGAGGGACCGAGTGTGGTGCCCCCGGGCCTCCACAAACGCGCCGTGGGGCTCTGACCGGACGAGAGGGAAGCCCACCTGCTCCAGGACCCCCCTCGGGGCAGAGTGGGGGTCCTGGCCTCTCCCTCCTCCCGGCGGGGAGGCAGCCACCCCATCTCTCTCCGTGACGGGCAGCGAGGACTTGGAGTCACAATGTGTCCTGGGAACAAACACACACCAGTTAGCACCGCCATCGCTCCAGACAGCCATGCGTGCCCGTCACATGTGCGTCACCACCGTCACTCAGGCGCCATCCTGCCATTTACACCATTTACGCTGGGACATGAGGGCCCTTGGTCCTGGGACACGTCACACATCACTGTCTGACACAGTTCTTGGCTCAGAGTACGTTGTCATTGCAAAAAAGACAGAAACTGCGTTCAGTGACGACACCAATGGTGTTTGCACACGTGGAACCGGACACGCAAACTGACGTCAGTTCACAAGTTCTGTGCCATTAGACGCTGTCCGTGGTCACCTCGGCAGGACTGAGTGTGAGTGTGTATATGAGTGTGTGTGAGGATGCACGTGTGTGAGTGTGCATGCGTTCGGGAGGCCGACAGTCTACACCAGCCTGGGAGGAGCGAGCTGCACCGTCACCACCACCCCCCACCCCCGTGGGCTGGACGTGAACTCCTGCCACCTGCAGGGGGACTCACCACCAGCAAATGACCGTCCAGGTGAGACCTGCCAGGACACAGACCAGCAGGGCACCCAGCGTGATGGACACCAGGGACGCCTTCGGGAGCCTCCCGGAGTCTGGAGTGAGAGCGTGCGGTGAGAGAGCCCCCTGGTCGGAGGTCAGCGGCCCGCGTGCCCGAGCTCGTCCGGGTCCCCGCCCGGCTGCCGCTGCATCGACAGCAGGACACCGAGGGGCAGGGGCCTGCCCGGGAGCAGTGACTGCACGGACAGGGTCCCTGAGTGTGAGGGCGAGGGGCAGCCTGCAGGACGGATGAGACCTCTGTCCTTTCCCAGGTGACATGTCGGCCGTCCCTGCAAGGACAGCAGACATTCGTCCTCCCCACCTGGGGCGCCGTGAGCCCCAGGGACCCCGGAAGGTGACGGGGGCCGGGGCAGCATGGCACGCATTCCGGGTTCGCTGGGGTCATTGCCGGCCAAGAGGACAGAGGAGGCCGTGAGAACCCCTCACGCCTGCCGCTTACCAGACGCTGGTGCTGCGCACAGCACCCGGAAGACACTGTGAACATTTTGGACCAGGTGGACAGTGCTTGGAGACCCTCAGCAGGGCAGCGCCGTGAGGGTCTGGAGAGAGGCCAGGCTTCTTGGAGCCCTGTTCTCCCTCGGCAGTTCTAGCAAGAACACCCCTCCCCGCACTGAGCCCCGTGCACGGCTGCCTTTCCCTCCAAGGATGCTCCCGCCCCACCACAGGCTGGGAATCCCGTCTCTGCTGGGTCCGGGGTGAAGCTCAGCTCTGCACAGAGGCCTCTCGCCCAGGCTGCAGTGGTGTGAATAAAGTCTGCCTCTCTGTTTTAATTAGTATCTGTACACCATTTTTCTTTCACAAGACCTAGAAGCCATGTTACGAATCCTACCTCTGTGACTGAGAAGCTGTGTGACCCTGAGCAAGTCACTTAACCTCTCTGTTCCGTGCATGGGATTCAGCATTGTGCCGAGCCCACGGGAGGCGAGGCAGAGCCCAGCAGTGCCCAGCACAGCGGGTCTCTCGGCAGCTCTGTGTGTGTCCCAGTCTCGGCTCACATAGTGACTGATGGCTTCCTGCTCCCTCCCCGCACTGGAGACTGCAGCAGAGTGGACACACACGTCACCAGCCCCCCGCAGAGCTCGAAGTGTGCGACACCGCCCCCCAGCCGGGGCACGAGGGGTGTGGCCTCACCGACGCAGGTCCTTCCGTCGTCCCCCAGCACGTGCGGGTCCGTGCACTCGCAGCGGAAGCCGCCCTTGGAGTTCCGGCACCGGGCCGGCGCGCGGCAGGGAGGCTCCGTCCCGGCTCTGCACTCGTCGATGTCTGCACAGACGCACAGGGGCCAGGACGTCTGAGGGACCGACCTCGGCCGCCCTGCACCACAGCCGGGGGACCCCTTCCCCGTGGAGCCCCACTGCCCTGCTCTGTCCCCACCCGGGAAGAAGACCACTGTCCCCTCCCTGTTGGGAATCTGAGCATCTCCCAGGCCCCTCCTGCTGACTCGGACCCTCCCAGGAGCACTGGCCTCCAGCCCCTGGGGGTCAGCGGCAGCCAAGCCCCCGTTCCGACCACCCTGGCCTGGCCCTTCCTCCGGCCGTCCCTCTGACACGGATGCCCCCAGCCTGACTCTTCCCAGCCGTACATGGTGTCTTCGTGGGCTGTGGGGGCTCTGAGGACACGGGGTGTGGTCAGGATGCCCCTGACGGTCAGGGAGCGGGGTCCAGTGGCTCTCGGGATGCCGCTGCTGCTGGTGATGACCCAGCACTGATGACACGGGGACAGAACCAGCACTGACGAGCCCGTGACGGGCGTCAGCACCCCGGAGTCACGCGGCCCCAGCTCAGAGGGGAGCAGTCTCCACACAGATGCCGCCGGGAAGCATTTCATTCCCAGGGAACAGAGGCCCCAGCCGTGCCCACCACGTGGGCGAGGAGGTCCCCGGGGGGATGGGGAGGGGCTGCAGCCCCGGGGGCACGGGAGCAGCTGGGCTCCTCACCCAGCGTGAAATCCAAGTCGCTGTCCCTGAAAGTTGCCGCCACCCGGAGGACGTGGGACGGCGGGCACAGGGCAGGCAGTGCTGCTGTGGGGCAGCACCGTCCAGGCCCGGCCCCTCCGTGCAGAGGTCCCCGTGGCGGCCGGGACAGGTGCTGCTGGCAGAGTCCTTCTGTCCCATTCTGGAGGCCAGAGGTGCAGGTGGGCCACCCAGGCTGCCAGGGCTCTGTGGGGGCCCCTCCCCACTTCTGGTGGCCCCTGGCCATCTTGGAGTCCGCTGCCTTGCAGCTGCGTCTCCTACACCCTGTCACCTCTGCGTGCCTTCCCTTTAACTCGACGGCACCTGCAAACACCCCCTTTCCCTAGAAGGTCACGTCCTCTGGTAGGGGGGCCAGGACTTCAACATGCAATGCCTTTAGGGTGACACAGTTCACCCCGTTTCACGCTAGCTGGGGTCAGTTCCTTCTGATCAGAAGCCCACGTCAGGGCCGGTAAAAGGCGGTCTCCTTTCCCGGCGGTGACAGCACGGAGCCTGTGACAGACCCACCCTGGGGGGACGGCGCCCCTCACAGAGCAGGAGAAGTGGCCTCAGGCCAGCATGTCCTCGACGCCTGGGCCCGTCTGCGCCGAGCCCAGGGCTCCGCCACCGCCCAGGGCTCTGCTCCTCGGTGTCCGGGCCCCCAGCCGCACGCACTTGCACCGCGGAGTCCCGGCCGGGGCCCGCCGCCGACTGCCGGTCTGCCCGAGCGGACATCCGCCCGCGCTCACTCGCCACGCTGCCTCTTGGCAGCGAGTAGACCAGAGGGCTGCAGACCCAGCGCTCTCTCTCCAACTCGAACTCGTGGCTCCGGGCTCTGCAAGGACGCTCTCCATGGCCGTTTGCTGGTTTCTCCTCCCCAGCAGGCTCTCCTGGGCCGAGTAGGGAGAGTGGGGGGCACGGTGGCACATGTCACCTGCTGTTGTCCTTAAATGTCCGTTCGATGAACCACGGCTCTCCTCTCTGCAGCCGGGGACCTGGCTCTGCTGGTCCGGCTGAGAGCCCACAGGATCATCCACGTTGGCATCCATCCCTCCTGCCCATGGGGTTCCCAAGTCCCGTTTCCCTGCAATTCTTCGTTTAGAAACTTCTCTCTCGTGCAGGCACGAGCCGCATGCAAATACTGGTGCATGAATGAGGTCACTTGCACCGTGGGTTGCTCCTCATTGAGCTCCTGGGATTTGTTTAAGATACGACGTCTTACTATTGAATCCAATGCGATAAGACACAGTTATGTGCATTAGGAGATCGGTGGCCTCCCCTTTCTCCTCCTGTCTCAGGGAGCCAAGGGGACCAAGCCTAGCAAGCTCGAGTCGGCAGGGAGGTGTGTGCCAGTCACTGTGTGACAGATGAGCCGTCTCCACCGCTGCGTTTCCACAAACTGGCCCTCGGTTCTCACTCTGCACACCGCCCCGCGGTGAGTTTCCGCTTCGTCCAGGGACAGGCTCCTGGTGTACTCAGCAGAAAAGCTAATAGTGCAGACAGACGGACAGACACACCAGCAGCCGGCTCCGCTGACCAGTTAATCACATCAGGTGTGGAGGGCGTGTCCTGTTCTTTGCGCTGTGCGCCCCAGGAACTTAAATTGACAGACAATGGAACAAACTGATCACTCCCTCCTTGTGCGTTTGAAACCTGGAGGCCAGGGGTCTGGAGGGCCGGTGAGGGGCGGCTGAGGTGGCCGGGAGGGGCCTCAGGGCCGGGGTGTGGGGGCCAGGTTCACGGTCAGCCGACACCCGGCTGGCTTCCCACGGTCTGACCGGGTCCTGGTGGAGACTCGGGTCCTGACCGGAGCTCCGGAGCCTGGACTGTTTGTCCCAGTCGGACCCTCGTGCCCCCGGCTGTCCTCGGTCACTCCTGACGTCGCCGTGGAGCCAGCCCTGCTTCTTTGCTGCTCCGTCCTTTCGGGGTTGAAGGCAGTGAGCGGGCCGGCCCCGCACTGGCCGCCGACACAGCGGCTCCTGGCGGCCTTTGCGCTCACAGACTCTCGTCTTTTCTTCCTGTCTGAGCCCCAGAGCCCTCGTGTTGGCCGTGACCTCTCAGGGCAAACATCTGGGACTTCCGAAACCCAAACAGAGACGCTGGGGCGCAGCACGCACGACGTGGAACCGGCTGCCCCCTCGCGTCACGTGCGCGCTCAGGGCACAAGCGCGTTCCCGTGGGCGCGCGCCGCCGCCTCCAGAACCCGCACCTCTCCCCCAGCGGCAACGCTGCGAAACTGAAAACCTTGGGCTCGTTTCCACTTCTGCTCCATCCCGGCTCGCAGACCCGTCCGCTTCCTGCCTGGGTCCACCCCCCTCCCCGCCAAGAAGCCGCCCACGCAGGCCTGGAGCCCCCTCCCTGAGAAACGCGCTTGCTGCCAGCCTATCGCCTGTCACAGGACTGCGGGGAACCTGAGCGAACGTGTCACCCGCACCCATGGCGCTCACGCCCAGCTTCCCAGGCCCCTCGCTGCCCGCGGGACCAGGGCCGCGCATCGAGGCTCGGTTGAGGGCATTTCTCAGTGAGTCGGCACCAGCCGCTCTCACAGGGAGTCCCCAAGCGTTAAGGGACCGGTGTTTCCCAAATGTCCAGAGGAACATTCTGTTCGGCGGCTGCTCGGCAGGGGTGACTCAGGAACCAGGCCCTCACCTGCAGGTCTGAGTGGCGTCTCCCACACCTGGCCCCCCACCTGGCTCCCCAATCAGCCCACACAGCTGCGGGAAGCCAGGAGGGGCATCTCAGGGAGCTTCTCACAGGGCGGCCCACCTCCCACCACGAGTCCACGCGTGGCAGTCAGGAAGACTGGGATCGGGGACGGGGCACTAGGGACGGGGCACAGGCCCCGAGACAAGCTCCCCCTCGGTTGGGTTGCTCCTGTTCCACCGATTCTTTCAGTGGAAACACTTCTGTTTCGTTTCTTTAGAGAACTTGGCTCTGGAAGTTGTCCCCTACAACCTTCCCCACAAGTGACTGACTAGCTGCTTGTCCCCGTGCGCACCTGTGTCACCCTGGGGCTGTTTGATGGCACTGTCCTGATGCTCCACGGCCCAGAACGGTGTCCGCTGGGGGCGTGGCTGCCTGAGGGAAGAACCCCCAAGGTCCCCGCGCTCTTGGGAGATGACCGTGCTCGGAAGCCCCTTCCGGCGAGTGACACTTATTTTCAACTCGTGTTTGGAAAATGCAGATTGGGGCCAGCCGTGAAAGGACCCCCTGCGAAGCGACTGACCTGTGCAAACCGGGGGCCGAAAGTCCCAGCCTTGGGGGGTGCACGTGAGCTGCTCTGGGCCGTGGAGCTCAAAGCCGTGCCGGCAGGAGTACACCAGCACGCGCCGTCCAGCCTCGCCGCAGAGCACGAAGTCCCCGTTCTCCACGCTCCCGGGGAAGCCGCAGGCGTCCCCTGCACAGGGTGGGGAGGCGGGCGCAGTCAAGCACAGCCTCTCCCCTGCGCCACCGCCCGCCCCTCTGGCTCACGGGGATCTCATCCTGCACACGGCAGAGCAGTGTCCCTCCCGTCAGTCGGCCCTCCGCCCGCTGTCCCACGCTGACCCGCAGGACCCCACAGCTCCCTTGTTCCTCTGCTGTTCGCCCCTGAGTCCCCTCTGGCCAGGCCCCCCCACGGCACAGACCGCTCTTACCAAGGCCACGGTCAATCCCAGCCCATCTCGCCCTGGCTGTTTCGGCAGCAGGAGGCCGCTGCCTCCTTGGGGCCTGTCTGCAGCCCAACTCCCCAGAAGCCCCTCCCGTCCCAGCACCCGCCCCTGCTCAGCAGTGCGTCCCCTGCCTTGCACCTGGGCGAGTCTCACAGAGTGGGCCTTTCCTTCCCAGAGGCACGAGCCCTGGGTGTTCCCTGGTCTCCCCCCATTGAATATGATCTGATGTCTATGGACAGCATTTGCATGAAAATCCCAAATTTATACCTTCTTCCCTGGTTTCCCCTCTCCTGTGCCCAACTGCCTCCCGCTCACCTGCACCTCGAGCTCCGGGAGGCAGCCCCCACGGACCTTTCCTCACGGAGCTGCCCGCCTCATCCGGGCCACACCTCTCGGAGCACACGGCCCCAGTTGGGGAGACACGCCAGTTCCCACAGGCCTCTGCTCCGTCCGCCCACAGCAAACCCAAAAGGCACTCCGGCGGCTCTGCTGTCAGCACGGGTCTGTCCTCAGACCCTCCGACTGCCCCACCTGGGGCCGGCCGCCTTCCTCTCCCCCTGGGAGGTCACCGCAGCTCCCCGGGATCTTCCTGCGTTTGCCCCGCCCCGCCCACGTGCACCCCAGTGGCTGTCCTGTTCAGAACGACAGGTCGGCATGTCATGGGGCTCCGGAGGCCTGGCGTGACTTGGCTGTGTCACGTCTCCGGTCTCGTCTCCCACTCCTCACCTCCTTCTCCTGGCCCTCGGCCCGCCTGTAGGGACCCAAGAGCCCCAGGCGCGGTGCGGCCTCCCGGGCAGGTCTTCCCGCAGACGGGAAGCGTGCCACCTCTAGTGGGGTCTCTGGTCTCCTGTCCCCCCTGCCGCCCCAGCCACCTCTGCGACTGACTGACCGTTCACTTAGCACCAACGCGGCCACACAGGGCCGTGCCTTTTTGCAGGGAGGGGCCCGGCTGGGGACAAGTCCTCCTCACTGTGGGGGACACAGCCGAGGGCGCAGGCTCGGCCTCCCTGTTATTTTCCCCAAATGTGCCACCTCGAACCCACCCCTTCGAGCAGCCCGGCGTCTGCTGTGGGCCCCGTGTAGTGAACACGAGGCAGCAGGAGGCTGGCAGTCACCTGGGGGAGCCGCCTCCCGCCACTCGTCCAGGTTCAGGCCGGGGATGTCCTCGCACGGCTGGAAGTCCTGGGGGAACCGCGCCACGCGGAAGGTGTCGGCGGGCACGCGGGCGAGGCCGGAGTTGTCGCAGATGACCCTGGACAGAGAGTGCTTCCGCAGCTCCCGCCGCTGTGCCTCGGTGAACACGCCGCCGCGCTCCCACCAAAACCTGTGCCAGAGAGAGCGCACAGGCGGGTGACGAGGAGCCGCCACTGGATCGGTGCCCCAGAAGCCCACGAGGCTGTAAGGACGCGGTTTGAGTGAGACGATAAGTCTTCACTACTCAACAAGCTGCCTGTTGGAAATCAACGGCGGACCTGTGTGTGTGTGTTGGGGGCGGGGGAGGTGGGGGGGCTAAGGCGCCCTCTGCAGAGAAAGCGGATGCTCTGTAAGACATCGAGGTGGGCACAGCGGCGACAGAGAAGAAAGGGCCGGTGCGCAGGGATTGTTGAAAGAGAAGCAGGACTCCCCAGACCCGGCGGACTGCAACTGAGCCGCGGGGACCCCTGCTCCGCGCAGGCCGCCGGCGTGGGCGTGGCCACAGCCGGATACGCACCGGTCCCCGTCCCGCAGGGCCTTCATCTGCCTCCCGATGATGCAGGCGAACAGGGGGCCCGTCCGCGCGCCCGGCAGGGGGTCCTCCACCAGGCCGCCCAGCCAGACGTCCACGTTGTCGGGGTGCTGGTACAAGGCCAGGATCCGGTCGGCCACGCCCCCGTCGGTGACGGCGCTGCTCAGGCCGGCCCGGGAGCGCAGCCGGGGCAACCCGCAGAACGCCCTCCAGGCGTTGTAGCCTGCAAGGCACACCCGCGTTCTCTCCCGGGTCTGCGTCCCCCGAACCCCTCACAGTCTGTCCAGGCCTCAGCCTCCCGTCCGCACGGTCCAGCCACAGGGGAGAGCGCGGCACCGCCCTGCTGTGTGGACGCACTGGAACACCCCAGACTTCCGGGGCCGGCCACTGCACGCTCACAAACAAGCCAGGCCCGGCAGCAGGCGGGCTCACTGCGCATACACGGAGGTCAACCAGATGGCTGAACTGCAGGGGCCCACAGGGGCATGGCCATGGGGGGCAGGGGTGCAGGGTCCGCCAGGGGGGATGGGGAGAGTGGAGGGGGGCCTGGGAAGGGAGTCCTCAGCCACATCCATGGCCAGGAGATGGAACCAGCTGCATTGAGGTGGCCGGAGGCCCCCAGGAGCTGCCATGGTCTGAGGACCTGGCCTCTTAGGTGGACAGACAGGAGGGCTTGCAAAGCCCGTTTCCAGGAAGCTGACAAAGGACTTGCAGAGACATTTCACGTGAGATCGGACTCTGTGAGAGCAGGCCTCTTCCTGGGGGGCTCCTCAGGGCGGGGACTGGGACCGGGACTGGGACCAGGACCGGGACCGGGCTGGCAAGGGGGCCTGGTCGGGGCGCTGACCTGGCAGGCCGTGGTCCCGGCCCCGCTGCAGGTTCAGCGACGCCAGGTCGAAGGTGCCCTCGCTGGACAGCACGAACAGCCTGTCGGTCAGCTCCTCATTCATCAGCTGGGTTGGCACCTGCAGCTTGGCCGGCTGGACGAGGAGCCCCCGAAGCAGGGGGTCCACGCCACCTGGAAGACACCCGGAGAAGGTGACCTGGCTCCTCCGGCTCCGCAGGGACAGCAGCACCCCCCACCCCCCGCGCATGGACAGCACTGGTTCCTGACAGGCATCCGTCCTGAGTCCACAGTTCACCGTGTGCAGCCCACAGCCTTCCAGCCCCTCAGGGTGCGCTCTGCCTGAGGGGCTGGCTCCTGCCTGGTCCGAGGGGACTGAGGGGACCAGCTGTGAGTGTTGGGGGGTCAGGCCTTAGGACCGAGGGGACCCGGACACAAGTCCCACAGGCGCTCGTTTTTCGTCCTGTTTTTCTGCAGTGAAAACACTGCGGCCGGCGGAAGCGTTTGCTGATCTCTAAGGTCGGCAACGGAGGGGACTGGGCGTGGCTGAGGGACGTGAGGGTGTCCAGGCAGTGTGCGCCCGTCCCCTCCAACGCACCGGCCGTCCCCACGGGACCCCGCAGGAGACGGGTCAGAGTCCCGACGAGCACCGCTCAGCTGCTCCCCCCGTCACCTGGAGCCTTCGGGGCCACAGCACAGGCAGGAAATGACGCTGTGCCTCGGCCTCGGTGGCCGGCCTGGTGGCCCCCCGAGCCCTGGCCTCCCTCCCACAAGGTGAGCGTGAACGTTTAACCCGTGGGGACAAAGCAGGTGCGGTGACTTCTCCTCTGACCCCCACAGCTGCGTGGCGCCAAGCCTTTGGAGGCAGGAGAGAAGCTTCCGGACAGACACAGAACACGGGAAGGGGAGAAAGGAGGGGCGGGGGGGGAAGTGTGGAGATAACCCTTCCAACACATCGCCCGGAGCTGAAATGATTTCCCAGACAAGTCACTCCCACCCGTAACCCGGCCGTGACACTCAGAGGCCACGCGGAGGGAGCCTGGCCAGACGAAGGTGACAGACGAAGGTGAAACGGCGTCGTTCACCATGCACAGCGTTGGGCCCGATTTCTGCTGCGGATTTTGAAGTGGTGGGTGGGGAGCTGCCCTGGGTTGGATCCTTCCCCGTGAGTGTGAAGAGCTCAGAGACCTGAGAGGAGCGTTTCTGACGAACGGCTTCGCCTTTAAAAGCTCTGAGCACATGTCTTTTCTCCACAAACACCGAAGGCTGGACAGCAGCCAGCCAGGCACCACGGTGAGCAGTGGGCCCCTCGGGGGGCTGCGAGGGGCTCGGTCTGGAGAGAGAGGCCGGCGGGGGGCGGGCGGGGGTGGCACACACCTTCCTTGAGGAGCCTCCAGGGGCTGAAGAAGGCGTCTCGCAGCAGCAGCGGGGGCAGGTGCTCCTGGAAGCGGGCGTCCAGCCGTCGCACCAGCGGGTGGACCGTGGCGTGGCCGAAGCGGAAGGCGGCCGTGGAGAACACGTTGGACACCGTGGGGTCCAGGGTGGGGTCGTAGCCCTGGTAACGACCCACATGCTGCTCGAAGGCCTCGGGGCCCAGGATCTTGGGGACGTAATCCCGCAAGGTGATGATCTACGAGAAAGGAGACACAGCAGCCTCTGAGTGGGGAGCGAAGGCAGCAGGGCAGGGCCACAGGTTCCCAGGGCTCAGAGGGGTCCCGGCAGGGCCCGCGCCTCCCAGGTGAGGGCGCCAGTGAGCAGGCGAGCCGGCATAGCAACACCTGCAGCCCCATACAAAGTCTCAGAGCTCTGCATTGAGGGGCATGTCAGAGATGCTTCCCCCTCCACCCCGCACTCTCCAAGGTGGAACAGGCTGGGGGGGGCGGGGCGGGGCTGGGCCACAGCACCGAGGACTGGCCAGGGGGCTGCCGCCGCTGGGCTCCTCTCACACCCATGGCAGCATTTCCGTCCAAACCATCTTCTCCCCGCACCCGCACTTCACCTGTGAGCACAGCACCAGCACCCGAACCCACCGCAACGTCAGGATCCGCCACCGCAGGGAGCCGGGCCCCGGAGGCTCAGGAGCCAGCCCCGCGTGGGCCCTCCCCCAGCCCCGCGGCTGATGGGAGCCTTGCCAGCCCTCCCAGCCTGTCTGCTGATCCGAAAAAGCTTCTCCCATGGAGTTTTTGTGAGCATAAAAAACGCACGTGGTTTTGCATGTTAGGATGTGCTCACAGTGTCCCGTCTGGGTGTAAAACACAGCAGACGCACCGTGCTGTGCCATGTACAACGCACACCCATGCTGTGTGTGCCACATACACGGGATCGTTATGCCCGTCATTTATACACCATGGTACGTAGTCATCATACCCATGCATAATGCGCGTCCTCACTTTCCCCTCAAAGATTTGGGCAAAAAGTGCCCATTGGACACGGCAAATGACGGCGCCTTTTACACAGAAGGGCACAGCGCAGACAACTCCATCTCCCCAAGGGTGAAGGGAGTGAGACGTAGTCAGGACGGCGCTCACAAGTCCACACGGGAGCAGAGGCCGTGGTTCCCCTGGAAACCGTCTCCCTCTGCTCGTCAGCTCGTCCTCGGAGCCACAACACGGCGGTCCAGCCCCTGCGCCACGCTGACCACACGCGGACCCACCCCTCCACATGCACACCAATGCACAACGCACACACACCCCAGAACCCGCACAGCACACTCATTCGCCACACACCTCCGGGACAAGGAAAATTCTGGGGTGTCTTAAACCAGGTCGCAGCAGGGCAGGGTGGGACGAACAGACACGTCCCTCCCTTCCTGCAACACAGTTCGCCTCCGGCCAACTGGAGACTTCATCTGCGATCCTCTGAGTCACATAAAAATCATAAATGAGGAAAGAACTGAGACTCTTATTTAACTTCCTGGTCCACAAATCTGTTTTTCTGTTCATTTTCTCCATTGTGTTCAAATACAGAAACCTCAGAATCAATGGTGGGCAGGCAGCTCAAGGGGTGGCTGGTAAAGTTGAGTTAAAATCCGAAAGCGCTCGGAGTGCGGTGGCCAGCAGTGACGCAGGGGACAGACTGAACCCGTCACTGCTGTGAGCAGCTGGGGCTGAGGTTGTCCTCTGTCCGATCCTCGCGGCCAGCCCCAGTGCGGACTAGATCTCAGATCAGGGACTCGGAGCGAGTCCTCCAGAAGCTGCGGGGTGAACCTCAGTGGAGGCGCCAAGGGCGCATCAGTGCACCTGCCCAGGGAGCCAGCAGTGACTCAGCTCACCGTTCAGGACGCCCAGGATGACTCTGCACCAATCGGGACACCCGCGGCGAACCTGAGTACCAATCAGGATGCCCCCGGCGACTGCTCACCAATCAGGATGCTCGGGGTGACTCTGAGCACCAATCAGGACGCCCGCGGTGACCACCCGCTCAGGACTACAGGAGGGCTCATCACACACCTGATGCAGGGCGCCCACGATCTTGCGCGCCTCCTGGTAGGCGGTGTCGGCGCTCCAGTGCGGGTTGAGGGCCTTGAGCGCCGCGGCCAGGCGGTTGTGCTCGCGCAGCCACAGCGTGTGCAGGGCGGTCAGGGAGAGGACCTCGCTGGCTCGGTTGTCCCCGGCCAGGAAGCAGGGGGCGGGGCTCTGGGCGCCGGGCTCCGGGGCGCAGGCCAGGGGTGCGCGCTGCGGGGCAAAGGGCAGGTAGGCGCGGCCGGCGTCCCGGTGGCGCGTGTTCACCCGCAGCAGCCCCTCCGCGCTGGTCCAGTCCCGCAGCTGCTTCTCTAGGGCGGGGGAGCTGCCGTACACGGTGGACGCGTCCAGGAAGGAGGTCATCCCGTTCATCTGTTGTCGTGGGTTCGCCGCGGACAGGTTGCCGAACAAGGCGCCTTGGGCTCCGGTGCCACAGGCGGCGGACGACCGGTAGAAGGGCAGGCAGGTGGTGCCCGAGGCCCCTGAGGCGTTGGTCGGGAGCTGCCGGAACGGGGGCCCAGTCACCTCGGGTCCTCGGCACCCTCTTGACAGACACCAGGAACCCCACCCCATGGCGTGTCTGTCCTCAGTTCGGGCCCACCCTCCCGGGACTCCGGGGTCAGCGTCCTGCTCACCCCCCACTCCCCGTGCTTCCGTTTGGGAGAGTGTGTTCAGTGCCTTCCCGGTGGGAGCCTCGCCTGCTCGCGCCCGTGTCCCAGCTGCCGGCTGTCCTATTGCACCCCCCAACCCCCCCCAAAGCCCTTGGCGAGTGGGGCCTGCCGGAGTGGTTTTCTGCCGAGCGACAGCGAGGACAGCGGCCCACCGGTCCTCGCTCGCAGGCAGAAGACGCCCTTCTGCCAGGTTCGGGGTGTTTCCTGAAGGGAAGTCACCGAACGCCCTGCCTGTCCTGTGTCTCTCTGCACGCAAGAGGGAATTCGAACACTGCGACCCTCGCACGGCACCGGCTCCGCGCCTGACAGTCCCCTCCAGGTGCCTCGGTGGCCTGCCCCCGCGCACCGGGGTCAGGTCCCAGTGTGGTCCTGGCGGCAATGAAGCTGAGAACCGCGGAAACGCCCGTCAGAGCAACTGGCCACGGCCGCCGGCCGTGATGCGTACACACTGGGAGGCTGGGACAGCGCAGGCCCGTCCGCTCCCAGCCTGTTTAACGACGAAGGCGGAGGTGCGGGAATTGTTGCCGAGTGGCCCGGGATCCGGACGACGTGTGGATGGGACACCCGGGTGCAAGTACAGACACGCACGCACACACGTAAACATCACACACAGGCGAGCAGGGACCCGTCCCCGACAGCCGCTCCCCCCGGGGGTGGGACGAACGTTCCTCGGTCTGACTTTCTGAAAGGGCGTCGGTGGGCTCCGTGGCAGAAGTAGCCGCGAGGGCCCGGGGTACCTGGATGGGGAAACACGGGTGCCGGCTCTCGCAGGTGCGCTGGCAGTCGGCTCCTCCCCCGAACGCAGCGCTGCTGGTGCTCTGCGGCGTGAACGCGATGTCGTGGTCGATATATTGCCCCCACGCCACCAGCAGGTCGGAATAGTGGTCGTCCTCGGTCACAGCCTCGTTGGGAACTTGGATGACCTGCCTCGTCACTTCCCAGACCTGGGCGAGAAAGGGGGGCGCGGGTGGGTTTGGGTTTCGCGGGTCATTTGCTGGGGAGCAGAGGGCCCGTCGTCCCCGCCTCCTGAATGAGTCACTTTACTAACGAGTGTCTGAGCGGGCTCATCCTCCACCCGTGAGTACGGGGGCTTCTGAAACACGGGGTGGGGACAGCTGGAGGGACCGTAATCCAAATGCATCACCCCCTCACGAGCTGGGACTCGGATCTTCGCAGCCCCAGCTCCGCAGCTATGAAGTCAGCTGTGACCCCCCCTTGTGCAGGGCGAGGGGGCAGGAACCACACCAGCACCTGCAGGAGCCTGCCACGCCCACCCGGAGCTCAGCGAAAGGTCAACAGAACCTGATGGTGATACAGGTCACGCAGCATTCTGGGGTACCCACCGGTGGCAGGGGGACCCCATTGTATAAGAAGTGGGGGTTCCAGCCTCGGGGCTCACTGATGCCATCTTCGTAGGCGGGTGGCAGCCACCTAGCCAGGGCTGTGTTGGAGGCGCCCCACCTGGGATGGTCTCTGGAACGAAGGTGTGCAGTGAGCGTGGGGAGGAGGAGGAGGAGGAGGAGGAGGGAGCATGTCTCCTACAGGAGCCTGTTCTCCAGGAAAACGGTCGGGCTGGCTTCCCCGGGCCCTTGGCCTCACACCGGCCTGCGGCTGGGCGCCAACCCCCGTGGTATCCGACGGAACCGCTTCCCAGTGCCTACGTTCGGGGACCCTCTCCAGAGCCCCACGCCCCAGATGCGCCCTTTCCTCAGCCCGAGCCCACCATTCCCACCTTCCCCTTCCGACAGCCCTCGGGTCAGGCGCGCCCCTCATGCTGTGGCCAGGCAGGGGCCCTCCCTGCAGGACAGAGACCTGGGGGGGCGCTCCCAGCAAAGCCAGTTTGGAAAGTTCTGGTTTCACGTCCCTTATCAGGCGCCCTGCCCGTCTGGGGCGCCGCCTTCTCCCGCCGTCCACATCGACCTCCAGCCTGGAGACGCTGCTGGAGACGGCGTGTCGGGCCTGCTGGGACGTTTGGGATTCGGGAGTGAGGTTTGGCGAGGGGCATGTGCTAGTGCCGCCGTTCGGGTCAAAAATAAGCTTTTCTGAGAGAAGTGAGCCGCGGCTGGCTGATGGACCTGACAGTCAGTTAGAAGGGAGTGGGTCCCCCGTTTTGACAGACACAGTGCACGAGGAGGTGAGGCTGGTTCAGTGACACCGAGCTGACGAACGGTGCTGAGTGCTGGGGCTGAGGAAGACGCCTCCCGCGACGGGCGCGACGCGGGTGGCCTGCGGGGGTGCGGAACTTGCAGGAAGCGAGAGAAGAGCAACGAATGGCGACTGATCCTTGTGAGAACCGGGTGCTCCCGTCTTTGCTGGAAGAGAATTAAAGGGCGACCGACCGAGTCGTCTGCTGACAGATCCTCGCGGCGATTTTGGTGGCGGCTCCTTGTATGTTCGCTCTCTTCTGTCCCTGAGGGGGAGGGCCAGGCCGCGTCACCGGGCCGGGGCTTCTGTTCCAACGCCACCGCCCAGCCTCATGTCCCGCCAAGCCCTCCCAACGCAAGCCGGCGCCTCTGAGCAGCTCTGCGGGGCAGCAGGTGCCCCCGGGGGTCTCAGGTGACCGGCCGAGCGCCCCCAGCTGACCCAGGGGCTGACGGACACAGGCCGCCGGGCTGGCAGTAAGCTAATCCCAGCAGAAACGCACGCCTGCGTGCACGAGTTAAAAACACCGTGATCCATTTGTGCCAGCCGGATCGGTGGTGACCTGCCGACAACCGGACAAACTCAGTGTCCAAGGGAGCGACCTCAGGCCCTGTGCTCCCCGACACGTCTCCGGACCTTGGAATTTCAGCTCATGAAATACAGCACAGACGTGTGAAATATACCAGATACATGACCATGGCAACATGCGTGTACGATAAAACACGTGAACATGTGACATTTGTGGGAGGGTACCCGTCTGCGGGGCAGGTGCAGACATGCAGGAAGGGCCGTCGAAGCGGCTGGCCAGAGACTTCCAGCCGGAATCATCACGGAAAAATGAGAGGAGTCAGGATGGAAATGTCAGCCTTTGGTTCTCTTCTTTGAGAAAGGGTTATTTGGTGCAAACCGTGTGGCCGGCCCGCCCCTTGGCGTTTGTCCCCGAACCTGCGGGGGCAGAGCCAGCAGCACAGTCTTTGTGAGAAGCAGGGGAGGCTGCCCCCCAAAGGCTGAGGCGGGGGACAGGGGGTGGGGAGGGGGGCCCATCGGGGTTGCCTGGCCGGGCGGCGTGAGTCGGGACCAATCGGGCCGGACACCGAGTCCCTCACGCCTCTGCTGCGCAGACGCTGAGAACAGCCAGGGATCAGTGTCCCCAAGAACCGGGCGGCGCCGCTGAATGATCATTCAAAGGCTCTGGAGTGTCTGGAAATACGAGTGTTTAAACACTAGTCGGTGTGCGTTGACACGGATGTACCCTCTCTGTCACGAATGTGGGTGGCCATTCCTGCACCAGTGTGACCGACGTCGGCGTGCGGCCTGGACGTGGAAGGGCCCACGGGTGCCCGACAGCCTCGTCCAGGCTGGGCCCGAGGAGGCCGAGGCGGCACAGGGGCTGGCCAGTTCAGCCTGGACCACGGCCATGGACGTGGCATGTCTGTCCCAGCACAGGTCTCCTCGTGACACAAGGCTCCCAACACGAGAGAGAGGGGACTTGACTGTCCCTGCCGCTCCCGTCGCTGCTGAGCGACATGCAGGAGTGGCCTGCAGCAGTCTGCGGGGACGGTTCCGTCAGTCACCCGCGGGGCTCGGCTGCGAGCCGTGTGTGCCGCACCGTCGGCGTGGGAAGGCGGGGCGCCGGGACTCAGCCCCAGCACAGCCGGCTCGTCTCTGCCGGACCTCGACCGAGGGCTGCTCCCGGGGGAGGTGCTGCTTCACGCCATTAAAAGTGACGAGGCCCTCGTTCAACCGCTGAGACAGCGGTGTTTGCCGAGGGACGCGCCCGTTCCGCCGCAGCGGCCGAGAGCCGCGTGTCCTGCTCCCTCACGGCAAGTGAGGTGACGCCGCGTGGCGGCTCTGCGCCTTCTCCCACCCGCGGGGCCCCGCCGTGGCGCTGCCCCTGAAGCTCGGACAAAATGCCGCTGAGCGTCCCCGGGGGCCAGTAAACAGGGCACACGGAAACACACACAACGGAGGCGCGAGGCCCAGCTCCCGCTCCGGCCGCACGCGGTCCCTCCTTGCTCCCAGCGGTTTCGGTTTAAAGGCAGATGTTTCCAGAGCGGAGACAGTCGTGCTAGGAAGTTCCATTCCCAGGAGGCCCCCGGCGTCGCCTGTGCTGGACGGTGTCACGGGTTCAGTCAAAATGCAGACGGGAAAACGGGGTGTGACTTGCGACTTCAAGGCAAATAAGCACGAAAATGGGGTGTCTGGTCGGTCACGGGGCGAGTGTGCACACACCCGCAGTGCATCCCCATGACTGCCCAACATTTAATCTGGGTTTTGGCAATTTCTGGGCAAATGAAGAATTCCATGCCGAATTATGTGTGCACAGCAAACTATATCCTACACCCAGGTAGAGTTGGGGGTCTTGCCCGTGATTTAAATGCTTCTGTCAAATCTTGGTTTCAGGGTTTACCAATTTCTTTATGAATCCAAGGGTTTGAGGTTGCACAGGATGGAAACTCCCCCAGGAAAGGGGTTAGTGCTGAATCGTCATGGAAAGGAACCAGCATCGGCCCGGGGCAGGAGCACACCCAGCCAGGCCGACCCCAAGGAACCCGCCAGTTCCTGCCGGATGGGCTTGTGGGCCTGGGCCTCGGGCGGGTGAGTCAGGAGAGGGCTGTGACGCTGTCACTGTGGGGGTGGCAGTGTCTCCGGTGAGGGGCCAGAAGGGGGACCAGGCTCCCGGGCTCGGCTACGTTGACAGCACACCGAAGTCCTGGCCGTGTGGCCGAGACTCGGAGGAGCCACCCTGTCCTCAAGCTCATCGGTCCCAGCCGTTTAATCCTGGGACCCCCCAACCCCCAGGCTCTCATGCAGTTTCTGTCTGGGGCCCGGGCGACGGGAAAGTCTCACAAAGGAAAACCCAGTTCAGGAGCCGCTCCCTGCAGCACACCCATCACACCTGCACGCCGGAAACGGGAAATGAAGGCGTTTTAGGGACTCATGGTTCAGAAGTTTAGAGCTTTCAAAGTTAAACTTCAAAGGACACTCGTCGTAAGGATGGCATCTAACCAACACCTGGACATTGGGCACGGCTGTAACCGGTCCTTGGCTCGGGCAGGGACAGCAGGTACCCCCCTCGTGACCCCCACCTCCCCCCGCAGGGCCCGCCGTCCAGCCCGGCCCCTCGCAGCTTCCCCCGTTCCGGCCACAACGTGTTGTTCCAAACCCACTGGGCCCGCGCTGGGCCGTCCACGGGTTCAGTTCTCTCCCTCATCAGCTTCCGCAGCAAACCCTTCCTGACCCCACACTGAACCAGACGCCAGCTCCCAGCAGCCCCTGCGCAGACTCCAGCGTCTGGGCGCAGCCCGGTCACTGCTGTGTGTCCGTGTTGTTTGTTAGCCCACGAGGGGAGTGATCACATGACCCGTTCCTCCGAGGGAAACGCTTTGTGATAAAGAGAGGGAGCTGTTAGCATTCACGCTGGACCCACGGGGTGAGCCGGGCTCCCCCAGGTAAGCTGGGGCCCAGGGCCCCACCTGCCAGCCCCCCAGAAGAGACTCTGTTCTCCCCAGGGTCGGTCCCAGTGCCTGGCACAGGTGGGAGGTGAAAGGCTTTGAATCACAGGCGCACGAAACAGGTGAGTGAAAGGCTCCTTTTGTTCTGGGCCCTCCCCTCACCTCCTGACTCAACCCCCGCCAGACCTATTCCCTGCACCTCGAGCTGCGTCTGCCCCCTTCAGCTCCTGGGCCACCCGTCAGGAGCCTGGAGGAGCCACTGTCCCCTCGTGATCCTGGTCTCGGCCCCCATGTGCAGCGGGCAGGGCCTGCCCAGCGCCCCGCGTCTCCCGGGTCCCCCGACCTCATCTGTCACGCTGCTCTGCTCTGCCTTCTCCCTGTCACTTGGCACCTTCTGAATCGGTCTGCTGTGACTCTCCCCACCCCCGTGGGACGCGCCAAGCCGGAGGCCCCGCCCCTGGTCTCGGGGCTGCGTAGCCAGCGGGAGGTGCAGACAGGCTCCCGGCCGGGGCACAGACGGGTGAGCGGCCACCACGAGGAGTCGGAGGCCGGGAAAGGGTCCCAAACCGCCCGGTCACGTGCACGCCCAGCCGGCTGGAGGCGGCCGGGAGGCGGGAGGAAGTACCTGTTGTTGCAGGCGCCGGTGATGAGCCTGTACTTGTCGGCCAGGCAGGAGTCCGGGCAGCGGGGCGGCAGCGTGTGGGCCAGGCAGCCGGACACGTTCGCGATCGTGCTCAGCACGTGTGCCGGGAGGGCGTCTGCGGGGACACTTGGGGCGTCGGCGCCCTGCAGGGCCCGGTGTCGGCCCACCCGATGGAGCTGGTGCCTGCCTGTGCCCGGGGCCTCCGCTCCTGCCGACGCCGCCCTCCTCTGACCCCCACCTGCCCCAGCTTCCCCGCAGTCCGGGGCACGGGCTTTCAAAGTCTGCGTTCCTCGAGATCTTTCCGGAAAGCCATCCTGAGAGCTCTGAGCGGTGCCACTTGTCACCCAGCGCAGCCGTATCCGGCCCCGTGACGCTTCGGGCACGGGGAGTGCCTGGCACTTACCCCTCCCCCCAGACCCTGCCTCGGCCACCGTCACTAACGGCTGCCTGTCCATCCAGCAAACCTTCCTTTTGTTCCCTGTACATGGTCTGGGTCTAAAAGAGTCTCTCTTGCTTTTTGGTGTTTGTTTGCTTTTTGCCAATTCTATTCCTATTTATTCAACAAATTGATTTTGAGCTAGTTCTCCAAGTCCAATTCGAATAGCAGAGAGACAGTTAATTCTCCGATTAATGTAAAAAATACTGCATTTTACCAAGTTCTGCTTTCGTCCTGTAAGTTAGCAGGAGTTGCACCTTCCGGCTGACCCTCGGTAAACGCCCCCGTGACACCCCTCCGCCCCTGAACGAGTCCCCAGCCCCCCACCCGCGGCTGCTGCACGGCGAGACAGGCCGCCCTCCGCGCTCACCCGTGGGCAGCTGTGCCCGTCCCAGGCGAGCCTGCCGCTGCATCGCCTGCACCGAGGTCTCCATGATCTCCGCCGCGCGGGAAATGGCCCGGCTGGTCGGCTCCGGGAGTTTGGAAGCAGACAGGAGCTGAGATGGAGAGATGATCTCCCTTTTCTTGAGGTTTCTATGGCACGAGGGGGAGATGTAAAATCTGTCATTCTTTTATGGTAGTTTGGTAACCAGTCCAAATCCCCAGTCCATGAGGCAGACGTTGATGGAGAAGCTGCCGGGTGCCAGGCACCGTGGGGACCTCAAGGGCGGAGTTTGTGGGGATCCTCGGTCCAGGATCGCTGGACGCAAAAGCAGGTGGCCGGTCGCTGTCCAGCGGCCAGCGTCTGCCGCCCACAGGCTCCCCTCTCTGAGCCCGTCGGACTCTGACCACCGTGTAAGATAAGCCTCCTCCTAAAACCCCGGCTGGACATGGGATGCAGCCGGGGGCGCAGAGGGTGCAGCTCGGCCCGGCGCCAACCCGAGCGGGGCCCTCGTCTCAGGAGGGTCCGGTTCTTGTGGGCGGAGACCGGACGGGGCGACGAGACCCCCCACCTGCCGGCTGTGCGCCCCCATTTCCTCCCGGCTCTCCGCAGAGTGCTGGCCGTGGGCTCGTGCCCAACGCCTTCCCCGAGTGCTGGGACCTGAGCAAAGGCTAGTTTGCAGTCAGCGTGCACAGGGCGGAGCTTTTCCGGCTGGAACGATAGACGTTGGGGGTAAGCCAGCTGCCGCCTGGTGCTGTTTGCATCCTGAGCGCTCACACAGTCCGTGGACTCCCAGCGAGTCACTGAGGTGTCGCCTGTTTCTCAGCTGCACGTCTGCTTGTCCTGCTCACAGCCCTCTGAGCGCATGACGCTCTTGACCCTGACGGCAGCTGCACACGCTAAACGAGGGTCCATGTCCCCCGTTTAAAGGGCACAAAGGGCGGGTTTACCCCCTGGGCTGACACGGGCGGCCGGCGCCCGGGGCCCTTGCTGCCTGATTCTCGGGAGAGGAGCCCACTCAGCGTCAGCCTCAGGGCTCCAGCCCTGGTCTTCCCAGCCCGGGGGGTCAGCCTGGGGGGTCGTGGGGCTTCACTCTGCTTTGCTACTGAAAGACTTGGACACAGACCACCCACTGGTCCTTCCGGCAGCTTCCGCACGATGGCGGTCAGTGAGTCAGCCCACGAGAGCACCAGCTCTGAGTCCGTGAAGCACGGGCCCTGGGACCAGCCTCGGGGGGGATTGTGGAGGTCAAATCGGTAACCGTGTGAAGACTGCCGCAGGAGCAGGCCCCCGGGCACCGCGCACGCCCCGAGGTTGGCCGGGGAACGCGCACCTTTCCAGGGAGCTGTAGATGGCGCCGTCCACCAGGAGCCGGCTCTCCTCCAGAACGCGGAGCACAGGCGGGTCCCCAGGGTCCCCTGCGGGATGAAGGCCGCACTCAGGAAGAGACCAGCACGCGTGCCTGGACTTGGCACAGACCCCGGACACACGCCCGTCTGAGCGGTGACGACGGCCTGTGGTTTCCACGATAACTCCGTTCGGGGGTTTGAGCAGGGCCGTCTGCCAGTGGTTTGCAGACCCACCAGGGACCTGGGAGGTGGCAGCGGCTTGACCCCAGGCCTGTTCCCGGAGCTGTGACCGGGCGAGTGGCGCCCCGGGGGCGGGCAGCCCGGGGTCCGGCGAGGACCCGGCCCTGCTGCCCGGGGCCGCTGGCGCTGCACACGCACGGGGAGCCGGCCGTTGGTTTGCCGCACAAGGTCCGTGAGCACCAGCTGTCCCAACCCAAACTCACGCAGGAAGCAAGGGTGTGGCCACTCAAATTCCAGCTGCAGTGATTGTGTTTCAAAGAAAGTTTACCAGTGAGTGATTATTTTGTTTCAAAGCTTTTGTTGGCTTGTTGCCAACTGGGGAAAAGTCTTTTATGTTAAGAAATGTAACAGAAACACTGTGAGGTAACGTTTCCTAAATAAGTAAGTTACAAAGTAAACAAGCAATAAGCCACAAGCATCCCAGTTAACACTAAGGTCAGCTCCAAAGTGCAGCGTTTCTATCGGACTCCGTCTTGTGCATCAGTACTCATTCACTGAAAGTTTAAGGGGAAACAGTCACCCTCTCAGAGATGGGAAGTAACAGAAAACTGCTTTAGCAACGCTGTGCACACCACGTTTCCACGTTTTAGAAACAACCGGATTTCTAAGACTAAAACCTGGTGCCGACACGTGTGTTCTGCTGAACTGCTGTCTGCACGAGGGGCTCCCGTCACTCGCTGTGTGACTCGGACGGCCAGGAGCTCCATGAAGGACAACACAGGGACAAATGCGTCAGTTCACACAACGTTTGCTGATGACCCGTCACATGCCAGGCACTGGAAGGACTGATTTCCGTGGGGGGCTGGACCGCGTGTTCCTGAGCTGCTGTAACACGTGACTCGGTTTCCCCTTTTCCTGCGGTTGGCCAG
>CM052543.1:147422059-147445342 GCA_028533065.1 Trachops cirrhosus
GAATCTCTGACTCCATCGGTGGTACTGCAGCCTGAAAAGCTGGTAAATGAACACAGGGCTTCCTCCCTTCCTCCCTTCCTCCCTCAGGCTCCAGACACTAGCCGCGAGTTTTCCGTGGTTTGTTGTGTTATCTTGTGATTCTTTTTCCGTCTTTCACAGCCTGTTGGTCTGTGTTGGGACTAAATGTTTTTTCCGACTTAACTGCCACCTCACAAATCTCCTCAGTCACCAAATCCTCCTCTCCACTCATCTGCTAAGTTCTTAATTTTAGAAACTGTCTTCCCTAGACTTTCCAAACGCTGTTCTTGCAGAGTTTCCCGTTGAAATTCTCCATGTTGCCAACCAGTCTGTTGAACACATTTTATTTTTTCTAAATCCGTGCCTGGTAACCCAGCGTCCGAGGCTCCCGATGCTTGGCTGTGACTGTGGTCGAATCCCTCGCGTTCAGGCCGCCCTCTCCTGGGAGCCTGGGGGCGTCGGGCAGGGCGGCGTACGGTGTGGATGACCCAGGAGGGGTCCCGTGTGACCGGCGGGGGCTGGCCAGAGGCAGGAGTGTCCTCAGGTGGGTCCCGGGCATCTCTGTCTGTCTGTGCCCTCTCTCCTTCCCCGTTCCCTTGGCCTCTGAGTCGCATTCAGGCCCCTTCTCGTTGGTCCTGAGCGAAGCCGTGTGTCCCTTCAGTTCCTGAAGATTTAAAGATTATTTTCTGAACTTCACAGCCACCTCGATGACTTCTCCCTCAGCTCTTCCAAGTGTCGCTGGTCCTGGTTTTGATCAGACTCGGGGGAACAGTGTCCCGTGTCCGCCCGTGTCTCGGTTTCCTGTCTTCCAGGGTCCTCTTCTCTCGTCCTCACCGCCGTGTCGCCTCTGGTCCCTTTAACTTGTGTTTCTGTCCTGCATTTTATGCGGTTTTCCCGTTGTTTCCCGTGCAAAGGTCTGTCTGCAGCGAGCACCGTCCCGAGAAGTGGAAGTCCTCCTCCAGAGGGCTCTGGGTATGCCAGTACCTGGGCCAGGGAGAGCCTGCGAGGCGGTTCTGTGTGTCCCCCAGCCGGACAGACGCACCTGGAGTTGCCCCCCAGCCCGGCCCTCGCTGCACAGGTGGCCATCCTCCTCGACGGAGCCTCTGCTTTGCAGAGACCATGTGCAGGTCCAGGATTTACGGACCTCGGCCCCCTTGGCCCCGGGTGAGCCCGGTTCAAAGGTTCTCTGGAGTGCTGTGTTCTTACAGGGGCACCTGGAACTCGGTAGCGGCAACTAGTCACCGTCTTTTCTGTCTTAAACCGTGAATCTCTGTGACGTGCAGAATCTCCTGCCCGCAAAGCCAGTCCCTCATCCATGTTAACTGTGGTTGTCCAGGTTCAAGTCCCCAACCCTGTGAAGGACGCAGTTGTCCCCTCTTCAGCCAATCTTAGCAGACACGCCCAGCTCCCCAAATCACACGGTGACTCGGGCTTCCCCAGGTCTCTGTCCCGGGTGGGAGGTCCACGGGAGTGCACTCTGGATGGTGGCTCTGCGGCCACCTGCGGAGCGCCCTCCAGTGGCACATGGCCAGGAGGGGACAGTGTGGGGTCACGGGCCAGGAAGTGGTGTGCTCCCTGCTAGAACAGTGTCGTTGGGCCACGTGGAGGCTGGGGTGGGCGCTGTGCCTGCAGGACGGGGAAGGAGTTTGGTAAAACCAGAGCCGGTCTGCCTCCCTCGGGGTCACCGTGTCCACCCCCTTCCTGGGGACAGCTGCACATCCCAGCTGCTCCAGGAGACGGAACCATGTCCCATGCCCACGCCCTGTGCCCGTGTCCCGTGCCCATGTCCCATGCATGTTTGGCCCCTTCCAGAAAGGGAAACCCGAACCTGGCAAGTAGAAAAATCAAGAAATTCACACCTTCAATAAAGGAGCCATTTATTAGGCAACTTCAATGTCCAGCTTCAGAAAAGATTCGTATGGACACCTGGTTTGTTTAACAAATACGGGATCATCCATGCTAGAACAAAGTGATTTAATTTCATGGCCACATTGACTGGGCCTGAATTGGCTGTAGATTCTCAGACAACGTGTGTCTGAACTTTAAACATTTTTCAGGACGCAATACTCAATGTGCAATGGAGTTCAAAGAAGGGATGGGCTACAATGTTTTATTTAGAAATGACGCCTCCCAGAATGCAAGGTGTCTTCGTACAGTGGCAGACCGATTCTCCCCCCACCCCACCCCCGGGGCAGGGCAGAGCTGGGAGCAGAGGGAACACGGGCGGGCGTGTGTTAGAAAAAACAGTGAAAGGAGATGCCCGGGGGGAATCGAAGTGATAGGGGACTCAAGAGTTGGAAAATTTTAGTTTAAGGTAAGTTATAA
Organism: Trachops cirrhosus; assembly: GCA_028533065.1. NCBI lineage: Eukaryota > Metazoa > Chordata > Mammalia > Chiroptera > Phyllostomidae > Trachops > Trachops cirrhosus. Next base: position 147,424,403 of record CM052543.1, read on the forward strand.
GCTTAGCAAGTAATGTATATGTTAAGCTTTTGTTTCAGAAACTACAGATAGATAAGGCCCACCCTGGCTCCTGGGAAAGCAGCCCACCTCCTGGGGCCCTGCTAGAGACCACCGCCTGGGGACAAGGGGAGGCATCCGGGCCATTGTGTTCCAGGGAGAGGCAGATGACCACCCCAAGCCCTGGGAGCTAACTGCCCAGGGCAAGAATACTGCAGTTTGCTTTTAATCTAATTTTCCCTGAATTTCAAAACCCCTTACAGCACCTTGTTCTGTCACAGAAAGGCTGGCTTGGGAAGAAAATGTGAGACAGTCTGTCAGGGTGTGAACTCGCTGTCTCAGATCGCCGGCCATCTGAATCAAGTGCCCACAGAGATTCAATCCGTCTCTGCTTATTGGGTTTGGTAGGTGACAGGCAGCACGAATGCTGGGCTTTTCCAGTTTCACGAAGGGCCTTGGTACAAAAATGCAACTCCAGAACGTATCCATCACTAATTACTAAACGAGCTGTCGTGAGAGTCATTAGTTCATTCACATGTCACACACTCTCACAACCTACTATCAGATGTGCTGAAGGTGGGAAAGGAGCAGGGGAGGCACGGCTGCCCCCAGAGAGGCTCCGGTCAGAAGGGCAGGGCCATTTGTCGGCCCCTGCAGTTTCAGGCTCCCGTGAGCAGTGAGCTGGAGATGCATTGAAGAAATTAAAAGCGAGATGTTAAGTGTGTTCGATTTTATCCATAAAGCTTTTATTACCCACGATTATGAATTTTTCACATGCATATATAAAAATAACCACAATTTTCTAAAGGCAAGCTAAGAAAGAACTCAAATAACACATTTAACTATTCCATGATGTTCAGAAAAAAATCTCTCTGCACCTAAAATTAAATGGCGTCAACTAAAACCTTAGTTCGCAGGTGTGTGAAAACTCATTTTGTAGCAAACGTGGAGGTGCGGCGGTGCCCACAGCGGCCTCGTGCTGCCACCTGCTGGCTTCCGGCTGAACTGCGGCTCCGCGCCGAGTCCGCCTCCGCCGCCGCCCGCGGAGGTGCTCGGAGTTTGAGCGGGGCTCTACGGCAACTGTGGGCGGCGCCCCGGCTCCGGGAGGAGGCGCAGGGTCCCCTCCTCCGGCAGACGTGTAAGGACAAGTATGTCAGCTTTGTGTGAAACTCACTATAGATTCCACGTGCGGGGTCATTTTAGATATTTCTGCGTCTTTCCTCCTAGGTGTGTGCCTGACTTTGGGCAAAGGGAAAAACCTAGGATCGAAAACTAGGTGGGCACTGACATCAAAGGGGCGGCAGTGGGAACAGAACGAAAGGGCAGAGAAGGCCACGGGGCAGAGTCACGGACAAGAAGCCGACGTTACCCTAAGAAGACGCTAGACAGGTGGCAGCACAAGGTGGGGGCGGCACCCTTAGCGCTGCGTCTCGGGAGAAGGGGACGTCTTCACCTGGAGCACGCGACGACGGCCGGGGAGAGGAAAGCCCCAGGGAAGACGCGAGGGTGAGAGAAGGACGGTGGGACCAGAGGAGGAGGGCGCGGGAAGGTGGGCCGCGGCGGGGAGTGGGGGCCCAGCCCGCTCCCGTTTCTCGAAACGGGACAATCCACTCGCACGGCTCTCCACTGCTTCACTGTGGCCGGCCCTGACTCCGCATCGGCATGCACACCGGGCCACCCGAGGCCCGATCCGCGGCGCCCGCGCCCCAGCTCGGGGGGAGGACAGGGGCCGCACGCACGGGACTCCGCGGGCAGCACGCCGCCGTCCACTACGCCCTGGGAGACGCGATGGGTCCCCGGGGACGGCGCCCAGGACCATCAGCCGTCGCCTGGCCGTCACCGGCTGCACCACGGAGGACCCCGTCCCGGTCGTCCGATCGGGAGAGAACCTGTAACCGACAGTGCGGTACTTATGGGTCAGCTTCTGTCTTTGTATTCCTTTTACCACCAGTCAGTATCGCGAGATGTGCATTCGGTTCGCGTTCACAGGGTGGCACGCCCACTTCCACCAACGCAAATCTCGCGACACGAGAGATCTGGCGACGGCGGAGACACGGCTGCAGGTATCCGGTGGGGTTGACCGGACGGCGGTGGTCAGGGCAGCTTTTCCGGGCACGATGCCGTCCGCCTTCTCAGTCACCTCTTTCCCCGTCAGCATTCCCTCCGTGATCATGGTGAGTTGGCGGCCACCTCCGTGCCGGCGATCGGGGCCTCCCCGGGGTTTCCTGCCTCTTCCAGGGACGTCACGGCCCCGGACGGAGCCTGGGAGGCAGACCCGGGCTTGTGGTGGGGCCTGGGCACTGGGGGCGGAGCTTCCTTGGGCGGGGCTTGGGGTGAGGGCGGTGCTTCCGGGGCGGTGGGGCGGGGCGGGCCGGGGTTGCCACTGGGCGGGACAGGGCAGTGGGCGGAGTGGCGCGGTGCGGCGGCTACCCCAGCGTTTCCGTCCCGACGCGGAGTGGCCCCTTTCGTTGTGGCTCCTCGTGCGCGTTGATGGACGTAGCCCCAGTGCAGCTCGCCTGCCCAGGCTGCAGGTCCGCAGTGCGCGGCTGCACTCAGGCCTGGGGCCCTCGGGCTCTGAGGCTGGTGGGGCTTTGTAGGGAGCTGGTGTGTGAAGGAAGGGGAGGGGCAGGGCGGGCGGGGGGATGCATCTGAGTGTGGTGGGAGCCTGAGCACCAGCGGGACCCTAAGTGTGGGGTGCGGACACACCCACCCACAGTGTCGAGGGGACCTGCGACGGCAGCACCGCCTGCGGGGCGCGCTGCAGGCAGAATTTGGAGAAAATAATGTCTTGCCTATTGGGGTGACTTAGTTTCCAAGGCCTTAAGTACTGGGGTAAGGAGCTTGGAAAAGCAGCTTTAAGCAGGAGTAACCAAGTGCATCTGCTGAACAAGCCACTTCACTTCCTCCTCCCCTCGTGGGAAGGTGGCCCTTAGCTGGTGCCCAGCTTGGAAGTGTGACTCTGCTCCACACACTTAAGGGGCCCGTCGGTGAGGCCCTCACCAGTGCTCCAACGTTAAACCGGGAGTTCTCTTCGGATCCCTGACTCTGGCTGCCATGGAGAGGCTCCTGGTTCCCCTCTCCTCTTCCTGCCCCTCCACTGTTTTGTGAGTCTGGGGTGGGGGCGCGCTGCTCTCTGGACACCTTGCTCAGGAGCCCCAATAGCAAGTACTCGGGAGTGGGGGGCCACTGAGTCCCCGCTGACCCAGGGGAGGTGTGGCCAGCCCCTCGGCAGTGGATGCTGATGAGTGTCCGGTGCGCCCCACAGCAGACGGACTGGACCGAGCCCTGGCTCCTGGGCCTGGCCGCCTTCCACGTGCTCTGCCTGCTGCTCACCTGCCTCTCCTCCCAGAGCTACCGGCTGCAGGTCGGGCACTTCCTGTGCCTCGGTGAGTAGAGCGCTCCGGCCTCCTGCGCGGTTCGGGCTGCATGCCTTCTCGGTGTGGAATGGAGTCCGGAGACCCGGCCCTCTGCCCCACACTCCACTGTGAGTCTCGGCTTCGCCCCGACTCCACTCTTGGGAATGAATCACAAAGTAAACCGTGGATGGGATTCCTTTTGAAAGGAATCTCCTGAGCACTGCCTTCCCGGGGAGGGGCCCAGCGGCGGCCGCTGTGGTCAAACCAGGAGCCCACGCGGGCCTCACCCGTGCCTGCCTGGGGACCTGCGTTCGGCAGGATGGCCGGTGAGCCCCGGTCCTCGGGCAGAAGGCCTGGGCTCTGGGAGCCACGTGCGGTCTCACAGAGGCCACGCGGACTGTGACGTGTGTTGGCCTCGGTTCCCTTTCCTAACTGCACTCTTACGCTTTGTAATTTGTGCCTCACACTGCATCTAAAGTGGAAGTCAGGTTCCCCTCACACGTGCTCCCTCGCCGTGGTGTTTGCAGTGCACGTGACCCTGTGAGGACCGTTTCCATGGTGATCTGTCGCCTCAGTGCTAACGCGGCTTCTTCCTTTGCAGTGACGTTGGTCTACTGTGCCGAATACATCAACGAGGCGGCTGCCATGAACTGGAGGTGAGCCCGCTCGCGGGCGCTGGCGGAGACGTGGCCCGGCTGCGTTGCTGAGCAGTCCCAGCTGAACGCGGAGGGACGCGGGAGGGGCGGGGCGCTGTGTAGAGCAGCTTCGGTGCAGACTGAGGATGTGGTGCGATGGGGCCGGGTGCGCGTGGGGTCGAGCGGAGGGTGTGCTGAGGCTTTTCTGCCCTCCTGGGACCACTGCATCCATGTTGGGCTTCAGCCCCGCTCCCCCCAGGAGCCCCACCTGCTCCCCGCTGCTCCCCTGCGTCCTCACCCAGGGCACCTGCCAGGCCAGAGCACATCAGGACCGATGTCAGATTCGCTGCTCACACGGCAGCTCAGGGACAAGTCTGGACTCTGCTTCAGGACCAACCCCCACCCCCACTTCCTGGGGCTGCCTGGTCACCGCCCTGCGCTGGCGGCCCTGCGGGGGTCACCAGGGCCGGCGGCACCTCCCTCCCAGTGGGCGTGCAGTCTGCGCTCGGACAGACGAGGGCGAGGGCAGCCAGGGGGTGGTGGGCACCGCCCTCCTCCACGTAAGCCCTCTCCAGAGCCTGACGGCGCCTAGAGAATGTCACTGAAAACGTTCCGTTGCACCAAGTAACTTTTGGATTTTTCTTGAAACAGGTTATTTTCAAAATACCAGTATTTCGACTCGAGGGGGATGTTCATCTCGGTGGTGTTTTCGGTGCCGTTGCTGCTCAACGCCGTGGTCATTGTGGTGCGTGCGTGGCGGACCGCGGGCCCGCTTTCTCTCTCCCTCCGTGATTGTTTCCCGGTGTAAACCCTCTCACGGTGGTTGTTTCAGGTTATGTGGGTACGGAAGACTTTGGACGCGATGACTGACCTGAAGAACTTACAGGAGAAGGTCAGAGAACGGAGAAGGAGAAGGAAAGAGCAGTGATGGTGCAGCTGCCCCGCTTCCCGCCGCCGGGTGGAGAACTGACGTGTGCGGCGCGGCGCCCTGCTCAGCGCGGTTGGCAGAGGCGGCCGTTCGTTCGTTCGTGGCGAGTCTGTGTGGGGTGCAGCGGGCTGCCCTCGGAGACTCAGGCTGTCTTTCCAGTCGCTCGTGTAGCTCGGGGTCCCTGCAGGGGGCGCGCTGTCCGTGGCGACACCTCACCTGCAGTGGCGCCCGGGACGGTGTCTGGGCCAGCACAGGCACGCCGCACGGCTGCTCCGGAAGGAAGCACCCGGAGCAGAGGGGGACCTTTCTGGAGCTGGTTCTCGAAAGAGTCGCTCAGCCAGCCGGGAGCCGGCACCCAGCTGCAGTGCGCGGTGCTGGTGGGCAGGGTGGTCTCCTTCCTGGGTCACCGTGGCTTTCCTCCCCCCGCAGGGAGGAGCGTGGCACAGCCGGCGCTGTGGCCCAGGCTCGGGCCAGACCCTCAGTGAGTCCTCAGAGGCCCAGGGGTCTGTCCGTGGGGCACAGCTGCTCCCCCGGGCTGTTGTTGGGGAGTCCCAGCGGTGCTGTCGACAGCTGAGCCCCTGCGCGCTTAGCAGCACCAGGCGGCCGCTCCGAATGAACAGTGTCATTTGTGTCACAAACCAGTGGGTTGGAGATCACAAAAACCTGGGCTGCAGTGACAGGTCCCACGGGAGGGAGCGGAGCAGCTCTGAGTTTGTTCTCCAGGACGCACGGCCCAAAGAGACACTCGGGCCCCCAGCCATTTCGAACGGATGCTTCTGACGCACAGATCGAGGGCGTTCCTTCCCGAGTCTCGGTGGCGGTGTTTTTCGTGTGGGTCACGGGAGCGATGTTGCCAGTGTGTGGGGACAGGTGGGCAGGCACACAGACTAACCCGTTTCAATGCCAGCGTCACAGGTGGACGGTCGGTCTTGTTCTTGCCAAGCCTGAACCCCAGCTTGAGGATGACAGCTGAGGGGAGATCCATGCTTTTAAAAAATGTGATTAAAAAAAACATGATGATTAATAAAGGAGAGGCTGTTGGCTCTTGATTTTGGTTTGAAAAAATGATTGTCTTAATTTTAACTAGATGTTTTTCCCTAAGTGAAACAGTCTTCAAATTTCAAAAACGAAAAATATGTCCTTATGAACATTTGTATTCAGCAGCTGACACCTTGATAGATTAACATTAAATCCTGAAGGTCAGATAATGTTTTTTTGTTTTTTTTTAAAGATTTCATTCATTAATTTTTAGAGGGGAAGGGAGGGAGGAAGAGAGGGAGAGGAACATTGATAAGTTGCCTCTCACGTACCCACAACTGGGGACCTGGCCCACAACCCAGGCAAGTGCCCAGAGTGGGAATTGAACTGGTGACCCTTTGCTTCGGAGGCTGGTGTGCAGTCCACGGAGCCACACCAGCCAGGGCCACATAGTCAGTGTTTTTATAGACAACTGTGAACTCTTAGCAGAGTTCCTGTTGTTTTAACATTACCTTTTAGAAGTGACTTGAATCTTGTAGGAAAATGTGGAGCTTTTAACCTGAAATGCTCTCCAGCCCCTTAGCAGTGTGTCAACTTTTGTATCAAACGTAAACAATGGCTTAGAAATAGCGTCCCATATGAAGCCAGCCCTGAAGTCCGCCTCAGCCTGTGTGTGCCTTTCTGCGCGCCGGCTCAGGCTGCGTCACGGTGTGACGGCATCAAAGGCACCGATCGCGTCCCCAGTCAGTCCCAGGAAGGGAGGAGTCGTCCAGCCCTCTGGGACCCAGCCTGGGCGCCTGGAGGGACGTGGGGTCTCGTCCAGGCAGCTCCAGACGTTTGCAGTGGTTGAAGAAGGGACCGGGGTGTGGACGGGGTGTGTTGTCTCTGTCCCAAAAGCACTTGGACCATCTGAATATGGGCCGTCTGTCTCACTGAATCAACTTTGTGATATTAGTGTAATCTCATGAATTTGAAGTTAAATGACTTCAGTGTAAAAACACGACAGGTCTTTTTGTTTGTGTGTGTGATATTTTTGGGACAGTAACTGGTGTAATTAAATCAAAATAATAAATTCAGTATATAAAATTAATTTTGAGTGTTGAAGTTAGGGGTATTTAACAGTAAAAGTTGCAACATTAAATTGTAAATTCAGACAATTTTTATTTTGATTATAAAAGTTTATCCAAGAATCTCTCAACATATACTTGGTGTGTAGTATAAAAATTCACATTTTTGAAATACGTTGCATAGACATTTGTGGAATTTTGTCTTTTTATCTGTTTTACAGCGAACGTTCAGCCTCCATCACATTTCATTTCCTTTTGTAGCCGGTCGGTGGCTCGGGTTGTGGGGTCGGTGAGCCGTTCGCTCCCTCGGGTCTCATCCTGAGCCAAGTCACTAGGACACTGAGAGGGGCTGTTCGTAAGGACACAGTCGCTGCCACGCGTGTTCTTCCGCGGGGTCCCCCAGGGCCTCTGGAGTCTTGATCGGGTCCCGCGGGGTTTCCGACGAAGGCGCTGCCTGAGCGCAGCCCCTGCCGGCGGCTCGGACCCTCGTGCGCCCGCGGCCCATCCGCAGGAGCCTGGGGGTTTCAATTCTGCTCCCCGGGCTCCCCGAGATTTGCTCAGGCGCATCTGGAACAGGACCGGCCCTTCCGCGGGAAGAGCGTCAGCGGAGCCGGACTGGGGCCGACTCCGCGTTCAGCTGGCGACGCCAGGCCTCCGACCTTCCGGGACTTCAGGTCCCCGAGTGGAAACGACGCGGTGTCTGCGTGCTCACCGCACAGCGCCCGGGAGGACGGAGGCAGGCGGCGGCACACGCGCTTGGTGGGCGCACGCGCTCCCTGCTGCCCTCGCCGGGGACGGGGACGGGGTTGGGGGGGGTCAGTGTCCGCAGGGACACAGCGGCGGCCCCAGCTCCGCGCCGACGGCCCCCAGCGCCGTGCGGTCCGCTAGTTCCGGGGGCTCTTGACTCCGGTTCCGCGCAGCGCGGGGCCGTGCGTTGCCCCTACGGCCCGCAGGGGGCGCCCCCGTGCGGCCCGGTCCGGCTGCAGCGCTGGCTGGTCGGAGGGAAGCCTGGAGGTTCGGACGGAGCGATGCCCTCGCGGACTCAGCGCGGGGCCGAGAACCGCGGGGCTTTCGTTTCCTGCCTTCAGGGGAACGAGGTCCGCCAAGTCCGAGCTGTGTGTTTATGTTTAGCCAGAAGCAGCGCCGGCGCGCGCACAGGCATCCGGAGGAAAACCCTCGGAGAAAATCCGGGAACTCACCTTTCTCTCCCGTCAGGAAACGCCCGCCCACCTCGTGGGCCTGCACACCCAGGTCCGCGCAACTTCCGAATGACAGTTCATTGCTAGCGTCCTTCTAGTTTCAGGGTCACGTCTGAAAGCAGATGAAATCCAGGGAAGGAGGTTGACGCGAACGGGAGGGCCAGACTGGTGCAGAGGAACGTGCACCCGGGGGAGGCCCTGGAGGGTGGCAAACCCAGGGGGCTTCAGGAGCCCCCACGCGGGTGGCACCCGGGGCACTGGGACCTCGCAGGTTAGAGACCTGCTCTGGCCACAGGCTCAGTCGGCCCGGCTCAGGGGAGCTGGGGGCTGCCGGGCATTGCAGGGCACTTGCTTCACCTGCGGGTCCAGAGCCGTCACCGCAGACAACGCAGAAACACGGAAGTGCTTTCCGCAATGATGGCATCACTGCCGGACTGAGAAGGCCAGAGAGGGCGTGCGAGGCCCGCGGAACGGGGTTCCTCTGGGGGTTTTAGATGCCCGTGTGTTGGGCCGCCTCCTTCTTGTAGCCCACCACCTCCCCTGCTAGGGCTTTCCCGGGAAGCAGAAACTGGCAGTCAGGACTGGAGCCCATCAGCGTGCCGCTTAGGTTCCCGGGAGCGTGGCCGGACGGCCGGTCCCTCGGTGGAGTGCGTTCGTTGGAGTCAAGCTGAGCCAGACGGAACAGCCAAGTCAGGTGTGCGGCTGGCCCTGCCGGGGCCACGGGGAGTCGCCAGGAGGGACCCTTTGCAGCCGCAGACTGCCCTGTTCTCCGTCACCCTCGGGTGGAAGTTTGGGGCCGAGGGGAGACCAGTGAAATTGCAGAAGTAGATGAACTGAAAGCTCAGGCCTGACTTCGGGGTTGGCCGTGCCGGGCCCGTTCCACGGCGGTGCAAGAAAGGCAGGTGCCGGGCGTTGGAGAGTCTGGGCCGCGGGCTGCACGCTGCACCTGCCTCTCGTGCGTCTCCGGGGCGGAAGGTTACCTTTGCGTTTCAGTGCTCAGTCCACCTTCCGCAGGAGTTCGTGTTTTCCCAGCTCCTCAGACGGTTTTCTGAGGTCAGAGGAGCCGCGGCTGAGGGGCTCAGTTGGTTGGGGCGTCGTCCCATTCACCAAAAGTTTGCAGGTTCAATCCTGGGTTGGGGCAAATGATCTATGCCCCCCCCCCGCTAAAAATCAGTGGGAATACCCGGGGCGAGGATGAAAACCAAACAGAAAGAAGGCAGGCTCAGAGCAGAGCTGAGTGTCCAAGCAGAGCTGCGGGGAGGGGGCCGGGGGCACTGCTGCTTGTCACCATCTATCGGGAGGGAGCGTTTTGACCTAACTCATAAGTTAGCAGAAATGAGCAGGAATTAGGGATGAAGACCCCGGAACGCAAAGGCTCTGTCTCCCTGTGCCAGCCAGTGAGAGCAGCTGCTAGTCGAAGGGGTCCCGCCCTCGGGGGCAGCAGCATCACCAGCCCTGGACCCGCCCGGAGCCGGGAGGCTCCGGTTGTCATGGCAGCGACAGGCCAGCCGACTGGTGACCAGAGCTCCAGGAAAAGAATGCATCTGCGATTTGGAATTTTTCCAAGATGCAACTTCAAAAATAAATAAATGAAGGATGGTTTGGTTCTCTGTGTGATAACAACTACACTGGGAAAACCTCAGAGTTTACAGGTAAACAGAAATGCAGGTGACAAATTGCAATTCAAAAGAAATCATACTTCTCCATCGCAGCCTCGAGAGGTTAGCTGGTTTGTTCTGTGTCTCCGTGTGGAGGCGGGCTCCTGCCGTCCGGGGCCGCTGTCCCGGGAGAAAGGCTGTAACCTGCCTGGGGGTTGTTCTGAGGGCGGGTCCCTGGCTCACCAGCGAGAGGCCCCTTCCCCTCCAAGGGCCCACCGTTTAGGGACCTGTTCTTCACCCCGGCGGCACTGAGTTTGCATCTTGGGTTGCAGTTTTATTGTCATTTTGCAAGAAACCCCTTTAACCGCCTGCAGAGTCTTTCCTTCCACTTGCGGACACACAGCCTCCCCACCGGTGCTCACAGGACCCACCCAGGCTGCGGCCCGGAGGTGGGGCAGGTCCCACTGGCCGTGCCCGGCCGCCGAGTGAGCCCGGAGGGAAGCCCTGGGGAGCCCGCAGGCCGTGCGGACACTGGGCGTCCACGATTTCCTCGAACTCCGACCAGAGTTCACGGTTTAGCCCCACTCTGCAGCCTTCGGCCCGTGCTGAACCCTGGGGCCTTTGTCGGAGGGGGTCCGGCGGGGGTGAGGAGAGGGAGCGGGCGAAGCGTCCGAGCAGGAGAGCTTCGCCCGCCAGGTCCCAGGTGAGTGTGCGGAGCAGCTCTGGAACCCGGAGCCTTCGGGGTCCCGCTTCTGCGTCACGCCTCGTCCCCGCGGAGAGGAGTGGGGACCTGTGACTGTGTCTCTGCAGCAGCCTCTGCACCGCCCTCCTCTCAAAAGGAAACAGACCCGAGCTCCGTCTGTCAGGTCCCTTTAAAAGCTGCCGCGTGTTAAGCAGCCTGAACATCCCGTCATGTGGCATTAATTTAGGCCATTGCGGCTCGATAATTGACCCGTGTTTCGTTGGCAGCGTCTGACGACGCCCACCCCCCTGAGCGCACATATTTTGAATCCGTTCCAGAAAGTCACTCCTGGGTTTCTGGGCACAGGGCTGTTGTTGCCGCATCCGCTGGTAGACAGATGTTCTGAATTCTCCGTACGCTTCCCAGGACGGCGTGTCTCTGGTGCCTGATAACGGAGACCTGTAGCAAAAGAGGCTCCGTAATCAGCGGCAAGGAGACTGTCCTCCGTGCCGTGTCCACAGACGGTGCCCTGAGGTCCCAGCAGTCCTGGGAGCTCCAGTCAGAGCTGTGGCCTGCCAGACCGCCGTCCGGGTGGGAGGCCTGGCCGCCGTTCGCCCGCCGAGAGCCTCGTGCGTGGTCGCAGAGGAGGCCCCCCCCGTGTGTGCCCGGTCTGCAGCGTGGGGGCAGTGTCCGTGGCTGACGGGGGGGCGCCCTCAATGCTGCTCAGCCTGGGGCTGGGCCATCACTGCTCCTGTTACCCGTCACCCACGTCGACAGGGGGCCGGCAAGGGGGAGTCTGTGGGTCGCGCCAGGGGCCCAGGAGGACTCGGGCTTCAGCAAAGACCGGACACCGGGACGGGCGAAGGGGGACACGCTCGGGGATGGGCCGCTCCTTCTGGCTCCGGCCCCCAGACTTCGGGCTCTCTGTAGGACACCCCCCACGCCCTCAGGTCAAACCCAGCTCCACCAACACCAGCTCTTCCACGCCTGCTGCTCCCCAGGGCTTCCACTCGTGGACTCCGGCCCCACGTGCCGGCCAGGGCGTCCACCCAAAGCTGGCATTGGCCTCACTCCTTCCACTCTGTCCCCTCCCACAGCTGCTCAGCCTGAAGGCTCCCCTCCATTCTCCACCCTCAAGCCCAGGTGGGCCAGTCCCTTCCTGGGTCGTATTTTGAGGTCGTTCTCGGCGCTAAGGAGGACGGCCTGGTGGGTGCGGCACACGGGGGCCCCTGCGGTTCGTGCCTTGCTGGACTTCTAATGAGCCCACAGAGGCCACGCGTCCCCTGATGCTTTTGCAAAACGTGCGTCCCTGTCTACTAACCCTCCCCTTGAGAGGTGACCAGAGCAGTGTCCTGATGCCTGCAGGCCCTTCAGAGCTGCACCCTGCTGTCTGCTCCCGGCCCTGCACAACGAGGTGCCCTTGACTGATACAGAACCACTCGTGGGGGCGGGTGTGGGACGTCCATGGAACCAGAGGCCGAGGCCTCAGGTCTGGACAACGAGGGACCCTGACGTGCGAGGCCGTGGCCGCGACGGAGCGGCTGCCTCCACCGCACGGTGGGACCCCGTCGTCCCTCCTCCGCTGTCCTGAGTCCTGACGGAGGCACAGCGAGTCTAAAGCTGGGCCCCTGGATGCCTGGCTGCGCAGCCCCCCGCCCCCGTCCATCCCGCTGAGTGCACACCGTCCCGAGGGGCCATCGCTCAAACACGCGGGTCTGTGTCTGGGGCCTGAGTGGGCCGAGCAGGACCCTCCTGTCCCCATCGGGCAGGGTGCCCCGAGCTCCACGGCCTCCGGGGGGACCCTCCCGTGTGCTCATGGCCTGGGAAGGCTGTCCCCTCACCGTCTGCAGTGAGGTGGCTGCATCACTGTCCCTGTTCCCCCAGACCCTTCCCTGTCATGTCTCCCACTCAGGCCAACCCGGCTGTTTGCACACCAGTGCCCAGCTGCTGTCCTTCGATTAGAGTGAAATTTCATTCATTTTTACCCAACCCTGAGGAGGCAGCTTTTCAGGCCGCCGGCCCTCCACACTTCTGGAGCTCAGGCATGACTCCCGCCCCTCGAGGGTGGGCAGGGCCCTCAAATGACCAAGACACGGCCCAGTGACGGGGTCCTCCCAGGACCCGGGCACAGCAGACCGAGTCTCCAGGGCCTCTCGGCTTGCACGGTGGGTGCACGGGTGCCAGGTCACAGAGGAGGTGTGGCTGGAACCATGCAGCCACTGCCACGGTCCACGAGGAACTGAGTGAGGGCAGCGGCTGCTGGGATGACCTCAGGGGTGGTGACGCCGTGGCTGCAGCTGAGGCTTCGCAGCCGAGGCGCCAGGCAGCCGCGTCTGGGTCCCTCAGAAGGGTGAGCCGCAGAACGTGAGCTGCTGTCAGGCGGGGAGCCCTGGGACAGTGCACCGCGCAGACCTGGTGACTGCCTCACCCTTATCAGACACGAGGGGCCCGTGCATGCCTTGTCGTGTCCACAGGGCGGCGCTGTCCCCCCGGGCTCGCCCTGTGCCTGCCCGCCCTGGGGGTGTGCTGGCAGGCAGGCGCCCGCCGGCCAGGTCAGGCTGCATGAGCCCCACTCTCTGTCGGGTCTGGTGGCTGCTGAGCAGTTTCCCATTTCTTGACGTGACCCAAAGTCTGACCAGGAGTAATCTTGTTCTCGACGTTCTTGAAAGAACCCAGCCAGCTGCCGTCTGCATCTGCCTCGCACCTGCGTGGAAGCTCCGTTCTAGAAGCCGCCCAGGACTTCAGTGCCTGGCTCCAGCCCCGCGTCCCCGGGACAGTCTGTCCCACAGACCCTCATCCTGAGCTCGTCCCCTCGGTTGTCTAAAAGTGGCATCACTCAGCGTGCCTGCCAGACAGTCCGGGTTCTCGGTGGCTTAAAGCAGCACAGGGGTGTTCTGCTCCTGTGCCGTATGCAGGTCATGGTGGCTTTCTCCGGCATTGTCACCGTCCCCACTCCTGGTCCCAGCCTGTCTGGAAGCTGGCCTCTGCCCAAGCAGAGAGGAGACCATTTCCCATGCCCCCCAGACGCACCCCGGGGCAGCAGCCGTGAAGGACCTGGCGGACAGCGTGGACACGGCCACAGCACGCTGGGCCCGTCCTCTGCGTCTCCGCGCAGGGCGGGGCGGGCAGGGAACGGTGGCGGTGGGACAGCCTGATCCACGTCTGTGCTCTGCTGCTCTTTTGAATTTCGTGGATGTTCCACCCTGTGAACCTCAGCATCAGCTGGAGCCAGGGATCGCTGGTACCGCCCCCGTGCCGCTGTGACAATCAGGCAGAACCTTGGAAAACACGTGTCATTTGGGATCTAGCAGCACCTGACTGCGGGGAGCTCTTGTCACTGTGCTGTGACCGCCCTGACCAGACGATGACGTTAGTGAAGATGTGAACCAGGCCATACAAAAACCCAGCAAAAACTACTGTTCGTGTAAGGCCCAGGGCTGCTGCCCGTAGTCTGCGTCCGCCCCGGGGCCCCTGGCCTTGCCTCGTACACGCTTATGAGAGAAGAAAGTGGCGGGTGCAGGCTGCCCCCATTGTGGACAAGAACAAAGACAAAACTTTGCCCCGGACTCTAAACTCAAAGGGGTATCTCGCAGACGCAGGGGCATGCAGCCTGGAGAAACGATTTTCTCTCTGCACGGACAGATGTGCTTGGCGTGCAGCCCGCGCGCAGCCCCCGCGTGACAGCGGTATTGATTGCCGTAACGGCCATGTGGTTTCTGAGAGCTGGCGATCACACCTAACGGTATGCGTGATTCCGATTGCCTGCAGGTGTGTGTGTGTAACTCATTAAAGATGCATTTCAGAGTCATTTTGAAAATATTACCTCACTGATGTGGGCGAAAGGTTGCCAGGAACCCGAGCCCACCCGACCGGCAAACAGGCACCACCTGCGGCTCCGGCGGCCCCTGGAGCCCTGGGCAGCGTGAGGGCCTCCCCCCACCCATCTGCGGCCGCTCTCTGCTGCGGGCCCTCGGCTGGCCGCGGGGCAGCTCAAAGCCCCTCTCGGAAAATTGTTTTTGCCACGTTTGCATTAGAAAAGAACGCTGCAGTGAGAGTCGGTAAATCCGTATGTGTAGATGTGCGGGCATTGCATTCTGCTCGGCTATGCTTTCCATATAAAATATTCTAAATACTTAACTCTGAATCATGTTTTGGTATCTGAGGGATAAGCTGGCGGCAACCCGGAGAACTTCACTGTCCTCGAGCTCTTTTACGAGACTCCTGTGAGCGCCGTGGCTTCTTCACTAAGAGGAAGAGCAATTCATCTGAGAAATCAGAGTGTGTATCTCTGCGAAAAACCTGGACGTCATCTCCCACACTTTTAGAGGCTGTTGCCCAAGTCTGTTTTGTGAATAGAAATGCCTTAGTGCCTTTAAAATTACGAATAAAATGCAAATGCTGTTGGGATCCGAAGCACGTCCCGTGGTGGGAATCACTCGCATTCAGTGTGAAGGGCTTTGCACCGACACCTGCCAGCTCTGTGGCTCTGCAGCCTGAGCGAGTGCCCCCCCCCGGGCAGCGCTTGGCCCCGCGGTGAAGCTCGGCTGCTGCCGCCCTTGGCTGTGAAGAGCACCTGCCGGAACCCTGCACACGGGTGTCAGCCCCGCGGGTGTGCAGCTGCTCTGACACACCGGCCCCGAGCTTTGCTGCCCTGACCGGGGCGCCCGCCCCAGATGGGGGGCTGACAGGTGAGCAGGGTGCAGGCTCTGTGGGAAGGGTCAGGAATGGGCCACTGCAGACAATGTCAGTGTCAAGTTGAATTTCTGACACCAGCTGGTGTCAGAAAGTTGCTTGGTGTGTGTGAGAGGGATCCCCACCCATTGGAATTTGTTGTCAGAATCAGAAGAGAAATGAATTGTTTTTCTTTCATTTCTCTAGTGCGTATTCGCTCGCTCACTCTGTAACTGCACATCGGGTGGTCACTGGGCGCCACGTCACGGGAAGGCGCTGGCCCACAGAGCGGGGAACGAAGCCGTGCTTCACCCCCTTCAGGAGGCGGCTTCACGAGGCGGCTTCACGAGGCGGCCGTCTAACACGGGGCACGGAGAGGGCGCCCAGATCGGGTCCTCCCGAGGGAGGGGAGCCCGAGGGCAGACGTTGCCGGGGGAGATGCTGCTGGGTGTGAACAAAGACGCGCCTGGAGCCGTTTTCCCAGTTTCAGTGGAAGCTGCGGTGACGCCTATCAGCACATTTTCGGTCATTTATCCAGAGTTCTCCCCGAATGTCCACCCCGCGATGCTCGAACACACCAACAAGGACTGCTTAGGGGGTGTCAAAGCAGACTGAGCCCTGGTTGGAAAGCTCTCCCCTCCCTTCCTGCCAGCCCATAAATGAGCAAACTCCCTGTGTTTTTTTCGTCTGCACATGAAAATCAGCCTCGGGCAGTTGACTGACTAGGCAGCTGGACCTAACTGGGAATGCATTTTTTTTTTCGTTTTTAAAATTTTATTAACACAGATGTCCCCATTTCTGCCCCATCTTCTGCTCACCCCACCTAGCGACCCCTCCCCTCTGGCGTCCCCACCCTTGTCGGCCCATTGGTCCCGCACGTATGTTCTTGGCTGATCCCTTCATGTCCTTTCGTTGAGTCCTGCTCCTGTCCCCTGCCCTGGTAGCTGCCGTTCCACCTGTCCTTGTTTACGTGTCTCCTTTGTCTGGGTCATTTGACACCACCTTTGACTGTTCTCAGAGTAACACCTGCTCCGAGCTCTGGTCTCTGGTCTCTGGTCGGAGGGACGGAGGGACGAGAGAGCCTTGTGAGAGCAGGGTCTCCCCTGATGAGGATCCGTCCTCGGGCTGTGACGCCCGCTCTCTCGGCTTTTCTGTGGGATGGGACTTGCTGGCAGGCTTTCTAGGAGATGATAACACTTTGTCAGAACCACGTTTTCAAGGGCGGCCTTGGCATCGCTCAGTGAGATACTGTAACGCGACACCTAACCAGAACCATCGGTCCCTCCAGCTGCAGAGCCGTCCGAGCCCAGGAAACACCTCTGGACGCCACCGCGCAAGTGCTCCCAACCGTGGAGTCACAGCGCTTGTTTCTGCAGCCAGCGCCTCCTGCTGTACCTGGGCAAACACTCCTTCCCAGGGAGGAGGAGAAGCAAGCACCTTCATCTTGCCACATTCCTTAAGGGGTATTCCGTTTCGCCGCTAGCACCCATGGCTGGTTAGGGTTTAACGGTGGTCAGAGATGTTATTGTTTGGGTCGCCCTGTTTAGGCAGCAACCTTTCCACTGAAGACCGTTCCCTGGCTGAGCCGGAACGTGAACGGTGACCCACCGGAGCGGGACAGAGCTGCCTCGCTGGGGAGGAGTCCGGCCTGGGGCCTCCCCGTGCCCGGGGCCGCGTCACGCCGTGCCGTGTCCACGGCTGCACTGCGGCCCTGCTGGGCTGGGTGCTCCAGTCTCCTCCCTCGCTGCGTCCGAAACTGGGGGCCGCTGGTGGCCTTGTTTGCGCCAACCGCCATTGGCTGACGAAGGTCACGGTCTGCAGTGAGACACGTTCTCAAACTATGGTTCTGCTCTCCGGATGATGTCTAACTGTATTTCACCATCTCGGAAGCTTATTTTTTGTATGGATACTAGTCATTGGTAGAATCCAAAGTAAAAGTCCTGTCTTTTAGGCCAGGAGTTCTCAGAGTAAGTTTAAGGGACCTAATTTGGGTGAATTAACGCCAACTTCCCACCCTTAAAGGGTCCGTAGATCGCTCAGCGCGGACGCCACCTCAGGGCTTCAATCTCTGTCCCCGGATGTGGCGCATCGCGGGCTTTTCCAGCCGAGTCCAGGCTGTGTCTGGGGCCCAGAGGCCTGTGTTCAGCCCGACCTGCCCGCCCCCCTCTCACTTCTGGCCGGCAGATGGACTCGCCACACTGCCTCCCGCCCCCACTGTGCCGGCGGCAAAGATGAAGCACGGTGGGGACCGCGCTGGATAGCTCGCCCGCCCCTCCTCAAAGCAAACTGTTCCCCTCGCTTTTCTCACGAGCCCCGGAAAGTGGTGCTTCACTGTCGGCTCGGGAGAGGTGAGGGCCCAGACCCCCGCCTCGCGGGTGGGCTCACCTGAGGCGTCCACGTGGGTCGGCGGCAGCTTCCTTTCCGGGCCCTGCTCTGCACCCCTCGCCGGTGCCACATGTTGGGTGCTGGCGGAGGCACCTGGGTGCCGTCAGACCCGGCCGCCCACACGCCCTGCGGAGCTAAGCTGGCGGCTTCCAGTGTGTTGCCCGGGAGGCAGGTGAGTCGCAGCTGAAGGGTGGGGACTCTGGGGACAGCTGACAGCAGGCTTGGACCATCACCAACGACCTTGTGAGGGCGAGGTTAGGGCAAGTCCCGGGGGCCCGTGGGTTCCTGTTCTTGGGACACTCAGTGGCGTGCGGTGCGGAGCGTGGCCGGGGCCAGGAGGCGAGGCCCCGCGTCTCCCTGCCGAGGCGCCTGTTCCCGCCCACGCCACCCGTCCGCCCGGCGCTCGCCCTGAGGAAGGGAAGGCTCCAAGGCTCTGCCGCCCGAGATGCCCCGTCCGTGCACTGTCTGTGCGCAGCAGCATTCTCCAGTAAAGTCTGGCTCGCACCAGGTTTGCTTCATCTGGCGCACGGCGCCTACCGTGCGTGTCTGTCTTCCAGGTGTGACGCAACTGCCCCGCACACTGGGTCCCGGGCAGGACCGCTCCCCCCAGGTCTGAACCCTGGCTCCCACTGTGCCCTCCCTCAGAGGCGGGACGGGTGCTGCAGCGCTGGGGCAGCAGGTGGCGCCAGAGGGTTTCCTTTAGTCGCCTGGTCCTCAGGGGAGTGCGGGTCGGGGACGCGGTGCTGTCCTCAGAGGTGCTCCAAGGGTGTGCACACTGTCCGGACCAGCGGTGTCCCCAGCCACTGCGGACCCTGACGGAGCGCGGGAGGGTCGTGTTGCAGAATCGCCTGAGCGCCGCCCCGACAGCTGTGGCTCGGTGGCTTTGGCATCGTCCCCGCCGGTGGGACTCCTGTTCAGGGCACACGCCGGGCTGCAGGCCAGGTCCTTGGCTGGGACGCGCGCGAGGGGTGACCAATAGCGTTTCCTTTCTCCGTTCCCCTCTGAAAAAATGGGGAAATGAAATCTCTCGGGCACCCTCACGGCTTCCGTTGAAAAGACTCGGGAATGTTCTAGACGCCGCCCCGTCGGTGGGCTGACGGGTCGCCGCGCGAGTTGCTGGTGAGCAGGCCGGAGCGAGACGACCGGAGTGGGACAGCCGGCGCCGCTGTGCACGGGCCTGACCGATCTCACACGGGGACGGGCAGCGGGGAGACCGGGAAGGCTGCCGCGTGGCTGCTCCCGACTCCGCCTCCTCTGTCTGCGCTTTCTCCCCGTCGGCTGCCCTCAGTCCTGCGGGAGCTCCCCACCCGCCGCCCTCGGCGCCCCTGGAACCTGGCCCTCCCGCCCCACAGCGCTCAGGGTCCCCTGTCTGGCCTTTCCCGTGCGTGTGGCACCCGCGTCCCACCTGCGGCCCCCTCGCTGTTCCGTCGTGGCCCCGGGTGAAACACCTTTTCTCCTAAGTGCCGACCGCGGGCTCAGCCGCGGGAACTGTTAGCTGTGCAGCCGCTGGTCCCTCCGGGCTGTGAGTCCGGTGGAGACGGTCGCCTCTCCCAGGGAGGACAGAGCTTCTGGCCTTTGGGGGCCACTTGCGCACATAGGAACGAAACACCAGGTTGTCATCGGGGCCCCTGACTTTGCTGCCGCCTCCGTTCATGAGCAGCCAGACCCTCCGGGGCCTGAGACCCCCGAGCGACCGGAGCGTGTCCTCGGGGGGGAGGGCTCGCCGGTCCTGAGAGGCCGCAGCGGGCGCAGACTGGAGCGGGGCCGGCGTGCTCCAGCCTCACCCGGGAGCCTGGACGAGCCCAGGCCCCGAGCCAGGTGTCCCTGTGACCTGCAGTCACGTGAAGGGCGGACTGTTGCGTGTTCCGCCACGCTCGTCGGTCCCCAGCGTCCCCTGTGCCTTTTCTGCTCCGACGACAGGGGCTGTCCGTCCCTCAGCTTCTGAGTCAGAACCCGAGGAGCGTGAGCCGGAGGAGCGTGCGGAGCAGGTGCCCGAGAACCGGGTCGCTGGGGCCCACGTCGTCCCACCACGGCCGGAACACCCGAAGCGGGGGGCAGGACCCCTCTCCATCAGCGAGCGACCGCTTCCTTAGGGGGCGTTCTGGGTTTTTAGACCGGTTCATCCTTAAATCGGCGAGACCCTCACTGTAGCTTTCCCGTAACAGTGACTGTAAAAATAGCCCACCAGGTCGAAAGGTCTGAAAACTGGTGCCGGCTGCCCGAAGGAGGAAGGCTTGGTTTGGTCCTTCCTGCTGCACGCGAGCTGCAGGACTGCTCACGCGGTGGGATCAGCACGCGTGTGGCCACAGGAGGGGCGGTGGGAGTTCGCACTTCTGAGTTCCTGGTTTTCAAGAAGCAAAATATACTCACCTACAGCTCAGACTCTTGCTTTAAATAGTAAGCGAAACGTGCCTTTTAAGAACAGAACTGTAAAGCTGCTTTATTCGTAAAGTACTGAAAACTAGCAGCACAGAGGAATTTGAGTCGCTCGCTGTGAGGACGCATAAACGTGAGCGTGGTCTTTAAACTCGGCTCACGCGGAACAGCACACTTAACGTGTGAGTGACAGATATTGACGGTGGCAGGTTTAAAGCATTAGTGCCGAGTGTAATCAACTCAAACGCTAATGTTTCATGGTGGCTTCTCCCCAGGTAGGCGCTCTCGGCCTTTGCAGTGGTTGTTCTGAGTAACGAGGTGCATGGCCTGTTCTCGGGATAAATGTTGCCCAGGACAAGCCTTGCTGCGGTCCCACCTCATACATCACAGAGCAGGACGGGCCCCTGCAGGCGGGGATCCTGGGGCCCTGCAGAGGGGGTCCAGCCACAGTCCCAGATGTGAGCGCGTGGCCCCCCGGCTCGGCGTCATTACCTCTGAATTAATGTCAACATATACCTCACACCTGCGTCTGCCGGAAAGCGGGCTCGCTCACGTGACCCAGGCGAGGACAAAGGCGGGCAGTTCAGCGTGTGAGCGAGGCTCTACAACGTCAGGGAGACACGCTGAGGACCCGGGACACGGAATGCAAAAGCCGCACACAGCAGAACTGAGCGGGGACGGGTGAGGCCCTGAAATGCGCTGAGGACGCCCCTTGAAACACGAGGGGGACAATTTAGTGTGAACGCAACCAAGATCCCGAAATTCACTGCAGATGATTAACGGGGCGAGAAGGAAACCGGGCCCTGTGGTCCCTGCTTGGGCCTCGGCCTCGGCCAGCTCTACCCGGCCCCTCTCCCCGTCCTCGTCTGTCCTCCTCGCCCCCCAGAAAGGAAGGTCACGTACGAAGGGCTGTGGACAGTGCCTGGGGAGAAAGGACCTGGATCTTGCATTCACGGAGGTGGGAAGAAAATCTTGGTTAAGATTCACTTGTGCGCTTTTCGTCATTTGAAGTAGAAAATGAAGAGATAGAAATGCATATAAATAAGTGTCACGTGTCAGTCAAACGGT
>CM052543.1:147445842-147511656 GCA_028533065.1 Trachops cirrhosus
GGAAGCTGTGAGCCCACGTACGGGGCCTCCCACAGGGTGATACGTCCTCCTTTCCTCCCAGAACAGAAGAAAACTCGACGTTTCCGTGAGGGCTCAGATTTCTTCGATTTTTTGCAGACGTCAGGAACGTGGATGCGCCATGTCACGATTAGTGCACCTCGCTGTGACACGTGCTTGTGTTCCCAGTACCTTTTCTTCTCGTGGGGCGATTTATGTTCATTACAGAAAATGAAGAGAGCCATTTTTCTGGAGCTGGCACACGTACTTGCGCAGCGATTAGGACACGTCCTCACACGGGCCGTTCCCGAGCTTACCTCCCCCATCCCACCAGCAGGCACCCAGGAGCCTGTGGCCGCCTCGTCACCCGCCGGGGGACAGGCCCTCCCCTGCCCTCCACCTCGGGGCGGAGGGCAGGGAGGCCGTACAGGGATGTGTCCCTCGCCAGCGATGATTAGCCTATGACTGTCATTGTGCCCATCAAGAGCAATGCTTAGACTAAAATAAAAAATTCACGTACCATGCAGGGAGGCCATTTTTCCAAGATCTCAAAAGAGATGAATAACCAAGTAACGAAAACCAAAACCTGCGGCCCCTCCTCGAGCTCGGCCTTGGGGGGCCGCGTGCCCCCAGACCCCTCGGGCCGACCCCAGAGCGGAGCTGCCGGGGGGCACAGAGCCTGGGCCTCTGCCGTCTGCGCGACGCTGGCAGCTTTGGTCGGACCACATCGTTCCCAGCGTCGTCGCATCAAACGTGCTGGGTCAGGACACAGTGGCCTCTCCTGGGTTCATCACTGTGATTTCTGCCTGTCTTCCTGGAGCCGAAAAAGCATCAGGACCTCGGGATCGCAGTGACATCGCCGCTTCCTCCCTGTCTGTCCTGTCACCCAGCAATGACCCCTCACAGGTAGTGCCGTGATCTTTGCTCGCTCCTCGCTCGCCACGGCTGCAGGGCATAAATAACTTGCCAGCGTGCCCTCGGAGTATTTTTGCTTTGCCAGCTGGGCTCCTATGAATAACGTGGCCAGCTGCCTGCCCGTGCCCACTGTGTGCAAACAATGTATCCGTGAACAGACGGAGCGGGGCGATGGAACAGCTCCGTTCCGAGGCTTGGGGTCAGCGGGTGCGATGCTGACGGAGGGACGGAAGTGCGGTCCGGACCTTGGAGGCGCGGGCACGGCCTTGCGTCTGCGGGGCTTCGAACACGGCGCCTGGACTTGGTTGCCTTCGGCATCTGAGAGCACTCACCCGAGCTCCCAGAGTAAAGTGGAAGACAGCTGTGCTTTCGTTTTCCAGAAAAAGGGGCCTGCGAGTCTGTCTTTCTGTTTCCAGACAGATATCGGGGGCCTGGACGGCCACAGGTGACAGGAGACTGGACTTGTTCAGCACGTGGCTTCATCTCTGAGTCCCAAGACTTGTGGGCCCGTGTGTGTGTGTGTGTGTGTGTGTGTGACATGTGCAGGGCAGGCGAAAGGAGGTTCCCAGAGTGAGGGCGTGAAACGGTTTCCTCCTGTACTGTTATTATCCGCTAGTCACTGTGTGGATCTGCATCATTTGCAAACCCACTTTTGCCCACCCCTGCGTGACATGTGCATATGATACATACATGAAATAATGGGTTCTCGTGGGGCTGCTCTGCTTTATACTTGATTTTTAAAAGACATTCTCGGCTGAGTCTAGTCGGAGTCCAGTTCTGACTGTGAGTCTCGAGTTTGGAGGGGGCGGTGGAGGGGGCGGGCCAGGGCGAGGCTGGCTGGGGCCATGTTTGCTCTGGGGGCCAATTCGGGGCTGAATGTGAGGCAGCCACGCCTGGCCTAGGGCCGCTGAGGAGGCTGGCCTGCTGGAGGAAGAACCGTGAAGCCCCAGCATGCAGGAGAGCCGGAGGGGACCGAGGCTCCCTCTCTGCGTCCTCCTGTCCTGGCGGCTGTGTCCGTTTAAACCGGCTGGGGGGAGTCCTGCCCTCCATAACCAGAATCGTCATGAACGGGAAGACCTCTGAGCTGATCCTGAGGGAACCTTCCACCGCGAGTCGGTGCTAACTGGTACCGAAGGCCCGTCTCTCGGTTGCTAAGTCCAGAGGCCAGGGGCCCGAGTTGTTGGCCCTGGGTGGCTCCCTGCTCCGGGCCTGTGGGCAGCCACAGCCTGCCTCCCACGTGGCGAAGGTCAATGCCGTGCTCACTTACAGTTTGTTCCTGACCGGACCACGCCAAGGCTGCTCGGCCACCTACCTCACTGACCTTGGGAGCTGAGACGCAGGGGCAGGTCCTGGGCAGCGGCCCTGCCATGCGGCTGAAGTCAGTGCTATCAGCATCGTCACTGTGTCACCGACAGCGCCAGCCCTGGGGACACGGACTGCCTTGTCACCAAGCTGCTGGAACCTTCGAGGACCCGGGTTTTCGGAAGCCTGGCGTCTCGCGCACCTCGGCCCCCACCGGGTCTCCATGCACGATCACGGCCCCCCGCACCCACACCTGCAGGGACGCGGGATAAACAAGTCGATCCTGTTAGCTTGGCTATCATTACAGATTTTGGCTGGAGACTTTTCAAAGGTCAAGCGTTAGGAAAAAAAGAGCTGACCTTATTTTAGAAAACACAATGTCTCAAACTTCAGAGGGTTTCTTTCCATCAATACTCAAGTATGACTCTCCCAGGATGTAACAGCATCACAGGGTGAGGAGGCCAGTGAGTCACTGAGCTGACTCACCCGCTGACTCCAAGCGAAAGTTGGAAATTGGGTTTTAATGCCACGGAGGTGAGGCAGCGCACGCGGCAGCTGAGCTTGAACTTCCGACCAGTCCTAACCCAGCAGAGGCCCAGCAGCACCGTCCCTCCCACGGTGACTCAGAGGTCAAAGGGCAGAGCTCACGACCTCCTGGGAAACGTGGCTCGGGAAGGAGCGCGCGTGTCTTCGGAGACTGCCTCCAAACCAGCCCGAACTCTGAGTCACCGCCCTCGACATGGCGTCTGAAGATGACATGCATTTCCCAACTCTAGCAGTTTTGAAATCTAAGTTCTCTGTTTCAGACTGAAACGCACTCACTGTGCTGCTCGCCGCCGTTCGGTGCGGTGGCCCGCGGTCATCTGGGAATAGACGCCGCTGTCTGGCCACAGGAGCCCGCAGAGTCAGCGCTTGCTTTCAGCTTCGGCGTCTGCGGAGGCCGCAGCTCGCTCCCACCCAGGGAGGGGCAGGCGTGGCTCCAGCCTGGGTCCCAGCCCCAGGCCCACCCTGTCCTGCGCAGCCGCAGCCCTGTCCTGTCGTGACCCGCACCTACAGCGGCAGGAGAGAAACAATCCACGTCTGGCACCCATCGCGCGGCCTTCCCGAAAACCCCCCTGACGTGAGAACCGTGAACCAGAGTTTGCAGAGAAGTGTCTGAACGCCCCGAACAACGAACGGAACGTTCAGGGAAGAGCTGGCCCGGTCAGGGAATGACACTCGCTCCTTGGGGGGCTGAGCCCTCGTTGGGCACAGCAGGCCTGCCCCTCGGAGGGGGGCTCCCGGGGGTTTCTCTGTCTGCCCGTTTCCCTTTTGCCCCCGTTCAGCAGTAACCGAAAAAACAAAAACAAAAAACCCGACCCCTGTGTGGTGCAGACGTTGCTGGGGCCTGCGTGGGGCCTGGGCAGACAGCACCGTGCGTTCCCCCGACCCCACCGGGCGCCGTGCACACTCCCTGGGGCGTCAGCGTGGCCAGCCACACGAGCCGTACGTGCAACAGGAGGGTCCCACCCCTGGGGGTCCCCAGAGCGGGGCCCGCAATGAACCACAGGCCGAGAACTTGCAGAAAAAGGCCTTTAAGCTGGGCGACATTACAACAGTCACAGAAATCAATTACTGGGAACTGAAACCGGCATCAGCTTCTCATCCCTCAGCTTCTCCAGTGGCCACTTCCCCAGGAGGCCTGGTGACAGGGACTGTCACTTAAAATCGGGTTTCGTAATTACTGGAACACACATCGGATTTACACGGGGGGAGGGGTGGACGTACCCCGCCCCCGTCAGCAAGTTCGGGAACGCTGACGCCCCGGCCGCGGTGCCCAGCTCGGCCCCAGCTGCGCGGAAGGAGCTGGAGACCGACCAGGACGCGGGTCCCGGGTCGGGCGGCTCTAACTGGCTTTGTCATTTTTCAGGTGCCCCTTACGGTCCTTGTCCTGCAGTTTCCTCCTGCATTAGTAGAAGTACATTTTAGAAGTTCTAGCCTGTCTTATATAAGAGTAAAAAGCACGTTTTAAGGTCAAAATGCATGTGTGTGTGTGTGACGGCTTCTCACTCCCCTTCCAGAGGTGCACGGGTCTGGGTTTGTGGCGCTTTTTCGGGCACTGGCCCTCGAGGACTTGTCATCGTCAGAGCTCAGCCCCGAAGCTCACTGGGCACAGTGATGGGCCTTCAAACGCGGGATGTGGTGACACCGTGGATTCTTCCTTCCCTGTGAGGTCAAGATCACTTCTTTTTCATCACACGTTTTTTGCAAACAAAGTGTGAGCGTGAGCCGTGGGTGGGAGCCGGCCTCTGCAGACGCCCAGGTATCACTCACAGTTACCACGACAACCCAGACCTCAGAGAAGCGAAGTCCTCCAGGGCCCGGGCAGCCCGCAGTGGGGACGCAGCTCGGCCACATCCAGGAACTCGCGGCTGTCCCTGCGTGGTTTCAGGCTCAGGTACAGAGCCTGCCCGACTCCGCCCCGGCCGGGGGCTGAGCCGAGAGTCCCTGCCCCGGATCCCGCCCCGCTCCCTTGTACGTGGATTCCACACTCGGTGGAAACTGTGTGCTTGTTACGCAGGTAGCAAACGCAGGGGTCTTCGCCCAAGGGAACGGGTGCCCGGCCCTTCCCCACACCCTTCTGTTCCCCCGGCAGGTCTCATCGCTCCTACGACCCTTGTTTTACTAACTTGTTTTATTTCTGCCAACTTCCCTGGACCCTGAGGGCTCCCCGATATCATCAGTGCACCCTGAGTGACGTTTCTCACGCGACGTCATGAACTGACTGCGTATCTGCTGTCCACCTGGAGCCACTGGAGGGGCGGGCGGGCCTCAGGCCCGAGCCGCTACGTGAGTTTAAGGAACTCCGGTCAATTCATCCAGATTGCCAACTGCAGGAGCCAAGTTCCAGCTCTCGTTCCTCGTAAGTGGCTCTGGATCAGTTAAGCTCTGTTTGTTACGAGAAATTTTGATTTTGAGTTTTAAAGAAAGTTGGAGAGAAAAGCGCCATCGGCGCTCCCTGGGCCGAGCCCGGTGGGCCAGCCGGGGGCCTGCCGGGGCGTCTGCTGTGGGGCTCGTGGCCGCCCGGCCACCGCGGGCGTCGCCACTCCCGTGCGCCAGGTCGCTGGGCCTCCAGGTCGCTGACTGGCGAGAACTCGGACACTGTGACTTTACGTGTCAGGTGAGCCTGCGTTTGAGAGTGTACGACTTAAAAAAGAGAGCTTCAGGTTTCTGCGTGTCAGACATTTCCACCAAAAAGATAGCAGCTCCGCCCGCAGCTCTGTCTTCTTACCGCGAAAGTAAATGACCGTTTCCAGCCTCCAAACCTTTCCTCTGCTTTTCCAACCGGAGCCTTTGGCCAAATCAGATAAACGCAGCAGAAACTCGAGGAGCTGCCAGCTGGCGCTGGGAAGACGTGGACTGGGGCCCCGTGGCTCATCGACAAGCCCCAGTCAAAACAGTCCCATCCTCCCCAAAAACGGGGACCAGGAGCCGGAACCCCAGTGAGCAAGGGGGGGGCCAGGCGCAGGTCCCGGGGCTCAGCATGGACGCGGTCCTGACAGTAACTGGAAACAGACTCGCAGGAGCCTCTGCTCTCCTCGCTGCCCGAGAGCGGCCGGGACCCATCCCGCCGGGAGTCCTGGGGGCGCCGGGGACGCAGTCCGTGCCTCCGACGCAGGGGACGTGACTCCCACGACTGCCACACTCCAAACAGACGGGCGACACGGACGTGACTCGCCGCCTGTCCTTCTGCTCACACACCGTCCACCCGGACGCCAGGGTCGGCGCCCTGTCCCCTCCCGCAGGCTTGCTGAGGCTTGTTGCTTCTCGCCCGGGCTTCTGCCCAGACCTGCTCACCGGCCTCATTTTCGTCCTGCTACGCCACCCCACCCCAACAGCACAAACAAGCAAAAGCAAACAATCAAAACCAAAACCCAGCTGCCCTCCTCTGCTCTAGAACCCTCTGTCTCAAACAGCCCCCTCGGGGGGTTCGTGGCCGCAGACCCCTGCTGCCCTCAGCGCAGACCAGTCTTCCCGCCACGTGCTGACGTCCAGCTGCTCTCAGTCCCTCGAGGGCACCTGAGGCCCCCAAACCTCACAGCTCGTGGTCCTGACGTGTGAGCACGCCTGGCGAACCCCCAGCCTCCCTCCCAGGTCCAGCCCGTGGGGCTGAACCCCTGGGAAGAAAGGCCAGCCCAGACTGCACCCCAATCCTGTGCGAATTTCGCCTTTCACCGTGAACCGCCAGGACCTGAAGGACAGTCTCAGGTCCTCACATTTGCAAACACAGACCATGACTCCAATTTTGCTCTCAAGAAATCTCCGTGGACACAGACGGTCCCGGCCCCACACTCCCCTCCTTCCAGACCTGTGGCCTTCCTGGGGCTGGTGTTCGCGAGACTGTGTTGGCCCATAGAAGGCAGCCCTTCTCAAACGAACTCGAATTTTGACGAGAGAATCTTCAGCAAAGGACATAAAAAACACCAAATGGAAACAAAGAGAAAGATTTGCTGTCCAGTTCCCGGGGCCAAGAAGCTGGACGGAGAGCTCCCGGGCCCCACCCGCGTCCCCGGCCCCAGCCCCGGAGCCCGGAGCTGCCCTGGGAAGGCGTCGTCCAGGCCCCGAAAACAGGAGAGCTATTTCCTCCTGGCACAGACCTGCCGAGACGCAGATTTTTATGTTGCAAAATCCATCGTAAATTGGCTCCCAACGGCTGTAACCTAAAATCCTCAGTTATTTGGCCAGTTGGATGGTCCTTGGCCCAACCAGGCGGCCAGCCAAGGAGGCCTAACTGTCCCGAGGCTGAACTTGCCCGGCGGTGCCGGTGCAGCACACACTGTTTCTGGCTGCAGGGGTGTGCCTTCCCACGTAACCGCAGGCAGCAAACCTGCCTGCAGAGACCAGGACCAAACCTGCGCCCTCCGCCCGCCCCCATCGCCACCGCGCCGCTCCGTGGGGGTGCGGAAACGGAGTCTCCGGTGAGGGTCGCAGCGCAGGCAAAGTGCGGGGGAGGTGAGGCGTTTCACGCTGAAGCCGGCACGATCCAGTAAACACAGGTTAGACCCCTCTCTGGGTCTTTTCGTCAGTGGGAGAAGCCCAGGGTCGTGACCCCAGACCTCTGGCCTGGTGGTCCCGCAGGCCGAGAGCTCCGTGTCCGCACTGAGCCGATAACAACGGCAGACACTGGATGTGCCTGTTTCAGTGGCTGGGTGTTTTTCCGTGAGATTAGGTCTCCTTTTTGCTAAACCTTCTGAAAGCTGATATCAGTTTTCCAAGTCTGTGTGCACCAGCCGCTTCACAGGAAGTCCAAACCCGCTTTGCGGGCCCGGTGGGTGGTCTCGTGGCTCCTGTGAGGAGGCCCAGGTTCGAATCCCGGCTGTGCAGCCGCTCAAGCAGGACTGGGGCCTCGGCCGGAAACGTCTGACTTGGGGTCCCCCCTCGGCGCAGCTTTCTCGGTGGCTCCCGGGGAGTGGAGAGCAGGCGTGCGCACGGCAGACTCGTCTGCCCGGAGACCTCAGAGCGTTGGTCTCGCTTGCAGCTGGAACCAACCGTGACTCTGGAGTCACTGCTGGCGAGGGGCTGTGGTTGCAGAGCCGCTGTGGGTGCGACTCCCCCGCCCTCTGGCCTAGAAGTGGGCGTGCTGGACCCCGCTGGGCGGCCCATCCTGGGGCCGTCTGGACTCTTCCCCAGAGCAGCAGCCGGGTGTCTGGGCTGCGCTGCCCTGACCTGGGCCGGGCACGTCTGAACGGGACGCCTGCCTGTGCGTGGAGGCGGCACGGAGCACCGGTGACCGCAGAGTCGGACGAAGCCGCTGGACTCGGCGCGAGCTCCCCTGGGCGCCGCAGGGCTCGGCAGAAGCACACGGCGTTGGGGACGCACCGAGTGCTGGGTGGACCCGCCGCGGTGCTCGCTCCCGGTCTGCTGTCAGCCCGCCGGTTCTGTCTGTGGCTGTGCTCACGGCGTCCACGTCTAAGAACCACCAGTCGCCTTCCCTCCCAAAGACGTGCTCCCGAGCCAGCCGTTCCCGTCCTCACGCAGTCGCCCAGGTGCCGCAACAGCCTGTGCGCTGACCGACCGCCCTGCACACGGCTCACGGGACCCTCGGGAGGCGGGGCTGGGCTGGGACCGCGCGGCGCACCTGTCCCCAGAGAGAGCAGCCAACCCAGCACCCTCTGCCGGTGCTCGTGGGGTCGCGGAAGTGGGTGGTTGTGGGTGCGACCCTCTGCGCTGACTGATACGTAAGCTGCAACAGAACCCAAAGCGAAGCGTGCGTTCCGAGCAGAGGGGATTTCAGCCCAAGGGCTCCGTCCCTAAGCTCCGTGCCGCGGTTCCAGCGACCGCGTTGCTTTAGAAAAGCATTTTCCGTGCACTGTGTTTTGGTGTGCTACGTACAACGTAAATCTGCCCATACGTCATTCCTGGAAGAAACGATTGAAAGAAAAACTTTCATCTTCTGCTCGGCACGCGGCATCGTCGAGGGCGTGACACCGTCGGAGGGCGGGAGTCCAGTCCCTGGCCAGGCCGGCAGCTCCTGGTCCTGGACGCCCCCGCCCGGAGCCGCGTCTGGCCCTCGGCGGGTCTCTCCCGGGAGCGGCTCCAGGCCCCGTGAGCCCTTCTCGGGTGCGGCCGGTGTGCGTCTGGGACGCGCTGCTCTGGGCGGCGAGCCTCTGGGGACGCAGAATCCTGGCCTTGGTGGCCTCGTCCGTGACACGGGCGGAACCAGGCTGTCTTGTTTCTCGGGGCGCTTGGCTCTCTCCGTCACCCTGAAAAGCCACCAGTGGGCGAGGAAATGGCGGCAGCTGCCTGCCTCTGAAACGGCTTCCCGCCGGCCGCTTGCGTCGAAACTCGGCGATCCGTGTGCCGCTCACAGTGGTCAGCAGGGGCCCGAGTGAGGACTGGGCTTAGATGTTTCGCTGACGGCTTCACGTCGGCGCCCTGGCTCCCTGCCTCTCGGGGACAGGGAGGCAGGGCTGCGGCTTCAGAGGCGGTCGTGACCGGGAGCACTGCCTGCTCTCTGCTCGCAGACTCTCTGTGGCGCAGGACGGGCCTTGGGGAGACGCCCCGGCCGACGGTCCGCTTCCTGGGCCAGGAGAGGCAGGAGCCGCTGTGACTGCCCGTGGTCCCACAGCCTCGGGGGCTCGGGCGCAACCGACAGACGCCCCGGGCCGTCTGTGCAGGGTCCGCGCCCGGGGGGTCCCAGTGAGTGGACTGAGTCTTCTTATTAGAAACTTACACCGAGGGTTTCTGGGGATTTTTCTCTGTGATTTTACCTTTGCGGTTTTGAGTAACAATCATGGTGCGACAATGAGTTTGGGGGTTGGGCGGGTCCTATTCGAAGCCCCACCTCCCCCTCGCTGAGCGGGAGGTCAAAGCCGCTTCCCCACTGCGGGAGACAGCGGTGAGCGGCCCGGAGCCGGCGGGAGGCGCCCGCCCTCGGCTTCCCTCGGTGGGTGAATGACTAGAGAGAGTGTCGGCGAGGACGCAGCGTGGGTGGCCCCTGTTTCTCTTTCTCCCCTGAACAAATGCCTCGACGGTTCTTTCTGGATCTCTGGACCCCGTGGTTACCTGGAAGGCGCACTGTGCTTGCGGCCCTCACCTGTGCGGACGGCGGGCCGGTCACGGGCTCACCCCTGGGATCCGGGGACCTGCCGTCACCCCGGGTGACTCAGGGGCGCCAGGCTCCTGATAGCCCCCCTCCTCCGTCTGCCAGCACTGCCACCCCTCAGCCGTCACGGAGCGCCAGGACCTCGGTCCCCTGGAAAGTGCCAGTGTGGCCCCAGCCAGGACGCTGCTCAGGGACACCACAGCGCCCCCTGGCCCCACCGTGCTCCCCAGTCGGCTGTGGCAGTGAACGGCGTCCTAGACCCCGGCTGGAAATTAGGTGCCTAAGTACTTAGCAGCTGCGTCTCCAAGGAAAACGCGGCCCCACGTTTTGGCACAGAAAGAACCCGCCTGTGGGGGGCGCAGGTGTGCTCCACGGACACCAGCGCGGCCGAGAGTTGGTTCAAGGTCAGGGTCGGCGGTCCCAGCTCAGCCTGAATCCCGGGCCCCCCTCGGCCGACAGCAGACTCCTGTGGGGGAAGGACGCCTTATTAATGACCCACGTTACCCCCTCTGTGTGTTCGGTAAAAGGGGGTCGCAGCCGAAACCAGGCGGGTGGAGCGAGGCGGATTCGGGGCTGAACACCTGCTGTTACCACTGCTTCCTGAGTGAGGGGTTGAGGGCCAAATAAATTAACGTATGCAAATAGATTTTCAATTTGATGTAGCAATTATTATAATTACCAAGCTTTAATTATAATTATCAACTGCTGCTCACATATTTTAAAACACAGGCTGTCAACGTGGGTTAAAAACAAGCCCCGACTGCATTCCTTTAAACAGAGACACCCCTTTTTAAATGAACCTCCTTGGGGTGACGTTGGTCAGTCAGATTATGTCAGTGTCAAGTGCACCCTCTGCGACTCGCCAGCTGGGCGGCGCACCGTGCGCCCGCCGTCCGGGGTCAAGCCTCCTTCCGTCGCCAGGCATTCGAGACCCCCCCCCCGCCCCCTCTGGTGGCCACCTTCGTGGCGTCTGTCTCTGCGCCTTTCTGGTCGTCTGTCTTGTTTGCTCCTTTGCTGCTTTCCGTTTTGTGCTCCGCACGTGAGTGAAACCCTACGCTGCTTGTCCTTTTCTGCCCGACGTGTCCCCCTGGGCACGATGCTCTCGGGTCCACCGCGTTGTCACACGTGGCGGCACTTTGTCTTTCTTGCGGCTGGATAGTGTCCGTTGCACAGAAGTGCCCCATCGTCTTTATTCGGCCACCCATGCAAGGGCACTTAGGCTGTTTCCAGGGCTTGGCCCGTGAACAACGCTGCATGGAACCCAGGGGTGCGTATGTCTTTGTGAATAAATGTCTTCAACTTTGTCAGGTAGATCCCAGAGGAGGACGTGCTGGGTCGTATGGAGCCCTATTCTTGACTTTTCGAGGCGCCTCCACACTGCTTTCCACAGTGGCTGCTCCAGTTTGCATCCCCAGCAACGGCGAGTGTGGGTTCCTTTTTCTCCACAACTGCAAAAGAGATACACTTTCAACATGAAGACAAAGATGAGTTCAAAGGAAAAAAGATGGAAACACATATAGTTTTCAAACACTGATTTATGAACAAGCTGTAGTAGATGTATTGAAAGCAGATAAAGTAGACCACAAGAAAAACAAATACAACCAGAACTAAGAATGACATTTCATAATAATGAGTCAATTTGTTAAGAAAACATAATAATTACAAGCATGTGTGCACCTTATGCAGATCGAGAATATGTGTGAAGCAGAACTTGATTGAGTGGAGAAGATAAATACACAAACCCACTATCTGAATTAAAGATTCTGTCACTCACAGCTGAGCAACAAGCATGTGAGAGAATCGCTAGGGATACAAAAAACTTGAACGGTACAATCCACCAATTCGGCATAATTAACATTTATAGAATACTACAATCAACAGATGCAGAAAGCGCAGTATTTCAGTTACATATGAAACATTGACTAAGATATACTTTAAGTTGTGCTACTAAACATCTCAATAAATCTCTAGTGATTAAATTCATAAACAGTATGCTCTTTACAGAGTAAAATTAAATTTAAAATGGTTAATAACAGGTTACCCGAATATGTGAAAATCGAACACTGTATTTCTAAATAACTCACAGAGCAAAAGAGCAAACACAGGAGACTAGGAAGTTTTCTAGATTAAAAATAATGAAAACACAACACATCAAAATGGGTGGGGAATTTATAGCTTCTCACATCCCATCAGTGTTTTTAAAAATCTTAAGTTAATCAAAACACACTTTAAAACATCCATAGAGAAGACAAAATGTGGGAAAGCATTCGTATACGAACTATTTGATGAAATTCTTCAAACGGTCCAGCCACCACTTGGTAATAAAGAAACAGTCCAGTCAACAGAGGGGTAGGGATTCGAGCAAACACCGCGGACAGGAAGACGCGCAGATGAGCAGCGAGCTCGTTAAAGTGTCCTCGTCCGGGAAGCAGGGACGGCCGCCTGGGGGAGGGGTTCCCAGCAACGCACCTGACTCAGCACCGGCACTCGTACTAACGGACGCTTGGAAACCGATGAACAGCCCGTGAAGCCCTCGAGTGGACACTTCCTAAGAGAAGAGATACAAACAACTTGTGAGCACGTGAAAACTCGTACAACACCCTTGGTCTCTGAGGAAACGCAAATTAAAACTCTAATGGGGAAAAGCATCACACTGCCCCATAATTCTCTTCCATCCTGTTTTTATAGTCAGATATTTTTTAAACCACTTTAGGGCTAGACATATTTGTAACTGTGCCCTATCCTGATTCTTGAAGCATTTACTGGGCAGTATATCAACTGAGCTATAATCAGAAAATCCAGTTCTCCCCAATTCAAATTATAAGCATTCTGAGCGAAATATAACACAAGATAATAGAAAATAAAAACTCTATAGCTATATCTTAAACAAGAGATGAAGGGGGAAGAAGGAGAGGAGCAGAGCGGGGAGGGGGAGAGAGAGGAGGAGAGACGCACATTCGAAGATGTCCCAGTGGACAAGGAATCTCGAGGTTAGAGTGGGGAGCAGAAGCTGAACCCCAAACAGGCCGTGGGATTTTCAGAAGCAAATTCACACTTCAAACACCGTGGACTAGGCTGGGCTTCACACTCACCCGGACTTGAAATTGAGCCGACCGGCAAAGAGGAGTGTTTAAGAGGGCTAAGGAAGTGTCGCTGGAGAAACTCGAAGCTGGGGGAACATTAAATCCATGAGCTTCAGGTTCTAGGTAGAAATATAACTTTTAATTGTTTAATGCTGCTCAAGTGCAGTGGTCTGCATTCACCCCCCCACGAGATACCATTTTAAAAGGTGTTTGGAATTCTGCACACGGCAGCAGAAGCCAGGCTCACATTTGTGGTACGACTCTTAGACCGGAAGCCAACATGTGACTAGAGAAGCTAGTCAAGAGCTGCTTCTATTAAAAGGACCCCCCAGAAAAGTCAAATTCAAAATTCCTAGGTTTATAAACACAGCGTAGGACTCCCCAAGGGTAAATTCACAGTGAGCTTATAGTAATAAAAATTAACTGCAAAGATCAGGAGAAAAGGGCACACTGAGAAAGAGAGACATCCAATGAAATAAGAGGGTGAATTTCCCCACGATTTCTAGAAACTCTACAACAGCCTGAAAGAAACTTAAACGTAAGGACAAAAAGGATTCAGAGATTGAAAAGACTAGAGTGTCCATTGCATAAATAACTGTAAAGAGAAAGAACGAGATATTCTAGAAATAAAATACGTATTCATTTGTATAAATATTAAATGGGAAATATAAACTTAACTTTAGACACAACCAAAAGGAGAATTAAATAGTTTGGAAGGCAGCTACGAGGAGACCTTTCAGAGCGGGAAGCAGAGGCAGAGGCGGGGATGTGAAAGGGGTGTTAAGGTACATTGAGCAGGCAGGACAGTCCCATACCCATCAAATCGGGCCCAGGAGGGGACGCTGAGTGGGGAGACATTGGCTGCAAGTCTTCTAGAACGAGGAACACACGATTAAAGGATCACACACGGTTTTGGGCAGCATGACCAGAAAAACAAATCTGTATCTGAGAATATCATGGGAACATTTTAGAGTATCCAAGACGGAGTGAAAATTGTAAAGGGAACAAGAATGAAGACAGATTACCTTTGACGGATAGTGGAGCTGACAGTAGAATTCTTATTATCAGCGGCAGAGAGCGATGTAGTGATATTGTCTCAGTTATGAAGGAAAGACCGTGTCAGCCTGTGACTCCCCACCGAGTTATTGGAGAGCGATTGTAAGACGAACACATTGCTGGACACTCAGTTCCACACTCACTAAGGATCCCTCGCGGGACTACAGGGGCTGTGCTTCGAGAAGGAACTGACCCCCAAGAAGATACGGTGGGGGAAGGGAGGTCTCTTCAGTAAATGGACATCCACACGCAGAAGAATGAAATCACATCTTGCCCCCCACACACAGTCGACTCAAAATGTGTCAAAGACTTCAGCTTAAAACCTGAAACTATAAAACTCAATCTAGAAGAAATCATATGGAAAAGCCCTTTGTCCTCAGTCTTGAAAACGATTTTTGGCGCCAGCAGCACAGGCAACAAAAACGAAGAGGAGCACGTGGGGCCACATTACCCCGAACAGCTCTGCACGGCAAAGGGAAGTAGCACCGAAACAGAGAGGCAGGTGTGGAGCCGGAGAAAATATTTGCAAACCATGGATCTGGCAAGTTGTTAACGTACAAAATATAGAGGAAACTCCTACAACTCAGTACCAAAAAGCAAATAACAATCAAAAAATGGGCAAAGGTCTGTGTGGACGTTTTTCCGAAGAAGACGTGCAAAGGGCCAGCGGGTGCACGAGAAGGAGCTCAGCTCCCCTGCTCGTCAGAGAAGTGCAGGTCGGAGCCGGTGAGACGTCTCCCCACACCTGTCGGGGCAGCTGCCGTCAGAAGACAAAGGGCAGATGCCGGCGAGGACGGGAGCGACGGGAGCCCGGGTGCGCTGTGGGTGGGGGTGCGAGTCGGTGTGGCCACCGCACCAAGACCGAAAGCGTGACCACCATCTGACCCGCAGCCCCGCTCTGGGTGCACCCAAAGGAGACGAAATCCGTGTCTCCCAGATCTGCTTTCACTCCCTGGCTTATGGCAGCATCATCCACAACAGCCAAGACGGAAAAGCAACCTGCGTGTCCTTCGGCGGGTTGACGGACAGGAAAAACATGACGTGGACTGTTATCGCGAGCTCAGTGAAAACAGACAATACGAAAATATTCTACTTTGCTAGAAATTAGTGATGCATGCATAGTAATAAACTCATTAAAATCTAAATATGTGGATGTGATAGATTGTTCCACTTAATTTTTCACTGACTTTACATTCTAATTTCTAAATATATTCTTTGCTCATTTTACTTCCTTCAGGTCTCCAAAGTAACACTGCTATTTTTCTCTCTGTCAATTTTCCTGTCTTGTTTTTCTTCCTGCCCACTGACTCTTTTGTGCGAGGCTGAGGGAACTGTGTTTTGACTCACTGAGATGACTTCATCATGCCAGCTCCCACACAGCCAGGCCCCAAAGCAAGACGGAGCCTCTCCTGATTCTGACTGAGGCTGCCCGAAAGCTGGATTTGAATTATGAATTGCTTATTTTAAAATCCCTCATGGAAAAAGAACTTTAAAAACCATCAATTTAACATGAACATTAAACATTTTATAACCCATTTTTCCCTTAGCTCCTGAGCAGTTGCCTTGTGAATGCCGGTCGTTAAGGCACATCCTCGTGCTGTCTGCTCCAAACCCCGCGCACAAACGCGCACTCGGGAGCCGGCGCGGGGAGAGAGAGGGGTCCCCAGCGCTGCCCGGCTGCTCTCGTGTTTTCTTTCCCGGCTGCGTTGCCGCTGACTTTATCCACGTTGACCGACTCCAGTGCAGCCTCCGCGTCCGTGTTTGTTCAACGCTGTGGTTTCCACTGTATGTTGGATGTTGACTGTAGGGCAACTTTATCATTAATTACCTGTAACGAGTCGTTGTGTGTGAACTGTCGGTTTCTGGCCGTCGACTCCGTGCCCCGTGCCCGCCGTGTTGCACGTGCCGTCTCGTGTGTGCGTTGTTTGTGCACATGTGACACTCAGAGGACGTTAGCACTCAGCTGAACACCCAAGACTGGCGGCCACAGAGGGACAGTCGCTGGCACTCGGCTCATGTGGCCCCGGCTGGTCCCAGACCACCACTCAGCCCCAAAGAAGACGAGACGCTGCCGTCAGCGACGCCTTGGACGGCACCTGAGGACAGCATGCGAAGTGAGGTCAGAGAAGGGCAGGAAAACGTGTTTTCGCTCCTTTACACAACATAAAACAAAAGGAACAACTGAGCAAACAAGCCAGACTCACGGGCCCGCACAACAGAACGGGGGTCGCGGAGGGGAGGCGGGCGAAGGGTCAGGATGTCGAGTGTCGCGTGGAAAGCGCGCAGCACAGGGCGCGGGCACCGGACTGCAGTGTCGAGCGCCTGAAACTTAGGTCGCGGGACTGGCCGATGTCGCCTCACTTAAAAAAATATCATAATCTTCCACGCCAAAAATACAGCTCGGCTGATACATTGATATTTTCTTTTAGATGAAGAGCTTGTTTTCTTGAAAAGCAATCCATACAATAAATCAATGTGGGGACAGCTTTCCAAGTTACAAATGAGACTGTAGTTTTATTGGCTATACCTTTTTATTCCAATGATGTTTTTGATGCACTGACTAGTTTATAAAGTTTCGGGGGGTGTCGGGTCTGCTGGGGCACCCCAGAAATGTGGTGTAACAAGACTGGCAACATTGAAAGCCGTGATGTCTAGAAAGAGGGTGACCCCATGATGCTTGGGCTTAGAAATCCCTCGTGCCCTTCAGATTTACAATTTTTAGCTTCGGTTCTGAAGGGTGTTTCATTTTCAGCAACCACCTGTATAAATAATTCATTCTCTTTAAATATGCTGAAAACAGCCACTGCAGCCACTGACGGTTTGGGAGGGAGGAGGCCTGGACCTTGCTGTCTCTGAGGGCCTGTGATGCGGGGCAAGCCTGAGGCAGCTGAAGTTTCTTCCCTAAAGTCTCATAAAATCTCACATCACGTTTCTTCCTTGTGGGTTCAGACAGAAGGAGAGTGCGCAGCTGGGGCATTTGAAGTGTGTCAGTTTGTCCCGCCTCACGCGCGCCGGGACAGGCCACACGTAACACGCTAGGTGCAGGGGTAACTTTAATACAGTGCAGTGTCTTGCTTTTGGTTTCATGTGAATCAGATATGCAGGGGATCTGTCGATTTCACATTTGAAACTCCTTCAGAAAGAGCGTGCACGCTCACGTGTGCAAGTCAGCGCAGGGTGGGCGGAGCCGAGCGCGCTGGCCAGCGGTGCGAACTCTCAGGGATCGGTCCGCATACACCGGCAGCCGCCTGCGTCCAGGACGTCGCCGGTTTGCTTTTAAACACGGCTCTCGGTGCTGACCGGGGAACACAACCCAGCAAAGGCCTGAGCCGACTCCGAGTGGCATCAGCGCCTTCCACCAGCTTCCCCTGCCTTCGGGGCTGTAGCTCGTGCGGGATGAGCTCAGAATGTTGTGGGGAAACAGAGGGTGGGAGATGGGCGGCCGAAGTCCCGACCCAGCGAACAGCTTTTGCACGACGCGGAGTCTCCCGTGTCCCACACTCCGCCGCCCCGTGCCAGCGGTCCAGGCTCCCTGCACACGTGGGTCTCAGCTAGTACATGTGATAGTCACATGCATTTAAATTTCACTCCAAGAAGAATTGTCAAGCTTCCTCTTCTACAAGAATCTACATTTTTTATACAGGGTGGGGCAAAAGTAGGTTTACAGTTGTTGGTATTGAAAGTACAATAATTAGTAAATCATAATACAAGAATAACCCCTTTTGCGTGCTCACAGCTGTTAACCTACTTATGCCCCATCCCGTACATCGGCTCTCGTTAAAACCCGCGTTCAGACTTGTGCGCCAGAGGGCAGGGGCTTGAGCGCAGACACAGGGCAGCGGGCGAGCCCGGCGGAGCACAGACTGATCTGGACCCCAAACACCCCCTCCTCGCAGAGCCCACGTGCTCCCCCTGCCCGGGGTGGTTCCCAGGGTCTCACCTGGCTGAGGGTCGTCGGAAGCAGCAATTACAGAGCAAACTGGAGAACTCCATCAGTTTCCCTAACAGAACATTTAATGTCAGTTATTTCCGGAAAAGACACTTAGTCTGATGTCAACGTCTGGAAGTCTCGTGTCCAGCACGTGAGCACTGCACGTAGCCTGTGCCGTCTTCAGCCGTGCTTGGAACAGGCGGTAGAATTAGTAAGTGGACCAGGAACAGGCGGCCGGTCTGCTGGCGCCGCAGCCGCAGGGGTGGCGAGGCTGCTGCTGCCCTCGTGTGGCGTCCGGTCCGAGGAGCCGCTCGCAGGACGCAGGACACGGCCTCTCCCGCCAGCCACCCACAGGGGGCGCTCGCTCCCGGAGGCCCCTGGGAGGGAAGCCCAGCGTCCCGAAGTCTCACGGCTCGTCTCCAGGCAGGAGACAGTGGAGACGGTGGAGTTGCGGAGCGGGCTTCAGACACGCCCGTCATTGGCTCCCGCGTTTGCTGGGGTTCAGTCTCATATCGGCTTGAAGCACCAGAGAGAAGCCGACCTGGACGGCTCGAGTTTGGCTCTCGGCGGAAACGGTGTCACCGGGTTGCCATTCGACATGTGCGAGTGAACTTGAGGGTCACGGTGAGACTCTGGCCGCCGAGGGCCGGCGGTGCGTCTGCCGAGCAGCCGCTCCTGCGCCTCTGAGCCTTCGGGGGCAGCCGCCCCGGCATCGGCCCGGCGAGCTCGCCTTCGCGCTGTGTGTGAGTCTCTCTCCCCGCTTCTCCCTCTGTCGCTGCCATTCCTGCCTTCGTCCACGCGTCTCACCGACACGCATTACACAGCCCCCCGCCCCCGGACCAGCTGCTGAGGACCCGGAGGGAAGGAACGGGCGCCCTCTGAGGAGCTCAGTCCCCTGGTGGGGGTGGGGGTGGGGGTGGGGGTGGGGTGGGAGGGCCAGAAAACTGAAATGCTTTGAGTCCTGTGCTGAAGGCTCTGGGCTGTAGGAGAGCAGACGCTTCTTTTTTTGGTCGTTGGCTGTAAGACAATCTGAGCTATGCGGCCGGGCAGAGAGGAGGGCAGAGAGCACAGCAGGTCCAGGGGGCGCTCCGGTGCGGGGCCGCAGGCTGAGTCTGTGCTCGGACGTCCAACTCTGCCCTTCGGAAAACGGGGTGTCACGGGATGAATGCGCACGGGGAAATGGTCCGACCGAGCGCGGCCTCGGAAGGACGGCTGTGGCATCGGGACTAGAACGGAGGGCCGGTGGCGGACGACGGTTCCTCTGGGTGTCGGAACGATCCAGACGGAGGGGACGGAAGGCCCAAACCCGGTGACGCGAAGGCTCAGGGACGTGTTCCCCCCGCACATCCCGTCTCCGCTGCCTTCTGAACGGTGTCTTCCCGCGTCTCCGTGTTTCTGTTAAATTGCTCGCTTATTTTGACTGTAGATACAGCTACATATGTTATTATATAAATGGTATTTTCCCTTTAGTATCACAACCGTTTTCCAGGACAGGCTGTGGGAAGGGCACAAGGTACATAAAAGGACTCGAACTCCGACGAGCATTGGCTCCGGCATTTCCTCCAGCCTGTGCCCGCCACACCCCCACTCAACCAGAGAAAGGCAGTGGACACTTTAGACGCCGGTTTCAGGGACCAGGCGAGGCAGCTTTTCATGGGCCCCCCTCGTGGGCCCCAGCATTTCCCCCCGATGTTAGTGTGACGTGTCCTTTGAGTTGCGCCAAAGGCTGGTCAGAACGGAGACCTGCTTCGGCTGTTGAGACAGATGCTGTTGTGGAGCCTTTATTCCAGCCCTCGAGTGCGGCA
The DNA here is from genome assembly GCA_028533065.1 of Trachops cirrhosus. Lineage (NCBI taxonomy): Eukaryota > Metazoa > Chordata > Mammalia > Chiroptera > Phyllostomidae > Trachops > Trachops cirrhosus. The sequence continues at coordinate 147,465,517 of CM052543.1, forward strand.
GCGTCCGCATTCCCTGCTGCATCATCTCCCCTGGTTCTCCGTGTCTTCCTGAGATCCTGGGTCACGGGGGGCGTTCCGGGGGGGCCTGCCCTCCGCTCCCCGCCCTGCCCCACCCCGGGGCCAGTCACAAGTGCCCACACACTCACACCCTTTGCGTTCCTCTCTCCAAAGAGCCATTTCTGCTTTCAAAAATAGGAACAAGGCAGGAGTTAGTTTCCAGAAAATACTTTTTTGGACATCTTCCCAGCATAGAGCATTTTCCCTCTCTCATTCTCTAGAGCTTTGTCTGGCCACGCCGATGCTTCCAGGAAGGGTCGACCCAAGGCCGAACGAGAGTCAGTGTCAATATCAAACAGCGTGATGGGGACATGGCTGGACGTACCGCTGCCTGGAACTCCTCCCCCTCACTCCCGCCCGCCGCAGAGGCCACCGCGCTGCCCCCACGGCGGAGGTCTGTCACCGGTGCGGCCGTGTGTGGGGGCAGGGACAGCAGGCCCCTCCTGCGGAGGCACCTGCCATAAAACCGACGAGCCTTGTTCCCATCCCCGTGTCACTGAGCTCCAGTTCACACGCAGCCCTGTGCGTGTGTGAGGTGTGTGGCGTGCTGGCCTGACACGCGTGTGGGGACGTGATCACCTCGATGAGGTCAGTGAGCACCTGTCACCTCATAAAGATCCAGTTTTTAAAAAGCAAAAACAGGAAAAATGTTTTTTTTCTTATGATGAGGACTCTTAGGGAATCCTTTAGCCTTACTCTCTGAACGCGTGCGTAGAAGTTGGTGTTTTCCCATCGGTTTTCGATGCAGGGAAACAGGAGCGGGTGGCCTGGGCCCTGAAAGCCTGGGGCCCAGGAAGGGGACACAGGGGACATGGAAGGGGGCAGGTGAGGAGGGGTGAGGGGCCGTCGACATGGCCCTGGGTGGGGCCTGGGCTCACCATTCAGTGGCCTGTTCGAGTGCTCAATCTCCGAGGGCCTGCCACCCACCAGGCCCCGGCGGGGAACCAAGAATTTTCAGTTTTTTAAACTAAAAAATGTGGGGCCATTTGAGGTTTCCTTCCAAATTAAGCACAACTTTGAGTTTTGGACGTGAACAGGCTACGAAGGAAAGACCAGCCTTTCCAGGGGCTGTGGGTGGCTGAGCCTGGTCGCTGCCGGTCCTGCGCGTGGCCCCTGGGTGCTGCCCTGTCCCCTCCTCCGTCCCCTCTGCACCCCTGCCGGCCGGAGGGCTAAACTGGAACCTGCTCCAAAGACGCCGCCCGACCTCGCTTCGTAATGACACAGAAGTCCTCACCAGTTCCTTTCGATGTGTTAATGACACATGGCAGCTCGGCCAGAGCATCGGAGAGCCCGGGGCCCCGCGCACCCGGCCAGGTGTTTGCGGGGGGGCCCAGAGGCAGGCCCGGTGGCTTCTGGAGGACCGCGCTGCTCCGTCCGGCCCACTTCCTCTGCCTGCACCGCCGGGGGTCCCACTCGCTCACGGGGCCACTGAGTCTGTGACCCGGTCCGGGGTCAGCCGCTCGCGCCTTGCCAGCCTCCTGTGGGCTGCGGGAATGGAAGCTCTGTTGTTTCTCGTCGCCCTGAAAGCCTAAATCGTTCAAAGCCTCCCAACAGAAGCATGTTTTTCTGGCGTGAGACTGAGCCACGTCAGAGCGCCGGGAAGAGCGTGCTGTGCAGAGATTCAGCTTCTCTGCCCGTGTCTCTGGGGGGCCCGTCCGCGTGGGCACATCGAGGCCCAGGTCTCTGGTTCCAGGATCGAAGGGTGTGAGTGTAGCACCGTTTTCATCCAGTCTGTGGTGGAAAGACATCGAAACAACTTTCAGTGCACGTGTTCTTACCCACTAGAAGGTTCGTGAAACGTGCATTGTCAGTACAATTGTTCCCCTCACCAGTTAGAAGCAGCTGTGGGAAAAATAAGTAACAAGAAAACTTCGTGAGGAAAGGGACATTCTCAAGATGTCCCAAGGCCACAGTCCAGTGCTGGTGCAGGACGGGGGAGGGGGCACAGGGGGCACCCTGGCCACGAGGACGGGCGGGGGACCACTCAGTCCACTTTGTCCCCTGCAGGAGCCCGGGGGCCTGGCCGTGGGGCTGGGGCACCTGGCTGCCAGGGAAGGAGCCAGTGTCAGGCTGAGGACGGAGCCCAGGGCGGTGGCCTGCGGCCCTGCAGGCAGGATGCTGCCCGGGTTTTAAGAGCCGTGGGCTTCACCAGGGACGGGGAGGGCCCGGACCGCCTGCTGGGTGCTTCTGCCTGTCAGGGTAGCTCGTCCTGAAGGCGGATTACTTCGCTGTGCACCTGCCGCTACAGTGAGGTTACGTTGAACGTCAGCTGTAGCGGACACATGTTTTCAACAGCAGCTTCCTGCGGGGGTAGTGTCGTCACTTTCCACACGAAGGGACTGTCACTCAGAGAAGGCAAACGGCTGGCCCACCGCACAGCGCACACGTCGCGAGCTGCCGGGCGCAGGCAAGTGCGGTCGACCGAGTGGTCGGAGCACGCGGGTCTCACCTGGGGTGCTCTCCAGCCTGGGGGGCCGGGGGCACATCCAAGAGGAAACAGTGAGGCTGCGCCCCAACTGTCAGAACGCTCCCCTGGTGACCGTTGTTTTGCTGCTGAATCTGCGTGTGGGCGTCCGGGGAGGGGAATGAAGTCACTTCCTCAGCAAGGCGGCGAGGCCCAGTGGGCTTGGTGCCTGGACACCTGATTGACTGAATCCTCACGGGAGTGGATGATTCTTCCGGAGAACTTGGCGGCCCATGCAAAATCCTCCTCACAATCCATTTCCATCTCTAGGCATCTGCAGGACGAGGCCTAAAAATCGCCAGGTTTTGGTCCAGTTGATAACTGGTGGCCTGGGGACATCCCGCCCCATGAATCTCCTGGCTTCCCGTCAAAGTCCGAGTGTCCTCCTGCTGTGAAGTGAGGGTCTCATTTCCTGTTCTCTCTTCCCACTAAAAATCAAAATGCTGCATTAGTTCATTGTGATCATCTTTGTGATAGAAAACAAGCTTTCGTAGAAACTGAAATGGTTTATTATAAACAAAGATGGGGTGCCCTGGGAAAATATGCTAAAGAATTAGAGGAAAAGCCTCTTACAAAAAATCGCCTGAACTTTCACAGGGGGTGGGCCACGTGCTGGGGGTGGAGGGATAGGCTCCAGCCGGTGGACGTTGGCGCCGTCCTGGCCGCGGTCAGGAGGGCGCCTGGCCCGCAGTGGCCGTGGCAGCGCTGTGTGGGAGGGAAGCAGGCAGCTCGAGGGCCCAGGGGCTGTGCCGTGGAACGGGGGTCAGAGGACTGTGTCTGACTAGTGTCCCCTGCAGAGTGGACGTGTGCAAAGACCATTCTGGAAACGAGAGCAAGTCGCAGGTTTGGATAAGCACCCCCTCCCTGTAGTATGACTTTGAGAAAATCCGAGTAAACACTACTGTTTGCCCAGGATCGTGTTGAAGCGAAGTGGAGGGGTGGTCAAAGCTAATGGCTGTGATTGGCTGAGAATAAGGTGTCAGGCAATTAACGGTTGCTGTTCGAATAAAAGAGCGCAACCGTGAGTTATTCCGCATCAGAAGGTGGATCTTGGGAACAACAGGAACAAGGCTTTAATGGAGAAATTATGTGAACTCATGTTTGCTAAGACATAAGCCAAATGTCTACTCAGGGAAGTGTCCCCAACCCGCCACATTCATTGTAGCTGCCACCCCGCCCGGCAGGTAATCGATGTTCTCGGGCATGTGTGTGTGAGTGTGTGCACATGTGTGTGCGTGTGTGGCTGTGTGCACATGTATGAGTGTGTGTGCACGTGCATGCCCAGGTGTGGGTGTATGCGTGTGAGCACGTGCCTGGGTGTGCGAGCGTGTGCACATGTGTGTGTGTGACCGTGTGCACATGTATGAGTGTGTGTGCACGTGCATGCCCAGGTGTGGGTGTATGCGTGTGAGCACGTGCCTGGGTGTGCGAGCGTGTGCACATGTGTGTGTGACCGTGTGCACATGTATGAGTGTGTGTGCACGTGCATTTGTGCATGCCCAGGTGTGTGTGTGCGTGTGCATTTGTGCATGCCCAGGTGTGGGTGTGTGTGCGCACATGTATGAGTGTGTGTGCATGTGCATTTGTGCATACCTAGGTGTGGGTATGTGAGTGTGAGCATGTGCCTGGGTGTGCGAGTGTGTGTGAGATGTGCAGAGCACCCGACGGGCACTTGTGCAATGAGTGGGGCCCCTTCACCTCTGCGGCTCCGCTCCCGTCCCTGGATGCAGGAAACAGAGTGTGTTTGTTCTCGCAGGGTCCCCCCCGCCGGGGGATGTTGACGGAAGCCTCGCGTTGAACTGTTCGAACACAGCTGCGCCGTCACTCACGGGCCTGAGGCCTGGCGCTCTGGCAAGTTCACGAGTAAACCGATCCCTGCCAGCGTTGGCGCTGGTGCAGCTCACCCGGAACGTTCTCCGAGTCGGGGCCTGCAGGTCCGAGGTGGCACCATGCCCGACGGCCCGGGGGTGAGGGGTCTGTCTCCCTCCCAACACGGCCTCCTCTCGCCGCCCGGCCGCTCCGCGGACTCTGAGACAGCGAAGCCCCTGCAGCCTGCACGTATTTTAAGAGAAACTCGCTGTGGAGCTCGAAGAAGTCCTGTTTGTAAACTGCTGTTCGGCAGAGGAATCCATGCCCTTGAGTGACAGGATTTCAACTGACTTCCTCTTGGGAGGGCAGGGCCCTGAGCCGAGACGATAACGTGACAAGAAATGACACAGACCCTGGCTGTCGGTCCCAGCTCTGCCAGCAGGCGCCCCTGTGGCCCCAGTGAGGCGCCGAGCCGCTCACTGCACTTGCCCGGCCCCGCCCACCCACTCCCGCACCTGCACACCTGGGGAAGCACCTGGCAGACCGCAGGACCAGCCCACTCCCTCCCAGCCCCTTCGGGCCTGCAGCCCACTGGGACCTCTGAAGCCACGAGGGCCTCTGTCCTGAGACCGAGAAGCTGACCCCGAGCTGTCCAGGGCGGCCGGCGGCGTGCAGGGCTGTGGCCAGCCCCTCCGGTTGTGGGGGAGGGGACCCCTGAGAGCTCCACTGTTCCCTGGCGCGGAGCCGCTCCCTCCAGGCTCTGTGCCTGTGATCTGTGCTGGGGCGCCCCGCCAGCCCGAGCAGAGCCACCGAGACCACGGGCAGGTGGGCAGGGCGTGCGGGCAGCGGCCAGGTGTGACGTCTCCATCGCAGGGCACACCCCAGGGTCGGGGCGGTGACAACAGAGCAGGCGAGTTACTCAGACACACTTCAGTGTTGGTCAAAATGTGAGGGGGGACCCAAAAACCCGGAACTTGTTTATTAAAAACTGTGTTTATTTTTACGTGTTTAAACTTGGGTCACCTTCAAGGTACTCTCATTCCATGCAGTACACCTGTTGAGACTTTTTTCCACTGCCCAAGACAGTTTTTGAACTTGTCGATTTTGATGCCTTTTAGTGCTTCTGCCGTTTTTTGTTTCACCTCTTCCACATCGGCAAAATGTGTCCCTTTGAGGACTTTTTTCATTCGAGGAAACAAAAAAAAAGTCACTCAGGGTGAGAGTGGGTGAATTGGGAGGGTGGGGCATGGGGGTCGTGCTGTATTTGGTCAGAAACTGCTGAACACTCAGCGTGGTGTGGGCAGGTGTGCTCGTAAGTCACCCGTCATGAAATGGGCAAATGCATTGAAAGAGTCTTCAAAAAAATTCACTGAAGCCGAACACAGCCTCTCACAACAACGCCAGCTGGTGCACTGACACAGATGGGCTCCTAGAACACTCTCCTAGTGGGGGAAGCCTGTACTAGGGGCCCACCATCCAGGAGATAATTCTGGTTTCGGGGGGTCCCTCCTTGTAGTCTCTTTCCTAAAGTAAGGAAATGAGCACAATAGTTTGATATTTCCATAAAGAAATGCTTAATGCAAGAAGTCGATTACTTTAAGAGTATTACAATTACCTGAGAATTTTGCTCCCCACAAGCACATTCCATAGAAACTGAGAGGCCTGTGGGCCTTGATGTCCTTGGGGGGACTCTCGGGAGTGGAGTGGGGGCCGGGTTCTATTCTGAGCAGACCTTTTCAGGCCTGGACAAGAGAAATTACCCTTTCAAATGCACTCGGTGACTGACAGTCATGTTGATTTTCACAAAGAAACACAAAAATCTTTGGAAACTGGAAGATTTTGCATCTATTCATAGCCACGTGCCCACATACCCCAAAATACCCACAGCATCAACTTGATTAAGGGGGCGTAGCCTACGCCGAGCAACTTCACACGAACGCCTGGGGCAGGAAGAACAGAAAAAGATATTGTCTAATAGTGTCTAGCTGAGAAGCTTTCAAAATTAATGACAGACACCAAACCACAGACCCAGGAAGCTCAGAGAGCAGGAAAGAGGAAAACACCAACACACCTGCCCCTAGCATGTCACGTTCAAACTTCAGAATACCAAAGGTGAAGAGGGGGAGATTCACTTCACTTAGAAAGGAACAAAAATAAGAATTCTATCAGACTTTTACTCATAAACCACACAAATGCAAAGAAAACGGAGTGAGCTTTTTAAAATGTTGAAAGAAAAGCCAGCCTAGAATTCTACATCTGGCAAAACCATCCTTCCCGAGTGAAGGAGAAATAAAAGCCCCAGATAAACAAATACAGATTTAGTTCCAAGAGTTCTGCCCTCTGAGAAACACTAGAAGACGTTCCGCAGAGAGAAGGAAATCTCACAGGCCCGGTCCTCGGAGCTTCGTAGAGGAAGGGGGAGTGGGAACGAACAGGGGACCTGCAGGGCAGCGATGCTGTGCCGTGTGGCCCGTGACGGTGTGTCTGTCCACACCCACAAGGCCGTGTGCAGAGGGTGAACCCTAACACAAACCCTGGGCCGGTTTTGGTTCATTGAAGGGTGTCGCTGTGACTCACCAGCCGTAATGAAGGCGCATCACTAATGCGACATCTCAGCAGAGAGACTTGGGGTCGGAGGGGCCATGGGGCCAATGGGGCGGTCACCACTTTCTGATCGGTTTTTCTGTAGACATAAGGTGCTCTAAAAAATAAGGTCTGCTAATGAAAAAAACTAAGTGGCAACGAACGAGGAGCATCTCAGCTGCCCCCAGACAGACTTAGATCTGTCCCCCACGCCCTTCCCAACCTGGACGGCGCTACCGCACCTTCAAGGGGAGTGACGTGCGTTCTAACGTTTTCCCCGTCCACACGCACCGTAAACACCTGTGTTTCTGTGTCTGTGTTCACACGGAGTGGGGCACGTGTGTGTCTGAGGCAGGCTCAGTGTCCTGGGGAAAAGTGAGTCGTGTGGCTGCCCGGAGCGACCCTCCTGGAAGATGAAGGCAGACAGACCGGCTGACGCTCGTGACGACGACGTGAGAACCTTCATCCTTCCCGCTGAAGTGTGTTTGCACGTCCCTGCTCCAAGGGAACCAGCCAAGGGGGTCTGGCTGAACATTTGGTGATTATTAGACTTTAGAAGCTAAGTTTTAAATTTGGCGTCATCCCTTCCTGAGATGACAGATGGGGCTCAGAAACATACATCCCTGCTCCCCGCATTGTACTGCTACCACCCTTTTTAATTTGGTAAACTTCAAAAATTGCTTCTAAGAGCATAAATGATGAGTGCACTCACGAAAAGGTCCAAGCTGTTTCCTCTTACGCTGGGAGTCGGGGCGATCGAGGATAAGGCATCTTTTTATGGGAATGGAGAAAATCTGGACTGAGGCCTTTGCAGACTGTAAGGTGAGACCCCAGAGTGAAGGAAAAAGAACTCGGAGTGCAGTGACTTTCCCACAACATTCCTCCCACTCTCACAAACGGCGTGTGGGCGTTTCGAGAACGTGCCGAGGAGTGCTGACCCACAGTGAAAACTGAGCGTGGGGCCCTGTCCCCTGAAACACCTTGAACACACTGATCAGAGCTGAGCCTCTCAGACTAGGATGGAAGACGGTCAGCAGTAGCCTCTGGCCTCGCACGCATCCCCCTTCGTTGCCACAGCATCAAGCTCGATTTCGGGACCACACGGACCACGGGACCACAGACCACGGGACCACGAGACCACAGGACCACGCAGGCAACAGCTCTCTTCCCTGTGACTAGGAATGAGACAGGAAGATGCAGCTGTTATGGTTCTTCTTTTTCTTTCTTTTTTAAAAGCTCTTTTGAGTATAACTTTCTACAGTTTCTCTAAGAATTAGAGTTGCCCACTGTGACATGTGCGGCTTGCCCTGTTGTCCCCTCTACTGCGGGCTGCACAGGACTCTGCTGGTTCCGTGCAGGTGGTCGAGGTTCCAGCTCAGGGGCACTTGGGTGGGGACACAGCAGGCACACTTTCACAAGGTCCAGGTGACCCCCAGGCAGGAGGGTCGAGAGTCCCACTCTGAGAACCTGCGCTGGGCGCGTTCAGACACTTCATTTCAACGCCGGTTGCCGTGTGAGGAAGATCATCCGCCCCGAGGACCAAACTCTTCCCTGGAGGATGAACCTGCCTGTACGTGCAGAAGAGGCTGGAGTCAGACGGGAGGGAGCGGGGAGGCCACCTGGACAGTCTGAGGGCCTCCGCGGGAGCAGGACACACCCCGGCTCTGGGTCGATGAGAACGGTGGGAACACCTCTCCTCTCGTCCTCAAACCACAAGCCGAGGCTACGTGACCCGGTCGCCTGGTCTCGCCCCGACTTCCCAGCTGTCACGGAGTCTCGTGGTCTCCTGGGATGTGAGGGCCTAGCACAAGCGCCAGGAGAAAGTTCAAATCCCATACTCACGGAATACTTTCCCTAGAAGCAGAGCACAACGCAAAGACAAAATAAGGAAGCAGAGGATTGAAGGACTGGGGTTAAAATGCAGAATTGTTGAGAAAGTTCACTGTTCATTCTTGAGTGCTCGGGTGACCAACTGCAGAGGAACTGTAATTCTTTTCAGAGGCAACATCCATTAAAAGTCAAAACTTACAAAGAGCGTGGAGCAGCCGTCCATGTTATCTGGGAAAGAACTGAAGAGAAGTTCCGGGGCCACAGGGCCAGCTTGGAACAAGGACACGTGACCTCGAGGCCCAGCTAGCCACGAAGCAGGCTGTCCCCGGGAGGGAGGCGGCCACACCTCGTCACTCTTCTCCATGACAGCAGCACAGCGGACCTTACAGCGTCCTTTCCTCACGTGTGACATAGAGACAATGCATTTTACTGCAGTGAAGGTTGATTGTTTTGTGGGGAGTCTAAGTGTGCTCACCTGTGCCTCGGTCTCCCGGGGAAGCCTAGGGAGGGGCTTACTTTGAACTTGGACTACAGGCAGAACCTTTGCAGGACCCCACCTATCCGCTGTCCCTCCCAGGCTGCCTGCCCGCACTGGTACTTGTCACCGGCCTCTCTGGCAAAGGCAGCGTGTCAGGCTTTGTCTTTGAAACACCACATGGTTCTGTCTGTGCTGGGCCTTGGGGCTCCACTGGGCAGTACCTCTGACTGGCCTGGGTTGGTCTCGTCCTGTGGACGTGGGCCACCAGTCATCCCAGCCCTTCCACAGAGGCTGCAAGTTGAAGGGCCCGTGAGAGATTTGAAACCATCAGACCACACCGCCACTCCGATCGCACCGAAGATTCTCCCGCTTCCCCACGAACGTGGTGTGTGGAGGACGTGTCGTTCCTCACACCAAAGCTGAGCGTCAGCCGCTGATCGAGCACTGCCACTTTCTAGAGAAGCATCGCGGGAAGCTTACATGGCTGACCTGGAAATAGGAGACCAGCACTCCACAAAACCAGCGAAGAGCAAAGGACGTGCATACGAAGAGATGGCAGAATAGACAGGGGAGGTAGGAGCTCCTCTTCCCGACCAAAACAGGGTCACGGTCAAGGCCGTTCAAATGAACCAAACACAGCTCTCGGCACCGTGTCCTCGTCCACGCACGCCCGCTCGGGCGATGGTCGCCGAGCAGTTACGGCCACACTCACGTGGCTTCGGCCTGGATTCTGAGAAATGAGAAGCAGTCGTCAACCTCAGAGCCTTTACGTCCTGGGGGAGGAGACTGGAAATCGGGCCAGAGCTGAGGCCCTGAGGCGACGCTAACGCCTCTTGAGGTGACGCCTGACGCTGGAGGTCTGTGTCTCCATTTCCGTGATTCAGTGTTTTCACACGTATGCAGTGTGCTTCTTCAATGGATGTCGTAAAGAATCACAAGGATTTAACTTCAGAATTTGTTTCAGGGTCACTGATTACGACTCACCCCGATGCTCCTGGTTCCTTACTCTCAGTTCTCGGGGTTTTCCCGCTCAGGGGCTGTGAGTCATGGGGAACAGCGGGCCGTTTTTAGACGCTGTATTACCAACGTCACACTGTGGCCGCGGCCTCCGCTGCCGCCGTCCCCTAAGATGAACGCTACAGTGAATGACATTACTGCTGAGTTGAGGACCAGCTTTGCATTGTCCGTGGCACGTGGCCGGTTTCTCAGGTCCACCAGACAAGGTCCTGGCACTGGACCGAGGCCTGGGAGGACATCCCCCATCCCCCGGCCTGGCCTTGGCTCGGTGACCATGGCTTCCGTGGGCACTGGCTTGGGGAGCTCACCAGGAGCTGTAGGGGTGCAGACGAAGGGTCGAGGGCGAGTGTCAGGGTCTCACTGCCTCACGGGAAAGCAGACCGACGTTTGCGAAAGTTCGGTGAGGTGCAAAGCGCGTGACTCTTCCAATTAGGGGGACGACTCTCGGTCAGGGATGTCGTAGGTCCCGTCATAGCCGGTGCGGCATGTCAGACAAGATGAACGGAAGGTGTGGAGGTGAGAACGGTGGTGGGGTTGGAGTTCTGGGTGAGCACGAATGGAACAAGTGAGATAAAGTCACCGCTAGACTGCAGCCGTGTCCTGTGCCCTGTTCTGCTGGGTCTTCGTGAGACTCGGTGAGGCAGAGGCTTTCCAGACATGTGAGTGAAGAAATCCGTGGAGGAAGCTGAGACTTTTCCAGGGTCACTTAGCAATTATACAGAGTCATCCAGACCGAGACCCTTTGCCAAGTTACTTCGGTCTTTGTGTCCCCAGGTCTCCACCTGCTGCGGGGCCGTGGGGACGATGGGGGTGGAGCCGTGAGCAGGGCACCTTCCTCTGCAAACTGCCCGACTTGTTAACAATCTACGCAAGTTGTTGCCGGGCCAGCCCCAAACTCCGCACGTGGTTAGCGCAATGAGTCTGCCACGAAGAACAAGAAGGAGACTGAGGACCGGCTGAGGGGCAGCCTGGTGAGAGCAGGGTGAGCGGAGCACCCGGGGACAGGCCACGTGGGGCACAGGGACACTCACGCCACGCAGTGACTCACAGGGAGAGCCGGGGGAGGGCAGCTTTGTCAGAGGGAGCGACCCGAGGGAGTATGTTGGGGCAGAAGAATGTTGAGGGACAGAAAACAATCTGATCTTTTCGTTCTTTAATTGGTAACATTTTCACCCGTGATATGCCCAGATAATAGTAGTTATATTTTTAATGCTGGTATGAGCCGTGTGATGGGCACATGATCTGCTTTAATTCTGGTGGCAGCCGTCTGCAGGGGACGCCAGCTTCTTGTTTTCAGACAAGGACACAGGACTTCTCTAATGAAGAGTCAATAGTGTCACACACACATGTGCACGCCCCTCACACACACACACTCCACACACATGCCACCATAGACACACACTCGCATGCATACGGTCACATGTGTGTCACGTGTGCATGCACACGGGTGTGCACGTGCACACGGATGCATTCTCACACACTCGCGCACACATGCACACACCCCCTCCTCTTCTTCTGGGTACATACGAGGCAGCAGTAACACAGTGAGTAGCTCCCGGTAGGAAACGAAGGCCTAGCAGCCCCGCGTGAGCACACGGTCGTGTCTGGTGTCCACAGCGCCAGCCGCTGCTCCGGCAGTTCGGTAAGAACCCTGCCGAGAGCCTGCCGATACCTGGCCCGGGGAGCGTGCGCGGAGGGAGCCGACCGCAGCCGGCTGCCCGCCTCCCACAGCCCTCAGGGGCGGGCGCCGGAGCCTCCTGCCTGCGGACGGACCTGGAGCCCGCGGAGCAGCTGCTGGATCTGCTGCCCAATGGCAGGCGCGCTCGGCGCACAGGCCGGGAAGCTTCCCCGTGCGCTGTCAGGCGAGCGGTTCTCAGGACCTGTCTTCCAACGGCCGTCCCCGCGGGCCGGGGTCAGCGCGCGAACCGCTGCAGGCGGAGGCCGCGGCGCCGAGCCTCATGTCGGTGGCATCTGGACTCGCCAGCCAGGGCCCCGCTCCCACGTCGGGCCGGCTCTTGGCCAGCGGTCCCCTCTTCCTCGGGGACCGAGGTCGCCGTGGAGGTGAGGCGGTGTGCCGAGCCTTTGCCGCTCGAACGGGCCGGGCCGGCAGCCTTCTCCCCTCCCAGAGCAGCCGCCCTGTACACCTTCCCAGGGACTCTGGGCATTTGGTGCCCAGATGTTTGGCTATTTTTCTATTTTCACGAAGAAAAAAACAAAAACCAGAAGAAAGCCTCTCCAAGGAACGTCCAGCCTTGTTGAAGAAAATGCAGAGCCGTCACTCAGCATGTTTGTCATTAAAAAGCGATTCCAAAGTGGCTGAGCGCCCACAGGGCGACCCGGAGTCAAGTGCTGAGTTCCCGGGGGGCGGGGTGGGGGAGGGGGGACGCGCACAGCCCCCGCCCGGCGACCCCGCCCACCGGGCTGCGTCCTCACTGACCGCGCCCAGGCATGTCCTCGCGTCCTAAGCCACGGGCAGCAGAGAGGAGCTCTTTCTGCCAAATCTTCGCTCATTTTGTGTCCTCAGACAAACTCACTGAGAGCTCGGAGCGGCTCGGGGACCACACGGCAGCCCGGGTGCGCAGGAGGATTGAGGTTGCACGGAGAAAACAAGACGCACCCCTGAGAAAGAGGAGGGGCACAATGAAAGAGGCCATTACTCCAGGGAAACGTCACGTTTATAAAGCGGAGTTAATGGTTCAGTAACGTGAGAAAAGTGCGTCGCACCGTCCTCATACAGGTTGGCACAGTCTGCCACCTCACTCCATCAGCGATCAAGAAGTCAGCCACGGCGTGGGGTGACAGCTCTTCGTCCTGTACGTCCCCGCTGTCCCCGTTCCGAGGCTAACACGGGGACCGTCCCCTGCTCTCAGTGCTGCAGAGCTCGCTTACCCGGCATTCCCGTTCGGTCACTAACGAGAATATTTCCTGCCCCGGGCCCGGCTCCGAGAGCCGGAAATGCCCGCGTGAGCAGGGAGAAGGTCCTGCCCTCACTGCACGACCGCCCCCTCGAGGAAGACGAAGAATGTGGCCAAGGAGAAACATGGAACAGATGCCAGTGATGAGTGATCACAAAGAAAATAAAGCGGGGACAGGAACAGACTGACATCCCCGGGGGTCAGGGAGGTGCCGGGAGCATCAGCGACGTGGCCGCCTGCTGGCCTGTCTCGGGGCTGCCCTGGGACTGGACGTGCGGGTCCCCGGGCCACGGTCGGCCTGGACACCTTAGGGCAGAGGTGGTGTGTGAGGCCTTGGAGCAGGCGGTCACGGGGCACCAGACTCCGCCCGGCACAGCAGGCCGGGGAGCTGGTCTGGGCAGGCAGGTGACAGACTGTGTCCGAGTGAGCGAACAGGTGGGAAGACTGGTTGGCACGGGCAGTGAAATGAGGAGCAAACACCCTTCGGTGGCTTCTGTGCCATGAGGTCCCCTGTGGCGGCCAGCAGACCTGTGTCAGCAATGTGGGAGTCAGGACATGAGTGCCATGGGCAAGAGGAGCGGAGAGGTGGGAGACTGGGGACGGGCACCCTCAGGGTGGCTTTGCTACAAAGAGCAGAAAAACTGGGAGGGATGTAGTCAAAGGTTTTATTTTTCTTTTAAGGACGAGATTATTTGGGGATTATCCAATAAAGAGAAGAAATGATGACGGAAGAAATAGAGGGGAACTGGCTGGAGGCTGCCCCTGGGTGGGGGGAGGGGGCTCCCTGCCGGGGTGAAGAATCTGCTCTGCATCTGGGAGGAGGTTCGTCAGGAGACCGGGAGGGAGGGCACAGGCGTGGGCACCGGAGCGGGCGTGGGCGCACCCGGTGGGCTGGGCGCCCAGTGGAGATGGAAGCAGGGCCACCGGCCAGGAGGGGGGCTGCGGAAGAAAAGCTGCTGGAGGTCTGAAGAGAGAAGATGGGTGTGAAGGGCAGAGGGAGGCCAGGGGCCAAGGTCTGGCTGCAGAGCGGCCACACCCGTCCTTCCAGGCAGTCAACCAGGACTGGACGGCTGGCTGTGGTTTCTCTCCATCCGTGCCCGGGGCTTTGAGAGCAGATGTGAAATGCCGAGAGCTACGTTTCACCCAAAGGAGACTCGAGAGGGAGTGGGGGCGGGCTGCCAAGGAAATGGGCGGGACGGGGTTCACCCGAGGGGAGGTGGCCAGTCTGGTGAAGAGGGTCTGTCCCTGGGCAGGGGGGTCTGTCCCTGGCTGGGGCGGTCTGTCCCTGAGCGGGGGTCCGAGTTAGGTGTGTGGTTACAGAGTGCGGCATTATCAGAACTGCTCCTGGCTTTCATTTCCTGGTTCGTCCGACCTGGAGTGGAACCAGAGGCCCCTGCGTGTCCGTCCGTCCCCTTCGAGACCGGCTCCAGACCGCTCCTCCCGGTCACTCTCCAGCGGCGGGTCCTGGCGGCCGTGCAGGGGTCACTAGACGCCACGTCGTGGTTTCCCACGGGCAGCACGCTCACCCTCTGCCTCTTCTGCACACCAGTGCTCGGGTGCCGCGAGTTTAACCAATTTATCTAAAACACAATCATCGCTCCAGGGGACCTGGAGGCCCTCAAGGGAAATACCGGCATTTTAAATTCCACAGACCAAGATAAAGCTCCCACTCTGAGAGAGGAGGCACGGGTGGTGGAGGGAGGGGGGGAGGAGGGGCAGGGACTCGGAAGGGACGCGGGGCGGGTGGCGGGGAGAAATGGCTCCAGATGCGGGGTCACCGGCTCTCACATAAACAGCGCGATGCTTCCTGCACCCCGTTAATTGAAAACACACGGCTGCCGGGGATCGATGGTCATCGAGTGTTACTTTAACATGTGTTTATTTTTACAAAGCCACTTCTTGACTCAAGAAAAACAAAATGTCATCTCTTAGCGTTCCGGAGAAAATCTTACTGCCGCAACACCGGACGACATTCGGGCACAGGAGACGCCCGTGGGACGAGTCACCCACAAGGAGCCCTGCCCTGCCCGTCTGACTTTTTTTTTTTTTTTTTCATTAAAAAGCCTGTAGATTAAGCCCTGCACCATGTCAAATACTTGCCGGGTGATGGGAACACAGGCCAGGCACTACTCCTGCCCTCGGAAGCGGCGTGAACTTCCAGGGGGGACAGTTTATCAGTTTCCGGTTGTTGCCAGTCAGGCCCAGGGGGAGACTGTGCTGTCACCGAGGCAGGCAGGGGCCTCCAGGGCCAATCCAGGTGACACGGGCCGGTTCCGGCCGGAGCTCAGGGAGGGCTTCCCGCCGGGCGCCCGTCTGTGCCCCGGGCGCGTCTCTTCCGACGGGACTTGTCATGTCGGGGTTCACTCGACTTTTCTGACCCGCCGCTCCCGTCTCTTCGCCACTTCCAGTTCCCCCTCCGGAGGCTCAGCCTGCTGTCCTCTGTGCTTCACCCGAGGGACCTGTCCCGGCCGACCCGCCTGGTGGCAATGACATTAAGCTGCCAGCTCAGACCTCCCTCCTGAGCCCTAGTCTGGGCACCAGTCGTCCACACATCCACACCATCGTCACTGTTGTCACCACAACATTGTCACTAGGATTCGTAAAGTGTTTCTAAGTTTTCAAATCAAGTTTATCACTCGTTTTAC
Organism: Trachops cirrhosus; assembly: GCA_028533065.1. NCBI lineage: Eukaryota > Metazoa > Chordata > Mammalia > Chiroptera > Phyllostomidae > Trachops > Trachops cirrhosus. The sequence continues at coordinate 147,481,315 of CM052543.1, forward strand.
CCTCCTAAAAATTCTGGGAGAGGGACTTGCCACTCGAGCCTCCCAATCAGCAAATGTGCACTTTGAATGCGCTGTGCTGGGCCAGCACCCACACTGTCCCTGAGCCCGAGCCCCGAGGGGACTCGGCCTCCCAGGAGGGTAAGTACAACAGAGGGAATCTGGTGCAAAGAGATTCGCTAAACGCAGCAGCATGGGGCTTGGGGGGCGGCAGCCTGGGAGCTGAGTCCCACCGGGAGCAGGAAGCGCCCGCGGTGCAGGTGCAGGGGTGCACCTGGTCATACAGCACAGCGCCACCACAGGTGGGAGCAAGGAAACACAAGGGCAAGAGGCAGCTGTAGGTCGCCAGATGTCCGTGGGATGTAAAGTTCAAGGCCCTGGTGAGCACGGGCCCCTCAGGGCGCTCTGCACCACCTTCCTGAAGAGCTGAGGTCGGTCGTGGAGAAGGGGAAGCCGGCAAGTGGTTTCAGCCCAGGTGTGACGCTCTCACCTGAGCTCTGGAAAAGCATCTGGAAGCCAAGCAGAGGGTGAGTGTTAGAGGCACGAACCCCGGGCGTGGGGACAGGGTCGATGCTGCTGGAATTGGGGGGCCGTGAGGACCTGACCCCCAACATCACAGACGGCGAGGGATCAATCCTGGGTGGGCTTGGGAAGGCGGAGAGCAGAACCCACTCTCTGCCTCTCAGAAGGTGTCCTGAGCCCCGTGTCCCCGCCAGAGGGATGGGCTGCGTGGCCACAGGACGGGATGGCGCTCGAGGGAGGAGGGTCCGGATGCCACCGGTGCCCCGCACTGGGTGTAGAGACCCCGGGTGTCCTGGGGGGACACAGCCCAGCTGGATGACAGCGTGAGAGTCCGGGTGGGAGATGCCTGACACTGAGAGAGAAGCGGGAACGTGAGGGTGCTGGCAGAGTGAGGCAAAACCGGGGACGCGGGGTGGGGGACAGCTCGGCCAGGACACCGAGGGAGGTTGGGGTCGCAGGGAGACTCAGTGGGGCTGGGATACAGCTCAGGTAAGAAGTGTTAGTGCGTGCCACGGGACTGAAATAGACGTCAGGTCGTCAGGAGGGGAGGCCCGGCAACACGGTTTGGTTCAATATCTGTGAACCAAAATGACATATTTAGGCAAGTTACCGTGTGTCGAATGTTCAGTTAGTAGCTTTCTTTTTTCTACATTATTATTTACCACTAGCTAGTGTCCAAACATTAGGCTGATAGCCATCGGTATTGTATGCTAGCGAGTTCTGATAATAAATTGCTTTTGGGGAAAGCGTCACCATTTTTACCACCATCATCATCGTGAGGATAGTGATGTCATCGTCGTTAGAATTCGTCCACCGCGCCCTTTCCCACAGCATGTCCTCGAGCCCGGCAGGCTCTTCACTACAGCTGCTGCAGAGCACGGCCTCTTGGTCACCTCCGGCTTCCGGAAAGCGGGGCTGGGCGCCTTCCCTTCACCGTGCAGGAAACGCACGTCGGCCCTGGGAGTCGCCGTGTGGAAGAGTGGACGCGCGCCCCTCGGACAAGGCCGTAGAGCCGGCAGCCCTCCAGGCAGCTCCCCGCCGGAGCTGAGCACCGGGCGCCGGGAGCAGGCCCGCGCCTCCCCACGTGCTGCACGAGGCCGCCGCCCGTGTGGTTCCACAGGTGGCCCCTGGGACTCGTCCACAAGGGTGGGAGGCGCTGGGCCTCCCTCGGTCCGACGCACGGAGGGCATGGCCTGAAGGCCCCCTGCCTCGCTGTCGGGTCTCTTTCCTGAAGGTCTGTGTGTCTTTGTGGCCACAGAAGTGACGCAGCAGTTGGCGTGAACAGAAATCGAATTGTACAAACCGCCAGCCAGCGACTCCCCGGCCAGTCTCCCGAAGAACGTTCATGCTTCGCCCAGCAGCGAATCCCGCACGGTCACTTCCTGCTGGTCTCCGGGTGTTCGGGGATGTTACTGTTTCAAACCAAATTAGTTTCTGGGTTCGTCTCCCTGTTTGTGTGGAAACGTGGACTGAGCCGCCTCACCAGCCGGGACTCAACGTGCATTTCTGTGCCTCCTTCCATTGGGTCACGCTTTCCCCCTGCGTAGCCTGGAGCTCGTGGGAGAAGGGTGCTTGGTCTCGCGTTTCAGGCATAAACCGTCACTGCTTGTCCACTTCGGGTCTGGGCACCCCTCTGCTGTCACTGAACCCCACGTCAGAGTCTCCAACTGTGGCGACGTGTGAGAATCCGGGGAGTTTAAACCCGGGGGCTCAGGCCACACACTGGGCCCATTAGGCAGGCTCTGTGGGTGGGGGGACCCCGGGCGGGTCCGTTGCTGGTGAGCTGACCCGGGGCAGTCCCGCCTGGGAAGCACCGTGTGGTCCCCTCGCCCGCAGCCCGGCGACCCCTGGGAGCTCATTAAACGCGCACGTGTCCCGGTCGAGCCACGACCTGTCGGCCCGTCTGGGTTTAACAGGAGCCTACGCGCATTAAAGTCTGAGAAGAGCTTTTGCAGGACTCGCTCCGGCGGAGGGATCTGCCCCTCCCCGGGTCGCAGGGGCCCCGGCCGGAGCGCGGGCGGAGCTGCTGGGCTCTGCGCACAGGAGTCTCTGACTTGGAAGGCCGAGCACGGGGCCCGGGAACGTGCGTTTCGGCGATTCCCAGGGCAGCTGTGCAGCCGGGGGCCACGCTTTCAGACGCAGTCACAGGCCTGAGAGGCCGCGTTTCGGCCTCGGCTGCACGCTCTGCTCCCGCAGCGCCCGCGCCTGCCGCGCGGTGTGCTGGAGGAAATGCCTCGATTCTGGAGGTTTCCAGTGCGGCCCTCTCCCGTGTCCCGGTGGCCCCCACTCAGCGTCCCGTCTTCCTGCCTCCAGGCTCGTGCGGACAGGTCCTGACCCATGTCCTTGAGTTTTATTCTTCCGTTTGGTGGCGTCTTTAATCAGCTCGTTGCTTTACTGGTTTCCGTTGCGTGTCCCTGTATTCAGCGTCCTGTATTCAAGAACAGCTTTCCAGTCCTTTGTTTTGTATTGCTGCTCGCTTTGGGTCGGTTTGGATCATCTTTTTAGTGTCTCCAGGTAAGAGCTTCGAATCTGGACTTCAAACTGCTGCTCCTGTTTAACAGGAAGCTTCGGCTGTGCCTTCCCCGCTCCGCAGGGGTCTGCCCGCACCCCACCCTCCCACGGGCTGTGTGTTAGTGTTTGTTTACTTCTACTTCCTTTGAGATTCCCCTTCCACCCGTGGACTGATGGCACACTTGGTCTCCAACCCCAAAGACCCCCACCTCGGGCGTGAGGAACGGGCCGGAGGTGGTGCCCGCTGAGCCGGTGGGGCTCACGGCTGGACTTCAGTGGACGTGCAAGCTTCTGGCCATCCTGATAAGTGGCCACTTCAGCCACACTTTCTAGTGCAGCCTCTGGGAAGGTCCGCGGGCGCCCACTCTCCAGCCCAGTTTGGGGACGGGGAGCGCCTGGCCAGGCTGAGGCGGGGGCAAGGGGGAGCTCCGTCCTTTTCATTCCCGCCACGGCCCGCACCCCTGGGCATCTTCGGTGAGCACTCGGGGCCGAGGCCTGGAGCTGCCTAGGGACTCTGGGCTCTGACGGCATGACCCTCTGCTCCCTCAGACCTGGGGGCATCTCAAAGTTTTTGGTGGGCTCACAGCTGTTTCTCCCCCACCCCCAGCATTGTCCTGGGATTAATTTATGTTAGCTTTCCTTGTTTTCTGGCTTCTCTTTGGGATCAGAGGCAAAAAGAAGTTAGGTGTGTGTGCTCAGCCAGCCATATTGTTCCTTAAACTCTTTAAAGAAAGTTACACATTTGATGTGTAAATGGGCGTATACTAATCCCAAGCCCTACCTTCTGTAATGTGCAGGAAATACTCATTTTCATAAGACAATGGATATACCAAAAGGCAAATGTATTTCATTTGTCCATTATTGAGGAATTTCAGGAATTTCCCAAAGCTACAGAGACACAACCAGATGAGGTCGTCACTGTGAAAACAGACACATGTGTCCCAACAAACCCCAACGCTGAGCTGCCTCGGTGATTGAAGCGCTTTATAAGTGATGTGTAGTGCAATTTCGTGTGTTTTCCCTACGAAGGCCACTCTCTGAGGGGGAGTGTGCCTGGGAAAAACACGGCCTGGCCAAGCAGCTGGGGGCGCTGCCCGGCGGAGACGAAAAGTGGGTGAAGAGGTGGATTTTTCCGATCTGGCCACACGCAAATGAGCTCAAGCCTTATTTACCTGCCTCGTTTTTAAAATTTGGGCAGCTAGTCATAAACGTCTCTACAAAATTGGGCACATAAATAATGAATTGAATAACACAGGAAAATATGCAACAATCATGTCTATTCCAGTCCATTTCCCTGAAAGATTCAGCCAGCCCAGATGCACCGAGGGAGGGAACATCAAGGTCAGAACCGGGGGTGCGGTTTCTGTGTCACGTGAGCCCTGGGACGGGCTGGGGGCCTGGCTGCTCGGTGTCACCCTCAGCAAACGTGCACCCACTGCGTTCATGACATCACTCAGCCCGTCCTTACGGCCTCTCCCAGCTGCCGCCAGTGACCTTGGGCCTCAAACCGTCAGCGAAAACGTATAGTCATTGTCAGAACCAAATGCAAACTCTCTCTCTTATGAACAGTGTCTTCAGCGCAGAGGACAGAGTGTTGAAGTCACAGCTCCTGAAATTGATGCTTCAAGGACCTGCGAGGGGTAAACGTCGTTACTACAGGGGCCCCGTGGACGGAGGCGGAAAACATAACCTCCGGAACTGTTGTCCTTGTAAAACAGAAGCGTCTGAGGTTTACACCACCAATATGCTTTAAACTTGTATCTTTAAAAACCACCCTATTCTTTACAAAAATATTTCTCTCTGTAAGTTATTCACCTCGACAGAAAATAGTACACAATGAGACTAAGTGGCTTTGTTAAAGCCCAGGATTCAAGACTTCACAGGGCGAGCAGACTTACAGCACAGCTGGTGAGGGCGGACGTGCCTGCCTGCCCCCCCACCCCCGCCCCGGCCCGGCTCGGCCCCCAACAGTCCCAGCCAGGGCCAGGTGCGGCACCTCTCCGACTGCGGCGGGCTGAGCACCCACGGGGCCGCCTTCTCTGGGCTCTCGGGTGCAGGGAATGAGCTGCGATGAGGCCTGTTGGTGCTGGACTCACGCAGAGCAGTGAGATGCCGGCCCCTCCCCCCGCAGCGCTCGTTGGAGGCAGCAAACCCCACGTGGGGTCTCTCCCCCCAGAGCCCAGGGCCAGTGCCTGGCTTACCGACTTCCTGCCTGATGGGCCAGCCGTACAAATCGGGCTGTTCGGGTTTCACGGTCCCCTAAGGGGGTTGCTGCTGGATCCTGTTCATTTACTCTCTTTCATCCTTTATCTATTATTTACACCAGGAAACATTCCTGTTTTTCTTTCTGAAAATCTTTAGTTATTCCTGGCATCGGGGAAGACTTTTTGTCAGTTTTGTAATCACCTATTACTGTGCATTTCCTGGCCGGGTGCAGGAGGCTGATGCACTGGAGGCGGACGGGGCTCAGGTGTGGCCGTGCTACTTCTGGCTCCAAGTCTGTGCCCGGGAATTTACTCGGAGCCTGCGGGCAGCCACCGCGGCAGCCAGGGCCTGGGCCCTCCTGGCCCGGGCCCCTTGCGTGGGCACACGAGGGCTCGCCCTGGGACTGGCACCGGGTGTGAGAGCGGACCCGTATTCTCGTCCGTCTTTCCCCTGCGTCCGCTGTGCATATGTCGGACACGGCACTGGCGGGGTGCACGGCTGACTCGTAAATCCTGCTCTGCTGTCAGGAGGCTCCTGACCCCTCACACACCCGCTGGCGTGCCTTCGCAGGCCACCCCCGCGCCCCGTTGGACCGCCCATGGCTGAGCACCTGCCGGCCACAGAGGACGGGCCGCGGGGGCAGCTGACAGCACCGGGACAGCCGGGCCCGTCCCTGCTCCCCGGAGCAGGACGCACACACAGCCGCTGTGCCCCGGGCTCAGGTGCCACGAGCCCCGCTCTGCCTCAGGCTGAACTTTCCGGCTGACTCCCTGAAGGCCTTCCATCATCGAGACGGACGTAACAGGAGGTCAGCCCTGCTGAACGGCCCGGGCACAGCTCCTGACAGCGCTGCAGAGGCCCCTGCCCGCTGTCCTCGGGCCTGGATGGTGGCTCTGCTGCACCCGCCCGCCGCAGCCAGCCTGCCACGGGGGATTGGAGCAGCCGTTTTAAAAACACGCAAAGTTCAGGATTAGTTAAGTTGTTTGTCCCCACCCTAGGGGGCATGTGCCCGGTGGGCCTCGCAGACGGCAGGCGAGGGTGCAGGCAGGTGGCGGGGCATCGGGGTAAAACTGAGAAGTGCATTTGCAGAAAAGGTCTGAGGCCAGAAGCGCTGTTTGCTGCACACGGCACCTGCCGTCTCCTCTGCTTCCAACGCATTCAGAGCTACTCTTGCTCAAATTAGCTCTCTGAACGCCGCACCTGACGCCAAGCAGGTGGTTAAAGGGACCCGAACGGGGGGGAGGGGCGCGTACGTACCTGAGAAAGTCTGATTTCCTAATGAAGTGGCTTTCGGCTCTAAGTGTGGAAATTGCTATGGGAGAGATCCAGTTCTTCAGTGAACGTACAGATGGCTAGAAAAATAGGCACAGTCCAGATTTTGCAAATAGAAGGGAGAGCAGTGAATGTCCGCAACGCCAGGGCCGTTCCCTCCGTCCCCGCGCACCTGCGCGGATGGAGGCCCGCGGGGCGGGGCCGAGAGCGCCGGGGACCAGCTGGGGCGGGCACCGCCCTGCCCGCCTGGGGCTTCGGCACAAACTTAGCGCTCGCTGTGGACCCACGACGGTGAGGGCTCCATCCTGGCCGGGTGACACACGTGAACGTAGCATGACTGTCACCACCACCGAGTTTATTGCATTTCCGTGGCGGAGACGTGTTGAGCGCCAGCACGCTCGGCTCAGCTCCCGCAGCGCTCCCTTCGAACCCAGGACCGGCCCCGCAGGCAGCTCTCCGGCCCTGGCCGCTCGCGTTGGCGGGGTCCGGGCAGGCCCGGGACTCTCGCACCTCGGAAACGGCAGAGCTGGGGCGAAATCCCAGGGCAGGTACGAACTCTCAGAATATTCTGTACCTTTCTTCTTAAATTACGTTTGTTGGGTGACGTTGGTTCGTTAGGTCGTATGGGTTTCGAGTGTGCACTTCTGACAGGAGGTCTGGATGTTGCGCTGTGCGCCCGCCTCCCAAAGTCAAACCGTCTTCCGCCACCATGTCCTCGGCCCCTTTACCCGCCCCCCCCCCCCGGCAGCCACCACGCCGTCCTCTGTGTCTCTGAGCTTCAGTTTTACATCCCACATGTGAGTGACATCATACGGTTCTTAGCTTTTCCTGTCTGACTTACTTGGCTCAGCACATGTTCCCGAGGGCCACCAGGCTGTACCGCCTCCCTCCCCTCGGCTGGGGAGCACCCCCCTGTGTTCGCGCAAGGATCTGCGGGAGGTTGTCCGGAGTCCTGGCCGCCGTGAATGGCTCTGCGGTGAACACGGACGCACGCGCATCCTCGCGAACGCAGGACCGCAGCACTCTGGCGGAGCTCCCAGTGCGGGGGGATAATCGTGAGCTGTCAGCGGGGTGCTGCTGGTTGGGACAGTGTTTGTCATCGGGGAGAAATGGACTTAACCTTTCACACCGTCGCTACCAGGAAAGGCGGGGTGTGGAAGGACCGCGCGGCCCGCGGCAGGGTGGCTCCGAGCCGGGCGCCCGCTTCCCCGGCCGGGGCTCCAGGAGGATGGGGCAGCGGCCGCCTGGCTCTGCGGCCTCCCCAGGGAGAGCAGAAGCACCTCTGAGGCCGGCCCCCGCCGAGCTCTGCTTCCTGACGCCACGGGGACCGGGAGAAATACGGGGGACGCCGCAGCACCTGGGCTCTGCAGGGCAGACGCCCCTCTCTGAGCCGCCCCGGAGACGCCGGGCGGGGTGGTGGCGGGAAGGCAGCGATTCGGCCACCAGGGTGGGCGCAGTGCGCAGGGGGGCAGGCCCGTCTCACCTCGGAGAGGGAGTTTGTGCGAGACTGGTGCTTCTCCTGCACAGCCTCTCAGACGCGTGCGAACGAGAGAACCGCGTGTGCTGGCTCACGTGCGTGTTAGCTGACGCGCACGGATTCTCAGAGTGGGGCCCGGAGGCGCGGAGCGGCTGCCAGCCGGGGGCGACTCGCTCGTGGCCCGGAGCCAGTGCTGGCTACGCGAGGACGCAGCGCTGTCCTGGTGGCCGTGGAGCTCATTCTGGTTGCAGGACGAGCTACTGGGATTTTACCTGCCACAGAGAAGCCCTCCCTTCTCCTGACAGACAATGAGGAGTCGTTTTGTTTGGGGCGAGTAAAAAATGACAGTCTGGTGGAAACGAATCCGCACTTGGCGAGGCGGATGAGCAACGGCGGAGGCGCGTTTCCGTCCCGTCGAGATCCCGGCTGCGTTCCCACAAAGGCTCGCTGGCGCGGCCGCGGGGGGTGTGGGATGGGGAGATGAGCTGTGAGGCAGATGAGCCCCATCCCCACGCCCCCACCCCGCACAGCTGTGGGCCGGGCGCCCACGTGGCTACACGGGAAATGACTCCGCAGAGCTTCCTCCTTGCAATGGGGTCGTTTATAAACCAGCTGCCACGGCCCTTTCTGTGCGGCCGTAAACCGGGGAATTTTTCATTAGTGACTTTACAGCCCGTCACCGTGGTCTGCGCACACCTTGGGGAACAAGGTCGGACAGAGATTAGTCTGTAAAATAATCACTCACTCCTTCGAGCGTGGGCATCGCATCCCTTCCCCCATAAAACAGCAACAGAATATGAGTGCATCCCGTCAGACAGCACAGAAAATGCACGAAGCCACTGGAGAGGAAGCTGACTTTCCGGCTCCCTGCCTGTCACCGAAGGACCGGCCGCGTGAGCACCTGGAAGCTGCTGGCTCACGGCGTGCGCGGTGTTCGCCAAAACCGCCTGCCGCCCCGGGTCTGGGGATCTGCTCAACAATAAAGGCTGCGGTGTTTACTAATGCTCACGCTCAGTTCAAGGGAAGCGCTTCTGCTCGAGGCAGAAAAGGAAGGGAATTTAGTGAGCAAGAGCATTGAAACCTACTCGGGTCACCAGATACCTGTCACATCTATAAATTTACGTGGCATTTCACTCACTCCGCTTTAATAAATTACCATATGAATGTCTATTCATGGTACATGAATTATTTAGCTATTCTTAAACATTGTTGAAATTCCCTCAAAATCAATTCTACCAGAACATTTCAATAAACCAAAACCAAATAAACAAGTAAGTGCAGTGGTCAACGTTCTCCACTGGAAAATACCAGAATTAAAAACACCGCATCAGATCCTTGCGACTAGATCAACCGACCAGGCTTGTCAAGTAAATTTATCTCAGTTGGAAACACCTACCGACACGTGTAACCCAAACCCATCTTTGCATAAAAACCGCAAGTAATTCAGGAAACCGCTGTTATTAAACACACAGGGTCTTGTCCCGGAGGCTGTAGGGCCTCGGCCGCCGGGCCTTTGGGGGAAAGGGGCTCGGGGCGGTGCCTTCCACGCAGGCTTTCCTGGAGCGTGTGATTCAGTGCACACAAAATTAAAGACATATATCGACCCTTGTATTTCGAGATGCAGCCTTTATCGCTGTAATTGGGAGCCAGGAAGTTTCTTTCCAATGGAAATGAGCGTATTCAGGTTAGAACCTTAGAGCAGCAACTCCCCATCCGGGGCCCGGGGCCGTCACGGGCGGTTGGCAGACACGCAGGCGCCGGGACCCTCCGGGTCACCCTTAGCCACACGTCCCAGGGGCGGGAGACGCTGGTCGTGACTCCTTCCCTGGGTATTTATCGGACTCATCAAAATTATACATTCAGAAGGTGCTCTGTTTTTGGTCTTTTGAGGAATTAGCAAACCTTTGACTATAATTTTCTTTTAGTGATAACTTGATTTTAAGATGGGGGAAAATTTGAAAAGAAAATATACCGAGCCTCGTAGGGTTTGGAGTTTGAAGAGTGGTGGGGAGGGAGGGGAGGGAGGTTTTCCTGCCGAGGAAACCCTGGGGGGGCCGGGAGGGTCGGGGACCCTCGGCCCCGCAGTGTGAGGTGGGAGGCGAGAGAGATCACCATGGGCGATTCGTGACTAGGAATCCCACCAGTTTCTGTTATGACATAAATAGATTTCTGGTTTTAATGCCAACCGTGCCTGTCCATAAGTAAAATTTTTTCCTTAGCTTAGCACTCACCGATATTCAAGAGAGTTGAGTCAGGAAAGCTCACGCTTTGACACCACAGGAAACAGAGTCACAATTCCTCAGTCAGTGACAAGAGCTGCTTTTCTGTGTGACGGCGCGGGGGAGGGGGCTGACTCCCAAAGCCCGTCCGCCAGCGCGTCCTTCGGGCGCTCCGGCCCCGCAGTCTGGACGTCTGTCCGGTCCTGGGCTCGGTCACCCTGGGCTCGGCCCCCTGATGCGCCCTGACCCGCCACCCCAGAAGCCTCTCGTCCTTGGTTCAGCTTTTCCACATTCAAGTACACCCGGGTAAACTGACTCCGGGACCCCTCAAGATCTCTCGTCCGCAGGGGCCTCCGATTTTGTGCGTCAACATCTCCAAATGTCGCCTCGCAGACGCACGTAAGGCAACCACTCTCTAAACCAGGGGCGTCAAACTCACTCTCCCCGGGGGCCACGTCAGCCTCGCTGGTGCCTTCAAAGGGCCGAATGTAATTTCAGCTCCTTAACAGTTGAGTAGTTACATTTATATGGTCCTAAAATTATTTTGGCCCTTTGAGCACAACCTCGAGGCTGATGAGGCCCCGGTGAAAGTGGGTCTGACGCCCCTGCTCTAAAATTCCACGTGTGTGCTTGTGAACACATGTGCTCATAGCTGTGTTTTCATGTCCCGTCCTCCCCTCCCTCCTGGGTTGCGACCAAAGACAGAGGGGCAGTTCCGAGGCTACACACCGGTCCCGTCAACACTCCCTAAACCTGATGGAAACAAAGCTGCTGGGGTGTCTGTGGGAAGAACAGCGTGGCCGTGGGGGCGTCCAACCGGCTGCACCCCCACGCCTGTCTCAGCCCCCGCCCTCCCCCACCTGCCGGGAGAGCCAGTCTCCTGTTCCGGGACGAATCTGTGGCCTGCGGGTCGTGAACCGAGACACCGACCGCAGGCCGACTGCCCGAGAGCAGAGCCGTCTGCCGTGCGCCGTCTGTATGCGGCGCGATGGTTGCGAGAGCGATTTCTACGGCACCACAGACGGGCACCGGGAGCCACGGGTCAGCGCGCTGAGCCCGGCCCGAGTGTGGCGCTCCCCGCGGGGGTGCGTTTTCTTCCAGAAGTCAGGGGCAGGTTTTGACTTTTACTTGAGACTCATCAGGAAGATGGAGGAGAGATGAGGCTAAAATTTACATCAGTGTTGAAGCAGCTGAGCCATAAATCACGCGACCGCAACCAGAAAATGCAGTAAAACTAGTGACTCGGTGTCGTGCTGAAAACCCACATCCCGGGCCGCTCCCTGGGGCTGACCCCGTATTTGCAGGTCGGATAAACCGAAGGGAGAAAACGCTCTTGTTAACCTGAAGTCACGTGACCCTGGCACCACTTCCCTTCACACCTAAGATGCATCAATAATACATCAAGGGCGAGTGCAGCCTTCGTCCAAAGCCCCAGAAGCAACAACACATTAAAGCAACCCCGCGGGTCAGAATCGAAAGGCGGAGAGTCTGGGGTGCGTGGGAGGTGAGAGCGTGAGTCCGCCTCCCTCACCTGCGGCTGCCGGCCGGCCGCCGACCTCCGGTGGCTGCATCCGAGCCCCTCACGCCCATTTCCCCTGAGGCCCCCGCTCGCGCCGATCGTCCTTGCAGAGAGTCCGAGATGGTAATTACACCCTGGAACATGCACCATTTCCCAACACACCCCTCTCCTGCGGTCTGGCCCCCACCGCTGAGGCTGGGGCGTGGGGAGCACCGGAGAGCTTACAGGAACCGAGGGGCGCGCGCTCCGCGGCCTTACAGGCAGCTGGACCACATTCTGAGCAGCGAGAACACACCCCCAGCCCCACCTCCTGGGGAGAAGAGCACAGACCCGCCCTGCACCTCGCTCCCCGGCTCTGCCGGCTCCTGGAGGGAACTCGGGTTCTGTGGGTCAGTGACTGGCCAGTGCTGCTGCTCCATGGGCTGCTGCCCACGGCGGGACCCTCTCCCGTGTCTCCCGGCCCACACTGGTGGGCTGACCACGGGCACGGCCCACCGTGGAGGCAGTCAGAGCATCTTTGTCCTCCTGCTTCTCTGCCTTCCCGTCTCTTCCCCTTGGAGCTGCCCACGCAGCCGGCCTGCGGCTGGATCTGGGTCTGAGTTCAGATGACACGGATAGACCTCAGAGCTGTTGTCCCTCTGTGCACACCGCAGTCAGAATGTCGCCGGGGCGCACGTCCGTGTCAGCCACACCTGACCTAGAACCACAAAGTCAGGAGTTGATTGGTTCCCAGGAAGCAGGTCAGACTCGGAGGACAGAATCCTCCCTCCCACCGAACAGAAGATGGAACCAACGTCGTCTCCTAGGTCTGAGACCCAAACAGTGTTCGCTGCTCCTGGACGTCCCGCTGTCCCGAAGGGCGTTCGCAGTGCCTGCAGCGTGGCTCCTCCTCCTCTCTCTGGCCCAGGTCCCGTGTCTCCGACCAGCCCGTCCCTCACCCACGTGACTGAGCCAGACACCCAGCAACCCCTGTGACTGGCCTCCTCTGTCCTGAGGCCTTGGCCCCCGAGTCTGGACCACTATCCAGGTAGGTGGCCCCTCACTTCGCCACCCAGCCTCAGGCCCCCATCAAAGTCACGTCGGAGTGCCTGCTGGTGCTGGCTGCCCGCACCCTTGGGAGAAGGTCCAGCCGGTCAGAGGTCAGCAGCCCTCGGTGGCCCAGCAGCCCCTTCTTCCTCCCCTGCCCCTGGCAGCCTCCCGCCCTCACCTTCCGTGTGCCACTCGGGTCTCGTGAAGGGCGGGCTCTCTTCCTTCTGCTCTCCTCAGGAGCCCCCCATCACCCTGTCGGAGGTCCACTCACCCGGCAGGTCTCTGGACCCCGAGCCTGAGTTCGGTGTCCTTCTGAGCTCATGCAGCGTCGGCCAGACTCCGGGGAGGTTCTCTCCAGACAAGAGCCAGAAAGTGCCAGCACGGCAGGACAGACAAGTGGGCAGCGGCTAAGAACAGAGTGTGGTGGGGACGGTGACAAACAGCAGAGACCCTGACACGGGCACTCACTCCAGTTTACTAACCTGGTCCCAAATGGGGTGTGGGCTACCCCCTCCCTCCACAGCCCCTGCGCCAGCTTCCGTCTGCCCCACCCGAGAGGCACCCCAGACTATCCACGACTGCCCCGAATTCCCAGTGAGCAAAGTGGTACCATGCAAAGTCTCCTCCGTATAGCTCCTGCTCCTCGACACGCCCGGGAGGCATCCGTGACGGCCAGCGCACCGGTCATCCGGGCCCTCTGTGAGTGGCGTCCACTGCGTGGACATCTCCCAGCAGGCTGCTGACTCTCTGTCGGTGGGCCTGGCGCACGTGGCGAGTTTGGGGCACTGTGAGCGCAGCCCAGTAAACGCCTTTGTGCGGCTCCTCTCGCAGAGAGGACACGGTCTTCGTTCCCCCTCCGTCAGCCCCACAAACGGGTTGTCGGCCACCGGCAGGGGCGTCCTAACTTCAGAGGCGTCATCAGACCCTTCCTCTGCAAGGCAGTGGCACCATTTCACCCTCCAGCCAGAAAATGTGACAAGTCCCCTTTGCTCTGCGTCCTCGCCAGCCAGCGGTGTTTTCAGTTTTGCCCAGATGTGTGTGCACGTTGGTCTCCGTTGTCGGTCAACACACTCGTCCCTGAGAATGAGTGGCGTTGAGCGGCCGCTCACAGGGGCCCTTGAGTCCTGGGAAGCCCTCGGGTGCCCGAGGGAGGGGCCGGCCCTCGGGGCCCCCTGGGGTCCCCTCAGAACGGCGTCTCCTCTTCCCGGATGAAATGGGAGGCCTGAGAGAGACCCTGGAGTGGGTCGGGCCCAAACCTGAGGTTTTCCGTCAGAAAGAGGAGGTGCTGGCACTGAGCCTCAGGTAAACACAAGTGGCCTGAAAGCAAAGTGCCGGGAGGTGTCTGTCCTGCACTCTGCTTGCAGCGCTCCCACCCTGCCGTCCCCGCCCAGCTGTTCCACGCGAGGGAAGCCGGGTGACAGCCGGCAGCGAGCCCTTTCTGACGCACTGACGCCTGCATTGGCGATGGACAGGTAGAGTCTGTGTGGCTTTTATATGGATTTGCTGTATCTGTGATGGGCGTGTTGAAGGCCCAGAAGTGGAATGGATCCTGCTTTTATGCAGAAATTTGTCATCGCCCTCAGGGACATCCTCAGGACGTCAAACGCTTGGGAGAGAATTGGGGCAAAGAGGTGGCGGGCCCACCTCCCTCTGGTGCAGGGGCGGGTGGGGGCCGCCGCGTGCTGGGCGAGGGGTGAGGGTGACGGTCGACTCCCTATGCCTCGTCCCATGGAGGAGCCTGGGGGCCTCCGGACACCCACAAGGCCCCCCAGGCTTCGGCCTCCTCAGCCAGAGGCGAGGCAGGCCCCGCGGGGACTGTGCCGACACAGATGGAGGCGGAGAACCGCAGAGGAAGGAGCCTGGGGGCCTGGGACCAGCGGGGCCTGAGGAGCAAACGGCCACCGGCCTGTGGCCGCGCTGTCCGCTGGGCACCCTGGCAGGGCCGGCTTCTCTGCTCGGCTGGGTCTCCGGCAGAGAGGCCTCGTCACCGGTGTCAGGAGCGACGGCAGGCGGCTGCTCAGTCACAATACTTGCACTTGGAAACCAGTAAGTGCCAGCTACCTGCCGTGCGTCTTGTTCCTGAGACGGTCCTGTGCTGGCTCGGCCACCGTCTGGCCAGCCCTCCGATCGGCCCGCGTGTGGCGGGTGGGGGCCACCAAAGCCATCGTGACACGTGTGTCTGGTCCCACAGACTCGCCTCTCGCTGGGTCACTTGTCTGTCCACCCGAGGAGGATCGCGGGACAGGAGGGAGGCTCAGGCTGCTCCCTGTCCCCCTGGGCTCCTGTCCTGCGTCCTCACGGGCACAGTCCTCGTCACGGCGCCGCACCAACTCGGCACAGTTCACGTCCTCATGGTTTCCACCGGGTGACGCGAGCGTGGGGGAGCCCACAACAATTAACCTACTGCTGTTCACATCTCCTGCCTCTCCATTCCACGGCCACGTCTTCAACCCGGTCACAAAACTAAAACTGACGAGAAATGACAACGATGGCTGACGATGAGACGGGAAGACACTCCATTTGGCTGCAAATCTGTGTTTTGCACCTGTCTACTGATGACCACAGGAACGATGTCATATAATGAGAATGATGTCATATAACAGGAATGATGCCATGTGCCAGGAATGATGCCATATAACAGGGATGTCACATGACAGGAGTGATGTCATATAACGGATGGTGTCACATGCCAGGAATGCTGTCACATTACAGGGATGATGTCATGTGCCAGGAGTGGTGTTACATAACAGGGATGATGTCACATAACCGGGATGATGTCATGTGCTTGGAATGATGTCATGTGCCAGGAATGATGTCATATAACAGGGATGATGTCACGTGCCAGCAGTGATGTCACATAACAGGGATGGTGTCACATGACAGGAGTGATGTCACATGACAGGAGTGATGTCACATAACAGGGATGCTGTGCTCCGAATGAGGAGGAAGTGTGCATTTTCCTACTTGCTTTCCTACACGTCCTTGTTCGTCTCGTTTCTCCCCTGGAGAAGTGAGCTGTGTCCTGGCCGCTGTCCGAGAAAGCGCGCCGGGCTCTGCTGTGCCTGATGAGCCATCACAGGTGCGGCCCCCCAGAGCTGACTGTTCGTGAAAGTGACGAGTCGCTCGTGGGTTTAGCAGCACCGCGGTGAGGCTGCCTGCAGTCCGTGTTGCTGAGCCCCGAGTTGTGATGTCAGTCTGAGCAGCCGACCTGGGAGAAGCCCAGCGATGGCCGCTGCCCCAGCTGCTCACGCAGCCGCTCTCGGGCGGGCCCGGAACACGGCCCCCACTCACAGCGCCGGGCGGCCCCCGGGCAGCAGGCCACGGGTGAGGGCTGAGCTGGTGTGGCTAATGCACTCTTCTCGGCTGCAACGTGAGGTGCGGTAATTTGAAACGCTCACTCTGTCTTCCAGGAAGGTGCAGCTTTCGTGTGTAACACCCTGTGGATGCAACATAAACCCTGAACTCAGTTTGACGCAAAAACGATCGTTCCTGGTTCCTCATATAACGAAGAAGAATTTATGCTCAGTCCAATAGGCCTACTGTGCAGACACCAGGAGATTCCTGGAGAGGAGACAACTTTCTAGTGAGACGGAATGGGAAGGACAGTGCTGCCCCCGCCCCACCTTACCGCCACCTGCTCCACCTGCACGTGCTGTGGCCCCAGGTGCGGCCCCAGGTGCCTGCAGAGCTGAGGGGGAGCACAGGTGAGCCTGGGGCTCCGAGGTGCAAGCCATGCTCATGGGGTGTCACAACTGAGTCCCCATGTAAGCTGACAAAAGCCACCTGTTGGTCTGCATTTTCATCCAGAGTGTTTCCCTCCTTGGGTAGTCAGGATTTTGTCCAAGATAAAATTATATTTAAAAATTAATACCCACCGATAAAGCAAAGTTCTTACTCTGGAAATAACAGACACCCACGAGAGTGAAAGTGTCCCGAGGGAGGCCAGACCCCGTGGCCCCTCACAACACAGCCGGGCGTTCCTCCCTCCCTCCCTCTTTCTAACGTCTAGCCCGCTCTTGGCCAGCACCTCACTGCCCCAGACCCTTGAAAAATCAGACTGTACACCAGCAAGACTTGCCTGCTGTCGGAGGCAACAGGTCCAAAACCAGCACTCACCCTCCTGTGGCATACACTCCGAGTGTCCCCACACACTGTCCAGGCCACCAGTCGGAAAACTTCGTCATTCCCCGAGGCCACCAGCAAACCCCTCTGCTCATCGCAGGTGCCACTGGGGCTGAAAAGGCACCCGAACACTCGCCCCTTTGCTGACCTGCAGCAGAGGGAGGGGTCCCGGGCGTGGGCCTCTGCAGAGATCCGGTGATGCCAGGGAGAGGCCCGCAGAGGTGCGCCCGTGGGCAGTTTGCCCACGTGACCCAGA
Organism: Trachops cirrhosus; assembly: GCA_028533065.1. Lineage (NCBI taxonomy): Eukaryota > Metazoa > Chordata > Mammalia > Chiroptera > Phyllostomidae > Trachops > Trachops cirrhosus. The sequence continues at coordinate 147,498,444 of CM052543.1, forward strand.
GGAAAGCCACACAGAGTGAAAATACAGGAAAGCAGAGTGGGGCAGGGGGCTGTGCGAGCGTCTGGGGACGAGGGCGGGCCTCTGCGGGGGGGAGGGGGGTGCCGCGGTGTCCGTGAAAATAAATGTGAGAGAACAGGTGGTCCCAGCAGGACCGAGCTGTACGCGTCCCAGTAGGGAAAAGTGTGGTTTCAGCCCCGATTTTGTGGCGTATTCATTCCATCTGCTCTCCCTCCTGGGGCCCGTGGTCTTCGTTCGTAGGGGGTGGGGACACCCCACTTTGGAGCGGGGTGCAGGTCATCTCCTGCACTGGGGCTGTGCGCTCCTCCCGCCCCTGAGCCTTGTGACCTAAGTGCGCTTCCAGAGCAGCTGCTGCCGCTGGTGCTCATGTCAAAGGCGGAGCTTCTTGACAGATTCCCTGGAACGCAGGATGAACTAAGGGCCCTGAAGACGCGTCAGGAAGGAAGCGTCTGGAAAGAGGCTGCAGGAGTTCAAGACCGACCGACGGACAGCCAGGCGGACGGACACAGGGGATCTGAAAGTGAAGAGCTGTGCGCGCAGCTGCAGAGCGCGCTGGGTCGCCAGGGTCCTGTCAACACGCAGATTCAGCCCTGATGTTCCGAGGCTCCGAGGGTCCGAGGGTCCGGGCTCCCGGCCCCACCCGGTGGTGCGCCTGTGACTGACGTGGGAGACACGCTTTTTCGACATGTATAGAAAACGCTGCAGGTGCATGGGAAGGAAAGCCGGTGGCGGAATCGCAGTGGGAAGGATGGGGTTGGAGAAAACCCACAGGCGGCTGAGCCGGCCCGGGGGCCCGAAGGCTGGAGACCGAGGGAGACTCGTAAGACTCCCTGCAAATTCCTACGCGTCTCACTCCGCGATGGCGGCGCCAGGGCAGAGTCCCCTCCGTCGCACGCTGGAGTCTGTGGCTCGAATGAGTGGCAGTAACCCTGGAGGGTGACAAGGCTGAAGACCCGCGTGTCGGGGAGCACGTGGGGTGTGGGCTCCGTGGGATGCACCCTGCCTAGCTGTTGTCCCATCACGGGGGCGGGAGAAGCTCTTCACTGCCCAGGCGCAGCGCGGGACGGAGGTGCAGGGAGTGCGGGTAGGGGTGGGGGTCCCGGCAGGGGCTCGGGAGCAGCGGGACTGACCGGCTAGCAGAGCCAGCACAGGTGCCCGCGTCGCCCGTATTGCTTCACTCGCCCTCTGCGAGGGTAACTGTGCGGAGCCGGCGTCCACGCTGTCACTGAACACGGCCTCCCTGTCGCCGGCGGTGAGGAGGCTCTGTGAGCCGCTGTGCGTGCTGGAGCCGCAGCCACTGAGCGTAGCTGCCGCGGAGCGGGGTGGAGTGAGCGTCCTCCTGGAACCCCTGGGGGCTGGTGACCCCGTGGAGACCTGGGTCGCTGAGAACCTCTAAGACAGACTTTGCCTGTGTTGAAGGCGCCCAGGACCTCGAACGCTGTGACAGCTGCAGAGTCAGAGAGGAGAAACTGAGACGCTGACCCTCGGTTACGCAGGAGAAGCGGGGAAGGGACATGGTTGCCCTGGGGGCTCCGGTGCGTGGGCGGGTGCCCCTGGTGGATGTGGGGGCACACCTTCAGGCTGCCCCACTCCAGGCCACACAGAGGCATGCGCCCTGCCCGCCGGCAGCTGCCTGCGTCTTCCTCCCTCATGAGTTACCGCGAGATCGCTCACCTGTCTCTCTTGCCCTCGCTCAGGGCCCTCGGCGCCCTCCCCGGGCCAAGCCAGGCACTGGGCCCAGCAAGAGGGACTTGCTCCCCAAGGCAGCGGAACTGGAGAGATCGGCTTGGCCAGCGAAAGAAGCTTTAGCCTGAGTATCTGAAAGACACGTCACGGGCAGGACACCCTGAATGACTCTGCTGACACCAGCCTCCCCTTGTGTCCCGGGTCCCGGTCACCGGTCTCCAGAGACACGGACCTATAGGGTGGAGACAGAAGCAAAGTAAACAGGTTGTTGACCTTCGTCTCCGGGCAGATCCCTTCCCTTCTCAGGCCCTCAACTGACAAGGAGGCCCAGCCCGTGGTTGGGGCACGTACCCCACTAACCACATCTGCAGAGGCCTCCGAGGAGGGCTGACTCGGGCTGCCAGAAAACCGCTGGGCCCATAGCAGGCTCTTCGCTGATGGGGGCCCGTCCGCCCTCCCCGGCTGTGGATCCGGCCCCAGCCCTCGTCCCAGGCACCTAGCAGGTGCTCAGGGGAGCGCGCGGCCAGGTCCGGACACCTGACGCGGAGGAGAAGCGCGTCTCAGGCGGCAGAGGAGCCGATGACTGCAGGGTGACACAGTCTTGTGACTACAGACAGACCGGAGGGTGTGAACCTTTAGAAGAAAATGTGGTTATTTTACTTACCGAAAAGGGATCTTACAAAAATAGAAGGACTGTTCAAAATTAGCACTGAATAACAAGAATTGGCTAATTGCAATATGAACTATTAAGTGGTCTGAAAGGACGACGGGAAGGAAATTGCAGAGCGGAAATCGCAGGCCAGCCCGGAGCAGACACATCAGCAGAACTGCTCTCTCTACTGAGCGTGAATCACCGAGGACTGGCCGCAAGTCACGGAAGCGGCTGCCGGGCACGGCAAAGCCCCGGAGCCCCTGGGCCGGGCAGCGCCGCGCGGCCTGGGCCCCCGCCCGCCCCGGCCTCCCTCAGGGGCACTTTACCTGCTCTCAGTCTCCCGGGCGCCCGAGAGGACTCGCAGCTGGTCATCCGTGCCACCGGTGCAGTGGCACGGGCCAGAGGTCAGAAGGTGACGAGGCACAGAAGGCACAGAAGATCAATAAGCAAGACCTAAAACCGTGCTGGTGAGGGAGCTGTTCTCCAGAGCGGCCGGACTTTGGAAAAGACGTTCGCCGTTTGATCTGTTTGCGTGCAGATGCCCCTGCACTTTGACCCCCGTGTCCGCTCCCGGGAGTCGACCGGGAGGACACAGGACCGAGGCTCCAGGCTCCCCTTTCCCGGGAACACCTCCGCACTCGGTTAACCCCGAGACTCACCAGTGCCGGCTGCCTGCCGGGCGCCGTCGGCCGGGGGCCTCCCTGAACCAGCATGACTTTAAAATAATAATCACACCCACGAAAGCAGGCTGCTTTGTCTAATCACTGTGTTCCGGAATTTGACACCACGTCAAGAATAAAATGTTCCTCTCCAGGATGCTTTTGCAAGACTAAGTTCTAAATAATTGCTGAGGTTACTATTGAATTTTAATAATACATGTAATCCTCAAATTAGGATGTTTATTATGCATTCTTTCATGAAATCACACCGCACATGAATGTCGATTCCAGTGCGCATGGGGCTGGAGCCTGCGGCGGGCGGACATGGTTGGCTGTGTTCCCCTCTCGGCATCCGAGTCTCGGACTCGCTCCTGGAGCCCCTTCTGGGCGTGACGTGTCCTGCTTTCCAACAGGGGAGTCAGCGCGAAGCCGGTGACGGCAACACAGGCCTGGGTCTGTGCGAACACTCGGATGCAGGGTGTGCGTTTGAAATTTATTTTTTTAAGATTTTATTTATTCATTTTTAGAGAAGGGAAGGGAGGGAGAAGGAGAGAGAGAGAAACATCAATGGGTGGTTGCCTCTCATGTGGTCCCCACTGGGGACCTGGCCCACAACCCAGGCATGTGCCCTGACTGGGAATCGAACCTGTGATGCTTTGGTTCACAGCCCGCACTCAATCCACTGAGCCACACCAGCCAGGATGTACATTTGAAATTTAAAATAGTGAAAAGGCAAAATAGTGCGAACTGCATGATGTGATATCTTTATTCGGGAAGTGCAAGTTTTGTCACACAATAAACCCCTTACTGAAATTGAGTGGTTTCTTCAAAATGACATGTATCCCTTTTGAGCATGAGCTGCTGCTTTAAAACAACAGAACCACTCAAAAACTCATCTTTATCAGCGATGGCTGTGTGAGTGTGGACGGAGGCTGGGTGTGTCACAGAGGGAACCGGTGGCCAAGAGGGGACCCGCCGTGCAGCCGATCTCTGGATTCAGCCCCGCCGCTGCCGAGGGGCCGGAGAGCAGCAAACCTGGACCCAGGACCAGCCTCCGGCTCTTCAGGAAGAAATGAAGGCACGATGCAGGCGGAGCTGGATGCACGGTACTAGAGCCTCCCCCACACACACGCAAACACGCGACGTCACTCCTTCTCGTGGCTGCCAGCTCCCACTGTCACCTTCTTCACACGCTTCTTCCCTACAGGATCGGCAGTTTTCGACTTTGATGTCGCTGATATGTCGGGTTTTCCCTCACAGCATTCAGGGTCTCTGTCAGGTGGAAGACCCACCTCTGCAGCCCGAGCCACAAAGCACCCTCGGGGTTTTATTTTGTGGACTTGCCGTGGTCACCTCCACCTGCACCGTGCTAGGACACTGTGTCTCACGAGCCCGTCCCGCCCCTCGGCAGCCCGGACCAGCGGCTCTGACACGGGAGCTTCCGGGAGAATAACAAGCGGAGGGTCATTGTGTATCGGAAGCATGAGGCCAGAGGAAGGAAAACAAGCAGATGTGACTGAAGGAAAGAGGCAGAGTACGCACCAATCAGAGCTGAAACCCACGGCTGGAATATTGAGTTTTGCTTTTTCCTAGAATTCATTACCCTATGGCTTGCCCAGCGTGTGCAAATGAAGTTCACTGCGGAGCAGACACCTGGAACGGAGTCGGCCGAGAAACAAAACGTTCCCTCTTCCGCAGGCACGACGTGGTTGTTGCAGCGATTCCCCCTCCGACGCTAAAAATAAAAACGGGGAGATGATGTTTTTCTGGTGACTCTACCGAGCCCGTCACCGCCCGGCTTCCTGTTTACCGCGACTCTCCACCTCCGTCGTCTCCGGCTGGCGCCCTGACCCCGGCGTCACACGCTTCTGTTTGCTGCCTGCTATTTAGGGCCCCATCAAAGCCTGATTGAAACAATTTGCTCTATTATGCTGTCCTGTTCCCTCGCTCCAGAGTCCTTCCCTTCGCACTGAGTCAGGGGCATTCAGGGTAACCCGCCCCCGGCCCCCAACTCCTCTTCCAGCTCGCTGGACGCAGCCGCCCTTGTCCGCTCGAACCTGGTGGCGGGCAGAGCGGGCAGGGCCGAGGTCCTCGAGCTCGGGGTGAGGGCGGAGCTGAGGGGCATCTGTCCTCACCAGCACCGGCTGCTTTCCACAGCCTTCACTGAACAGAACTGAAACTCAAGCACAAACTCAGAGGGTGACGAGGAGACACTTAATCACCACGAGGAAGATGTGGCCATCACCCACAGGGACACGGGACAGTCTGTCCCTCTGTCCACCGCAGGGCTTCACTGAGATGACCGGCCAAGGTCAGAGGAAGACCCTCTTGGCTCCGGGAGCTGGCAGCGGGCTGCGGCCCCACGACGAGCACCGGACCACTGTGGACCTCGGGCCAGGGTCGGGGAGGCAGGCCTGGCCAGGCCGAGGTGCGCTGGCTCGGAGCCCGCGATCCTGTTATCTCTGTCGATCTTTCCACCAGGCGGTGACGCGGGCATCAGCTCCGACCGCCTCTGCCCACGCAGGCCACGCCGCATCACAGGGGGAAGGGCCCGGGACACGGAGAATGCTGGTGTCCCTGGCTTCCTCGCAGTGACGTGAACACAAGTGCATCACTCACCCCGCTTTGTGACGGTCAGCTGATGCCGTGTGTGTGCCCGTGCCTCTCAGACGGAGACGTGCTCACTGCCCGAGGCCTCGTGATCACCCCGTCACCCCGACTCGTTCCCAGAACCCACGGAGGCGGGGGAGGGCTGGCCCGGAGCCAGCGTTCACGGAGAGTTTCCCCACGTGCTAGGCAAAGTAGGCAGGAGCCGGCAAAGCAACCCGTTCCGGTTCCAATGAGATGGACTCCCGGCGGGGTGGACACCTCACACCTGTGCTCCCTTCCGCACAGACCCCTTCGCACCAGAGCGGCCCGCACGGCCAGCTCTGGGCGGTGCAGCGAGGCTCCGGCCACGGTCCTATTCGCTTTGGTTTGGTGACTGTTGTTTCACGCTGAACGGAGCGATTCAGATTCAAGAGGCTAATTCTCCAATATGTCACAGTTCATGGACAGACACACGTGGAGTATGGTTTTATAATGTGTCGGCACACATGGCTTGAAAGTTGTTTGCAAATGCTGTATTTGGGCCTTTTACCTTAAAATGACGCGGCATTTTCAGGCTCAGAAGCAAGTGCTCGCAAGTCGGGTCTCGCGATCCTTCTTCATCTCAGACGGAGGTATCCCGGGCTCACACGGGGCCTGGGAGAGGTGCAGGCAGCTTATCCGCCTTAATAGTGAGCTGCTGCTGCCTTTTACCGGAAGGTAACGTTCGAGTGGCACGCGCAGGGGCCGCTACGGAGACGGCTTCCAGCGTCAGGTCTCCCCGAGCAGCCGGCGCCCCAGGAGGGGCTTCACTGCGGCAGCAGGAGCAGAAGAGGAGACGGATCCGACGTGGGGGCAGCGCTCCAGCGGGGGCGTCTGCAGGAGAGGGCAGGGGATGTGGGCGGCCCGTGAGTGGGGTCGGTGCGGGCACGGCAAGCAGCTCCGGCGTGCCGTCAAAGCCGACGCTGCCTCGGGAATTCATTCCATCAGCTAGCTCTCCAGGATCTGTGGGGCACGCGGTGCCAGCTCCACTCCCAGAAACGAGGCGCAGGCTCCCCCTTTGCCGCCGCCCTCCCCCCGACAAAAGGGCCCAGGCGCGGCCCCCTGGGCGTGGCAGCCCCGTGGGGGGACTCGGACCGCTGGGCGCAGTGCCCTGCCTGCTCACCCCGATCCAGACGGGACACGGGAGGTTCTCCTCTGTCCGACCAGCTGTGTGGCCAGGAGGCGGCAGGACCCCCGGAAAGCAGACGCTGCAGAGACAGACACCTTTCCCCAAAGCAGCACCACCATTGACCCCGTTTGGATTCCCAAGAGCGGCAGTTAAGGCCGCCGACAGCAGTGTTGGGCGTTTGAACTGGGACCGCGGCACGACCCCCGGGGGGCTGACGGGGCCCCTGCGCACCTGAGCTCCCCCACCACACACACCTGTCCCATGTACACACATCGGTCTACTCGGTCCGACCAACTGCGCAATTTTTACCTAATTTGTACACTCTTGGCCTCAAAAAATTAAGGTTGGCGGTAAGTTGAGGAATCTACCGCTGGCGAAGACGTGCATGAAGACCGCGCAGTGTTTGCCGAGCCGCCTGGGCCCCCGTCCTGGGGGAAGAGCCCGTGGGGCTGGTCACTGTGGCAGAACAGAACCTTCAGGCCGCAGAGCTGCTCCCAGACCCGGAGGTGTTTCTAAACGCTGTGCCGGGAAACCTCTTAGGCCACCATTCACACCACTCACGGATATAAAAGCCGGCTGTTAAAAAGCTAGAGGTCAAATATGATTAAAGTAAAACCTAGAAGGAAATGTAACTACTCACATCTCTGGCCCTGAAAAATTTTCTAAACTCAGAGTGCAAAACAAGAGAAAATCAGAAAATAAAAGGTCAGTAGATTTAACTGTAAGAAAGCGTGCGTGATGTTGCGACCGGGGGAAACCAGGAACCTTCCAGAGACTCCGCGCGCCTGATGAACCCAAGCCCACCCAGGGTGGGGTCAGCCCGGCCACTCGCAGGGAGGGGCGCCCAAGTCCATTCTCTGCGAAGGTGGCTACCTGACGGTCGCTTGTGCTGCTCTGTGGGGATCTGCCTGGAAAGTTTAAGGAAGGGGAGGGACCGTGACATCGTCTGCTTCCCCAGGCAGGACCCGCAGTGCTGGGAGGTCAGGGTAGGGTGGCTGTGGGCGTGGGGGGCCGCGTGGACGTGGGGACCGTGTGTGCTATTTACAGATATTTTGCAGGTGGGACTGCAGGTGACGCTGGCAGACGGGTTATGACAGGGGCAGAGAGTGGACACGGCGAGATGACCTCCGGGGCTCTGCCCTGGGAAGCTGGACACGGCGCATGCGCTTCTGTCCTCGGAGGAGGAGGGGTGCCCGGCGTCCGCACACGTGACATGGCCCCGCCCCTTCAGCCTGAAAGCCCCGCCTTCTCTGAGAGACCGCGCCTTCCCCCGGCGGGTTTCTTGGGTCAGCACGTGGGGGGCTGCCCTGGGGAAGCTGCCACGCAGGGCGAATCCGCTCCCGCTCGGCCCACCCTCTGCCGTCCTGCCGATTCCGCTCACTCGGGCTGCGGTCTCCTAAATGGGGGACGAGAGCTCCCCTCTCGGTGTCCAGTATCTCAGCTTCCTGCCTAAAAACGCTGTGTGCTGAATAAATGCTGAATGAACATTGCTCGCGTGCATCCAGTTTCACCATAAACGTGTACACACAGACGCTGCTGGCTGCACCGTCTCACACAGTTGGCCCGGTTTCCGCGAGACGGCGTTCAGATAACGCGGCTCTGGCCTGCTGGAGTTTGCATTGGCTGTGCTTCTTTCTCCCAGGACACCCACTTCTCTGATCATCTTTGTTCTCCGCCTTCGCCTTCTCCTAGGTGTGCGGTTGAAAATACTTTCGCTCGGTGTGACAGACAGAATATTTGGTGGTGGGGCCTTTGGGAGGTGACCGGGTCCTGAGCAGAGCTCTTGGTGCCTTGAAGACAGACCCCAGAGAGCTCCTCGCCCCTCCCACCCCCGAGGGCAAGGCGAGGGGATCCCGTCTGCCAACCAGGACCCAGGTCCTCATTGGACAGCAGACTCGCAGACACCTTGATCTTGGACTTCCTGCCTCAGACCTGCGAGAAACCGATGGCCACCGTCCCAACGCCAGGCTGTGGTGTTTCTGCTGCGTCACTCCTCACAACGTGGACACTGGGTTACCCACGTCGGTGCCCTCACCTGGACCACCCCCCCAGCTGGGCCACTCCCCACATTTTCACATCTAAAACTCAGGAGATTTAAAAGAAAAATTTTTTTAAAGTCAGAGGGAAAAATGCAAGATTCCATAAACTCAGCAAGAATTCTATTTTTACCAAAAAACTGTCATTTACAAGAAATCGAAAAGATTCAATTTCTAGTATCATCAAAAGATGGCTCCAATAATTAGAAAATGGTTCCCCGGGAAGCAGCTGAGTGCAGCCTGCGACCGGATTGCTGGCCACCACACGCCGGACCCTGCAGGCAGCCGAGGTCCGTGAAACGCGGCCGAAGTTCACCCAGAGCTTCACAGCCATAAGGACACGGCGCCCAAAGCTCCTAGATATTGTGGGGTTTCTGCTAAGTGTGCATCTAACAACTTCAAAGCTTAACTTGTCCATCAAATTCATCACTGACACGCATTTTTCCCTCAGTCGCCCAGTCTTACATGGAAACTGGTGCTGAACGTGGGTGAAGCAGACGGCCACCCCGGTATGCTGTCTGCCCCGGGCCCTCCCACACCCCCCACACGCCGTCTGTCCTTCAGAACGCCCCTGAGCCCGCAGCCGTGAACGGACATCCTGTCTCATGAGCCGTTTTGCAGGAACAACATGGTCTCCAAAATCCAAGTCCCAACAGCAAACCGAGCCCTAGTGAGCGATGACTCGGCAGGCGCTGGGACCCCGCTGCCGTCCCCAGCAGGCGAGGCTCCGGACGCGGGCAGCAGCGAGGGCAGCGGGGCCGGCCAGTCCGAATGAGACCTGGTGCGGCCGGTGCCGGCCATCCCTGGTGGCACTTGCTCCTTATTGACGACCCTAGCCGCGTCCCCGCTCCTGTGACCTCTGAAAACCAGACCCAGCCCATCAGGCTCGGCCCCGCCCTGCTGGCTCCCCGTCCCAGGGCGGCCCTGTCTGGAGGGACCCAGGGACTCGGCGGCGAGAACCCTGAGGTCCCAACAGAGATCGGGGTGGGCAGACTGGACCGAGGGCTGTGTCCACACGGGGACCAGCGAGCCAGCCAGCACGCACGCCCGGCGGCTTCTCCCCCGGTGGTCACATCTCACGTTGCTGCTACGTGTATTTTGCAAAACGGCATCAGGATCGGCCATCGAAGGGGCGGCTGAGGAGCCCGAGGAGCTCCGCCACCTGCCTCGGCGGTGACGCGAAAGGCTGTCCCAGCACCTTCCTGACCGCGAACGAGCGTCTGTCTGCTGCACGGCAGAGCTTGTTGTTTAGTCCGATCGAAGCGACGAGCTGCTGGTGAGCTCAGACCCTGCTCCCCAGCACGCTGAGTCTGACTCAGGATCAGCGGAGCTCCAGGGCCTCTGTGCCGAACGCCCTCTGCCGAGGCCCCGGGGACACGCCTGTGTCTGGACCCGCAGGGACCCCGGTAGCACGGTTTCAGCAGAATTGCTTGTGGCTGGATCACGTTTATTGGAAGGACACGTTATTAAAGAAACTCTTAGCACCTGTAGTTCAATGATGATTACTGTCCCCATAGAATAGAATGAGGTCTTTGGAATTCTGTAGTTCTTCATAAAGTCACAAATAAAATATATCTGTGGCAAAGAAGTGTAGAAATCACATGAAATGAGCCTGAAAAAATGAGAAAAAGCATGTAAGATGTAAGGCCCTCACAATTTTTATAGGTATTCTAAAGGCAATGGGAAGATTTTAAATGGCTATACTAATTCTTTGCTCAGAATTTTTTTTAAAAGTTAGACCAAAACTATATATATTTCGTTAAAGAGATCGGAGAATGAGTAAAACAATAATCAGTTGTGGAGCCAAAAATCTGGGCAGGGAGAGGCCCAGACAGGTGACCAGTTGGGCTGCAACCTGGAGTGTGCCTGCACAGTTCTGGAGGTTGGCGTCCCCAGATCGAGGCCCCTCCCTGCTCACACGACCACCCTCCGCGTGTGCAGAGGCGCCTGGCCGGGGTCCTCTCCTTACCAGGCACCAAGCCCATCACGGGCCACCGTGGTGACCTCACCTCACCCCCATGGGCCCACAGGCCCCACCCCCGAGATCTCGCTGCACCGGGGGCGGGGCTTCCGTCCACACGTGGTCGGGCCGCGGGCAGGTGTCCGGTCCTCGCACGCTGTCCGCTTCAGGACGGGTCCCCCCGGCTCTTCCCGGGAGAGAGGAGGCGCGCTCGTGCAGAGTGAGAGGAGGGAAGCTTCTGCCCTCGCGGTCGGCACAGTCTTTAAAGAACAGCTTTCACCGCGGAACGCAAACCGCCGTCTCGGCTTCCCACAGCTCCAAACGCACCGGAGTCAGCCCCAGCCACGTGGCTCTCCGAGGGTGTCTGTCCCGTTCTTAGTGAGTTTTGTCTCCCTGAGGACAACCAACGTGTCGGCACGAACGCTTTCCGACGCCACTCAGCGCCGTTCCGCAGGACGCTGTTAGCAGGACTTGCCTGCGACAGGCCAGAACCACACGTCACTGATGTCCTAAGTAAAGAAAAATGTGTCAATTAAAGCACAGTTCTTTTATAAAAAGACAGTAATTAACCACACACCCACGCGTTGGCAGATTCTGCTCTTTTACAGCAGATTTGCTGTGGTGGCGACACCACCGATTCTGAAGCCAAAAATAATTGCGGCTTCATACGTCCGTGGGACTGAAATAGGACTTTCTTCCGCTGGAGGGTCAAGATGCGCCGTTGCCTGAAGCCTTCCCTTTCTATAACCGGCAGCCCTGAGGCGTCCTCCGCGGAGGATCGGAGAACATCCCGTCTCCATGGCAGCCCAGCCTCAGCATCTGCGCCCCCTCTGTTATTGCTTTTAGACGTTGGAAGTTCTTTGCTGAGAGGCCACTGAGACAGGGCTGCACCGCGCAGACAGAGCTGGCGGACCTCACGCCCACGGCTGTGCGGCTACACCCTGGGGACGCGGCGGTGCCCAGCAGGTACCGGCTGCCGCGGCCCTCACCTCGCTCCCGTGTGGCCCGAGTGGGACTCCGACCCGCGGGCCGGCCTCGAACCCAGCTCGGCCAGCGTGTCCCCCGTGCCGGACACCCACGGGAGGCCCTGACTGGGGCTCCGAGTCTGGACTCCTGCTGCTCTCGGCGTTTCTGGGACGGTCTCTGGTTTTCTCTGTTCAACACACACCAGGGAAAGCCAGCCCGGCGAGCTGTCCTCTCACCGGAGAGCCCACGTCACCAAGCCCTCACAATGAGGTTCGGGTCAACAGAAATATTGGGTTGGCCAAAAAGTCTGTACAGTTTTTCCATAAACTAAAAGGCACACTTTTCATTCTCACCAATAACTTCATTGATTCAGATAATTTGAATATGTCGGCTCTCTCCCTCGGGGTAGAACGTTGATTGTTCTCAATGTCTCTATTGGATCCGTATCAAGCTCAACCGGTCTACCCCACCTGGAGCACCGTCCAGCGAGGAACCCGCAGCACGAAACCTCGCAAACCCCCTCTGACACGTTCGATCAGTCACAGCACCTTCTCCACGCACTGCACACGTCTGTTTTGTGGTTCAGTTGTGTTTTTACCTTTCTTGAAATGATAAAGCACAATGTGCTGAAAGTCTTGCGTATTTTCTTCCATCTTTAATATTAAAATGGCTACACACAACAATTCACCAATTTTGATAAGTTTTTGTAAATGCACGCTGATAGGACAGTTGTCACGATACAATCTAACAAAATTGCGTCAAAGGAAGTTAAAGACAACTGAGCACTACAGTAGCCATGGTCGGAAAACCCGAATGAACTTTTTGGCCAACCCGACAACTTATTTTATCTTACGCCGTTTCAGGACTTCCCGGGCTCAGAGGCTGTTTCCATTACGTAAAACAGAAGCGTCGAGAAGAACCGGGAGTCCTGTAACAGGACTCCTGCCACGGGCCTCGAGTGGCTGTCTCACCCCCTGGGGAGCAGCCCAGCATGTGGCAGTCCTGCCTCTGTGACGGGGTCCCCGCCCTGCGCCCCTCGGTGGTGCGTGAGCCCGGCCGCCAGGAGCGGCCTCTTCCCACCGCCGGGCTCCCGGGGGACTCAGCCACACTGAGGCCCGATGACGAAGACGATGGTGTCGGGGAGGCACCTGGGCCCTCAGCCCTCACGCCGCCCTGCTCTGGGCAGGCTCTGGTGTCCTTCCGGTTTGGGGAGCGACCGGAGGCAGCTGTCCACTGTGTCCTGAGCTCTGCACGCTCCAATTTACTCCATTCCCAACAAATTTCTAGGAAACATGGACAAATAAGGCAAATATCAGTGCAAGACATCACTTAAACAGATGCCTTCCTGCCGTGGGTGTCACTGTGCCCCTCTTCTAAGTGCCCCTTGCCTTCGTCTCCTCCTCGGAACAGTCTGGGCCCCAGTCTGGGTCAGGGACTCAGAAATAGCTGTTCTTTGATCTCCAGCACATGCCTGTCGTC
>CM052543.1:147512156-147564668 GCA_028533065.1 Trachops cirrhosus
AGCCCCAGCCTGTGCCCTGTGGCTTGTGAGTTCTTTTCTTCTTAACCCTCACCTGAGGGCATGCTTATTGACGTGAGAGAGCGAGGAAGGGAGAGAGGGAAAGAGAAACATTGATCTGTTTCCTCCCACATGCTCCCTGACCAGGAATCGAACCCTCAACCCTTCGGTGCGCGGGTCCACGCCCTGGCCAGCCCAGCCAGCGCGCCGGGATGTGGCTTGTGTTCTCACACCACTTCAGCCACACCTCCGGCCGTGTTATCTTCCGCATTCCCCTTCCACTTTCCTGCTCAATTCTTGTTTCAGTTTCCCTGGGGCCTGACGACAGCACAACAGAAGACTGGACTTGTCGGGATTTCTGCAAATAAGGAAATCACGTTTTTCTAAACGTTCTCAGAGTCACAAGCCATGTGCTTCCTCGAAGCCCCTCGAGGACGGTGTCTGGACAGGCTCCCTCCCACTGCCGGTCTCTGCCACCTCAGCCTCAGGACGGGCGCCCAGACAGGGGCCCCTGGTCCTCTCCGGGGGCCCTCGTTTAAAACCCCCATCCCGTGGGTGACCGGCCCGGGGCCCGGTGGCCTCCTCCGTTGACCCCAGATCTGCGTCACCTCCAGCCTCGCACGAGGACCAGCAGAGCTGCGATGCTGTGCCCGGTGGCCGCGCGTCCCATCGACGCCCCCAGAGCTGTGTTGAAACCCTGCGTTGTTAGAATCCGTTGAAATCGGTGGTGTAACCTGCACGCATAAACACACTTTACAAAAGTACCAGGCCTTCCCTTGTGGAGTTCTTAAGGACCTTCCTGCTTAGACAGACTCAGAAAATGCGCGTCTGTTTGCACGGCGTTCGGGCACCGGTCATCAGCTGCCATGAAACCTGGTGCTTTCTCCACGAAAGCAGAAAATGAGAGTAGGGCCAGAGTTGCCATTTTTCAGATTCCTTCTTCATTCTGTAATATGTTCGAGTATGTTTAAAAGTATGCTATTTAAGGAAAGCCAAGCATCAACAGGGAAGTCCACATCTACATTCATGGAGTGTTTGCGTCTGAAAATGCGTGGTGAGAACCAAAACGGATCACACTGTTTAAGGGAAAGGTTTTTAAGAAAAGATGACAAGCAAGTTAAAGATGGTGGGTGAAGCCCACAATTATAACCTTTGTTTCTCGAATACAAGCACACACTTTCAGGTTTGGGGTCTTACTGTGTCAAAACACACGTAACGTGAAACTCGCATCTTCCCCCCCCTCCGGGTGCACCGCTCAGCGGGAGTAAGCGCGTCCCCACCACCCACCCCACACGCTCTCGTCTCCCGGAACTGCGTCTCGGGCACCCGGTCTCCCTCCCGGCCCCCACGCCTCCCGGCCCGGCACCCGCCCTGCCCCTCCCGTCTTCACTGTGTCCACTGGGCGTCTCACATACCCTCAGTCACACCGTTTTGCACGCTCCTTTCATGAGAGAGAAAAACAGCATTCATTTCGGGAGTTCTTCATTTTATCCAAGCCAAAAACAAACTTATTTTCGTGATAACAGTGAAATTTTATTAATCTGAGTTTGTACCACTATATAAGTACATTTCAAAAATGGCTTTTAAAATAAAAATAATAATTTAAAAAAACACGTTTTCACTTTATTTTTAGTTGTCTAAACTTAGCCTGGGCCCTCTGGCTGATTTTCGTAAGCCTGAAAGCAAGCCCGTGCCTCTAGAAAACGAGTTGTTTTCTTGGGCAGTGTGTGACTCAGGGGACCGGTAACAGGGCACGGAGACTGAGGCTGGTTTGGAGCGTGAGGGAGAGGATGCAATTGAACTTGGGATCTGGTGACACTCGGCCAGAGCCGTGACTCTCAGCTCTGTGCCGTCATTGAGTCCACGCTAAATGAGGTGTGTGGGTGAAAGAAGGAAGGACCCACTGACACAGATACCGGAAAGCTTGCCCTTTGTCCCCCGCAGTCTCCCAGCTGCCCGCCGTGCAGGCCATCGGGCACGCGGTCCCCCAGCTCAGCCGGGCCCCACGTTTGCTCAGAGCTCCCCCTTCCCGGCCGGCCGAGGTGTCAGCGTCTCAGGAACGGGGTCGGGGTTGGAATTTCTCCCCTGTGACCTGTGTTAAAACCCTAAGTATATCCTGAATTCCCTCTGTCCTCAGGCAGATACAAAACAAAAATGCCTTTTTCCTTTGAATAATAATCACAGAAACAGACAAAGAGAGAGAGAGAAATTTAGAGAAGAAAAACAAAACAGAATTTCAGAGCTCCAAGACTTCAGGGCAAACAACAAATTGGAGAGATTCCATAGATTTACCTAAAAATAATTTGGCCTAATAAAATTTGATTGGTCTAAGAAGGCCTCTCACTTAATGAAACCTCAGCCAAAACAGCTCTAGTGAAGCTAACCTCATCTTTCAAAACTGTGGTTTTGGACAACTGGACCTCGTGATATTGGACAGAATCCACAGTAAACTCATTCTTCTGAAGGCTTTGTAGAGTGTGTGGTCCTTCGCCGTGTGGAAAACACAATGTGCTCGTTAGGGCTTGTGATTAAATCGAATCTCGCAATACAGTGAGCCGAATAGCCGTGTGTGTGGACATACTCGTTAATGCTCAGAGGCAATAACTGTCAGCATCGGCTCACATTAACTCATCCACTATGCACACGGCGTCTCATCTTTCTAGAGCAACTCTGGTCCCCAAACGCGCTGCCCGTGAACCGCCCGGGACATCCCTCCGTAAGGGTCCGGGGGTGGTGGCACTGAGACGGGACAGGGAGCAGCAGAAGCAAGAACCTCGGTCGCTGAGAAGAGACACACCTTCTCTCTCTTTGCTCCTAAGCTTACAATGGAAGTGGAGCTCTCAGGGCGAGTCCATAGTTCAGGAGCAAACTCTCCTTCTTGGGGGACAGCTGCACCAGGGAAGCAGCGTCTCTCTGGGGTGGGGGACTTGTCTTCAGGGACACGTAACAGAAAGCATGTGACACGGAGCTCGCAATCCCGGCAGCGCAGGTACGAGGTCCAGGTGGCAGCCAGCCCCAGCAGGATCTCTATCTAGAGTAGGACGTGAGATCCGGGCATCTCCGAGTCGCAGGGAAGGAAGACTTGTTCCGGGTTGGGAGCCCCATCGCAAACGCTGGAGGGGGCGCGGACAGCCAGCGGTGGGTGACAGGGGCCACGGAGTCCTGAGGACGCAGCGCTGGCCCAGGGCCGAGGAGGAGTGTGGACAGACAGGGTCGTGCTTGCCCATGACCCCAGGGGCCTGCGTGGACGTGGCTGGGATGACTTGGGATCCGTACTTCACCTCCGCAGCGTTCACGAGCGAACGTGTCCAGTTCACTCACTTCTTTGTGAGCCTGTGCGTGATTTCCTCCTGTCCTGAGTCAGGGTTCCGGCCAGTGGTGGCTCCCTGACATCACGCTCTCCGATGGCCCCACATCACAGACGATGGGAAAACGGCCCAGAGTTCAGGCCACGCCTCTGGTGTTGTTGTAACAAGGCTGGGCCCGCCTGTGTCTGCGTGGCTGTCTGCGCTGCGCTCTGCAGCCGCCCCGCCGACCTGTCACGGTCCGGCACCGCGGAACGCTGTCCCGGACGGACCGCCCTGCTCCGGGGACTTTAACGCCAGTGGAGACACTGCCATCCAGTCCCTTTATGGTTTGGGAGCAGCCCTTTCGAGTCCTGGTCCGCTGTATGATTTTTCAGAAGGGAAGACTCTTTGCCGCTTGTTTGTCGGAAACGCAAAAACGAACCCCCGTTGAGCCACACACGCACTGTCTGGGTTGTTGGACACGCAGGCTCACCCCTCGCTGTCGCTGCAGGAGGGAAAGCGAACAGGGAGTAAGTGTTCTCGAGACGCGTCCCTGAGCTCAGACCTGCCGGGAGGCTCCGGCGCCTTTGAGGACAGGACTCCTTCCCTGCACAGAGTTCATCAGAGAAGGCCGGGCGGGGCCCAGCTCACCCGCCTCACGCCCGGCACTTAGGAGACGGCCACGCTCCTCGCTCCGCGCCGGCCCGGCTTTCCCTCCCAAAGATGGCCCACTTCTGCCAATGCCACGCCCCTCCCCGGGGAGGCACCCCTCGCTCTGCTGCAGCGCCCTCACGGGTTTCCGCTGAATCCCTCCTGACCGTGTCCCCGCCGACCCCCCACCCGTCTGCACACCTGCCCCCATGCCGCCAGCATCTCTTGCCCGTGCTTCTTCAGTCGCCTCGGCTGCAACTGTGTCCACGCTTCACCAGAACGAGCTTTTAAACGTGAACTGGACTGTGTGATACCTCGGCTTGACCTCTGTGAGTGGCCCTCCTTGTTCTTTCCCCAGAAGCCGAACTCCCACGTGGGCTGCGTGGACGGGCAGCTGTGCTCCTTCCTTTGTCCGAAACAAGCTGGAGAGTCCTGCCCTTCAATTCTACAAATTTTTCTCTGTTTTTTTTCTTTTTTAGTGACATTTACTTATTTTTTGTCTTAAAACTACACAAATTCCTTTTTCTGCAGTTTAGAAATTTTTCTTATGTCGGTCCTCTGATGCTTTGTATGTTTCCTGTTTGTGGGGACTGGCTGCAGAACAAGGTGCGACACAAGCGCCCAGTTCTCACAGTTCTGGAGGCGGCAGGTCCCACCCCGTGTCCGGAGGGACCCTCTTCCTGGTTTGTGGGTGGACGGCTGTGACCGTGTCCTCCTGGGGCACTAAGCAGGGGCTCTGCCTCACGACCTGTCACCTCCCAAACCCCCACCTCCTACAGCCACGTCGGGGGCTAAGATTTCAACCTTTGAACTCGAGGGAGCACACACATCATCAGTACAGACATCTGGATGTCACGCCTGTTGTTCACTTATCTCGTAAGTTCTTTTCCTCTTCTAGTTTCTGGAAGTTTTCTCCAGTTGTTGCTTTCAACACTTCTACTAAGATTTTTACTTCCATTTATCTTCTTTGTTTTAAGTCTCAGGGCTCTTTTATGAATATTTGTCTTTTTATGGCATCCACTTTAGTGACAGTAGAGAGGGGATGCGTAACTTGAGACACCACCCGTACCAGGAAGAGGGAGGGGTGAGTCCCGAAGATCCTCAGTGAGCGCGGCCTAGGTTCTCAGCTGTGTGCGGAGACCGAGCCGCAGACCCTGGTGTGGACGAGGACCGGGGGGCCCAGTGGGCGCAGAGGGAGGTGACGGATGAAGTCCAGGGGTGGGAAGACGTGCCCACCCAAGACGTCCTCTGCTGGGAGGGAAGAGGGGACTTCGTGAGAAAAGTCAACAAGGGTTTTCCTGCGTCCAACTCGGAGAACCCTCCTGCCCAGCCACTTGGAAGATGCTGCTGCTTCTGGCCAGCGACCAGACGGGGCTGCTTCTGCAGCTGCTGGGGAGCCCGTGAGAGGGGTGTCCGTGCACATCGGGCCGCACCAAACCGAGCTGCCGATGACCGGCGCTTTCGATGCCAAATAAAAGTCTCACAACATCCAACTTTGCTGTTGACATTATTTTAGCATTTTTATTGTTACATAAAATGTCTATTTTTTAGTTGTTCCTGTTTTTATATCCATGTCGTTTATATTACTAAATATCTATTTTCAAATTGCTATCCATTTCCATTGTTTATTTTTGAAGTTTATGTTAATATATTTGTTTAAAGCATAACTTATTTCCTTGTGTGTGTTTATGAACTGCTTATGAACTTCCTGCGTTTAGAACACTGCTCGCTAGCTTTCACTCCCTGTCGTTTCCTGTCCAGCTTGGTTCTCAGCAGCCCGTGGAGACCCGTCCCAATCGCCGGCTCCCACCTCCTCCTCAACACCGGACAGTCATCGCCATCCGGTGCCCGTGTGGCCTGGACCACGGTCCTGGTCGCCCGTCCCACCCCGGTGCCCTGGCCGGGCGCGCACGGAAGCTGCCTCTTGGGTGGCTGAGGCCACAGGAGTTTCGGCCACTCCCTGCACCTCTGCCCCACCCCCCACACCGGCCTGGTCGGTTCCCTTCTCAACTGATGCTGAGCCTGGGGTACTTCTCAGCGGGTCCCCGCCGCGGCCGAGTGTGAGGCCTCCAGTCGCCCGACGATGACGTCCGCAGGGTCTGCCCCGGGGGCTGTGCTTCCGATTCTGCTCAGCGTGCCCCAGCCTTACCCCTTCCCTTCGTTCTGTGAGTTGGCGACGCTCCTCGTGATTCCCAGCCCGCAGACCCGAGAGTGGCGGAGCTCGGCCCGGGGAGCAGCGTCTGGCGCTTTCACACAGAACATCATGCCTCAACATTTGAAGGCGTCTCCCCCGACCTGTCCCCAAGGTAACGGACACCAACAGACAAGGAAACCCGCAAACACGGGATAAGCCCCGGGAGGGATGGAGGTGGGCCCAGCTCAGCCCCACCTGGCGGAGTCACCTCCTGGGCCTCCTCACCTGCGAGGCTAGGGCCCGGCTGGTCTCTGACCCCTCTCTGGGGCCAGCCCTGTGGGGGCACGTGGCGTCCTAATCTCTGTAGACTGATCAGGGCTTCTGAAACTCGGGGCAGGGGGTGAGGCTCTACAGAAAACCTTGTGGGCGAGCCATGTTCTTCTCTCTCTGTAAATTGAGGATCCTCACTTTCTATTTGTGGCCTGTCTCATGATTAATTAAGATTGTAATCTCATTGATCAGGGCTCAAAATGATGTTAGCTACAACATCTAATGTATCGACGGGGCTAATAAATGTCAAATGGCCATTTGCATCACAGCCGTGCGGGAGGGCTGGGCTTGCCCACGGTGGCGGGGGAGCCAGCCCGAGCTGCCAGGCAGCTGTGTGACCTGAAACCCACAGACGACGGGGCCCCCTCTTCCGGTCAGGGCTGCTCATCCCGGGGGTCTGCGGGCTCAGCCACCCTGGAGCCGTGAGCACTTCAAGGTTAAAAAACAGCCCCAAAATATGAGAAGAAACTGCAACATCAAAAGTAACGAGTCTGTAATGAGTGGCATTTCCACGAGAGCCGCACGTAGGGCGCTGTCGGATCTGGTGGGGCTGACGGCTGGGCCGCGGAGGGTCTCACCGAGGCTCCGCCCCGGCCGGCTGCGACCCTGACGCCGGGCGGGCCAGGCTGCGGCGTCTGCTGCGTGTGCTCCCGGCAGCTTGGAGGCGAGTGAGCCTCTGACGAAGGCCCTAACCGTCGTTGACAACGTTCTCACGGTTTGAAGTTGAAAGTCAGGGCTGACGGTCTCTATCTAAACTTAAGTAAACGCTCCGCGGACGGCTGTGTCTGATCCCCGCTCCGGCCTCTTCACGTTGGAAAAGAGCCGTTTTCAAACCGGCCGGGTGCAGAGCAGCCAGACGCGGTGGGGAGACCCGGGTAGCAGCTCGGTCAGAGAGGAGTGTCTCTCCTCATTCCCTTAACGGAGAAAACAGTTAAATCTTAAAACGGAATACTAATTTAGGCAAGTTACGAGTTGCTTTGCCAAATCCTCCTCTAGAGTAAGAAACTTCAAGAGTGTAAGATGTTGGAAGCAGAGATCAGTGCCTTTAAAGAACATCTGTTTTCACTTTTACTAACACTGAAAGGGGCTGTTGTCAGGATATTGTCCTACAGAAGTCATCACTCCAGGAGCCACGTCACAAATTCTACTGCGGCTGATGTGCAATTCGATCTCAGCAGCCACGCCTCCGATGTTTACGCCTTCTGTGCGACGTGCAAAGGTAACATGGATCCCTTTCAGGAAGAGGCAGAACTGAAGGTGCTTCGTGAAGCGTTTTTCTCACAACCCAGCAGATGAAGCAGCTCGGCGAGGACGCAGGTGGCCCACCGGTGGCCACCCACGCACCTGGCACCTCCGCCTGGGTGGTCTGAACCTCAGAGGGCACCTCAGAGATGCTGGGGAGTGTGTCCGAGCCCGTCAAGTTCCGGACAGTCCCTGAGACTCGCCTGAGCTCAGATTTTTGTGATTCTATTTATACTATCCTTTAAAACTCTTGGGAATGGAGTCATTTGGAATATGATATTGGTAATGTCCCAAGCTAAGAAATATTCATGAAAGAGCCTTTTCCCCTTTTGCATGTGCACCATATGGGTTTGGAGTCTTTCAAGCGCAGTATTTGGATTTTGGAACAAATGCAGAATTATTTTTGGAACGAGTGAAGCACTTTGTTACATGTACTGGAGCATTTGTGGGCAAGAATATTTGTACATAAAACATCGACCTGCTCTTCAGGCTCCGTGACGCTTTGTAGCCACATCAAGGGCAGCCAGACGCCACTGCTCGGTGGAATGAAAGGCCCTGATCAAGGGCAGAGAGAGCCGTGTCGCTGCTCACCGCACACGCGTGGCCCTGGCCCCTCAGCCTGTCAGTGGCTGGGGCAGAGGAGCCTTTTCTGCGGGCTGCTTCGTGCATTGCAGGACGTTAGCCACATCCCTGGCCTCCACCCGGTAGATGACAATGCCGTGCACCCAGATATGACAACCAAAATGTCCCCAGTCGAGTGACGAGTAGTCCTGGGGGAACAAACTGCTCTCTGTGAGAACCCCTGGTTCCAGGGATGGTGTCAGGCCCTGTGGCGCTGGAAGGGAGCCCGGCTCACCCTCTCTCGGACCCCCAACGGGAGCACAGCACGTCCCTGCAGGCGCCATCCTGCATTGGGGGCGCCAGACTCCGGGGAGCTGAGCCACACCACGGCCGCCTGTCAGTGCCCGATCACACCGCGGTGCCCGAGGCCCAGCTCAATGTCCAGGGAGGTGACAGCATTTTCCAAAGGTCACTCTGAGAGTTAAAATTATCCACGGGATCTACGAACATTCATGTGACCTTTCCGTATTATCAAATAAACCTAACGTTTTAGGTTTCTAAACTGCTAGTGAAGTTTAGTGGAAGTCTTTTCTTTACTCTTTAGAAATGAAAAATGCCACTGTTTCCACACACTTCAATGTCCATGCAGTGAGATATTGAAAGGGCTTAAGACCGGTCGTGTACATGGGCATTTGGCAAACACCAACAGGCTGTCCTAAGTAGAGATAGAATTGTGACAGAATCCAGGGTCCTTTCCTCCCCTGAGCCTCCTGCCCCTCACCGCCCCCCGCAAGGTCGGACTGGGGTGCGGGACACAGGAAGGACCCGCAGGACTGAAAGGTGAAGGGGGTCTAATGTGGCCGAGACACCTCTCCAGCACCCCGTGTGTCTCTGTCCTTCTCACGAAGCCCCGAGTGAGGCAGTGCTGAGACCCACGGTGCCGTAGCTGGGGCCGTGGTCCCTGGGAGCCAGGGCCTCCACTGGGAGCCGGGCCACGTGGTGCTGGTGCTCTGAGGAGCCCACCTTCGAAGGGGAGGAGAGGAGAGTGCCCCCTGCATTGCTGTCACCCGGACACGCACGGCGTTTATGGTGCTCCCAGGGGATGTGGGTGCACAAATGGGCCGCGGTCTCGCTGGGCTGCTCAGAGGCTGCCGCCAGCAGCCGTGGGGCAGAGAACTGGCTGTTGGGGCTGGGAGGGTGGGGGTGAGCCTGAAATGGTAAGGGGGCCCCAGGCAGGTGCAGCTGCCCCAGGTACGCTCTGTAAAGGAGGCAGAGCAGAACCCAGGTCAGAATGCATGCAGGGGACTGAAAAATCATCTCTGCCAAAATGCAACACCCTTTCATGAGTAAGTAAAAAACCCCAACACTCAGCAAACTAAGAATACAACCCCTTTAATGTGATAAAGGGCAGTTGGAAAACCCACAGCTAACATTGTACTTACTAGTGAAGGAGTAAAATCTTTTCCCATAAAATCAAAAACAAGACGAGGACACCCACTTCCACACAGCACTGGGCGTCCCAGCCAGAGCAATCAGGCAAGAAAAAGAAATAAAAGGCATGCGGATTGGAAGGAAGAGCTGAAACCCTCTCTTTGCTGGTGACATGACTCTATGTAGAGAAAATTCCTTAGAGCCAACACCCAAAACTGAGAAATTACTGGAGCTACCACAGAAATCCAGCAAAGTTGCAGCATACAAGGCCAACTCAAAAATAAAAATCCGTTTTGTTTCTGTACACCAGCACTTTTAATCTAAAAGAAAACTAATGATACAATTTCATTTATAATATGCCCCAAAGAATAAAATGTCTACAAACGTTTCTGAAAGAAGCCACAAAACGAAATAAAGAGAAAGACACCCCAGGTCTGCGGTCAGTTTGCCAGTGGCCCTGCGGCGACCTGCGCATTCACACAACTCCTTTCCAAACCCGCAGGCCTTTGGGCAGAAACGAAACGCTGATCCTCAGATTCCCGGGCTGGGAGGGGCCCTACAAGTCAAACGGTCTCCGAAAAGCACACAGTAGGCGGCCCCACACCACCCGGTTTCAGGACTCCCTACGAAGCGTGTGTGCATCCGCCCCAGCGTCCGCGGTGGCAGGGCTGGCTTGCAGGTCATGCGTGGGCCTGGTCCGCGTGAGGGCAGGTTCGAGGCCCCCTGAGGTCAAGCAGGGCTACGCTGCGCCCCCCGCGCGGCGCCCCCCCCCCCACACACACACAGGTGCGCGGTTTGCAGCGGTCCGCGCCACCTCTGCCCCTTTCGCTTCTTGTGGGTGGTGTTTTGGTTTAAGAGGGGCCCCAAGCACACGGCTGAAGCTGTGTGGTGCCGAAGCCCAGGAGGGCAAATCCGTGAAGAAATAATCCTCATTCACAAATTCTAACAACTTTGTCATGAAAACCTGTATTTTGTCTTTCCTAATTTTCAGTTCACTCTATTTGGATCAGTTATTCATCCGCAGAGCCAGCCGGTGTTGCTCCGCCAGCCCGCGCCTGCGCACAGTCGCCGCAGCTGCGCAGCCCGGTTTCCGCGGGTCCCAGGGCTGTTTCCGCGGGTCCCAGGGCTGTTTCCGCGGGTCCCAGGGCTGTTTCCGCGGGTCCCAGGGCTGCACCCGCCGGTCTTGCCCTCTGCCCTCCGCCCCCCGCCCCCGTGCCGCTCGCCCTCCAGCTTCCTCGGAAGGCGCTCTCGCAGCCCGGGCTCGTGGAGACTCGGCCTTCACATGCAGTGACTGTGAACTCAGTGGACGTGAGACCCACGGGGCTCTCTGGTCTCACCGTCTGGGGTGGGGGGGCCTCAGTCGCCTCGTTCTTTATTCGGCTGTCTCTCCAGTGACGCTAGGCTGGGCCTTCCCCCGAGGCTCAGACACTCGCGCTTCTCCCCATTTCTTCCTGGAGACACACTGTCCCCGCGAAGGTCCTGTCCCGAGCCGCTCCGTCCATCCCGCACCAGGCTCCGCGCTTTCTTGCCGTTTCTCCTGCTTTGGAGGATGTGCCCCAGGGTTTCCGGCAAGAGGGGAAATCGGGAGGCAAACTTCTGACGTGGAAGTGTCTGATAACACCTAAAACATCGCATTCCGCCCTAATTTGAAGGGTCTTTTGAGCGGACCTGGCACTGCACCGTGGGAACGGCTTCCCGTCGGATCGTGGAATCCCTTCGGGCGCCAGAGCCACACCATGGCCCCGGGGGTCGGCCGCTGGTGCTGGGCCCCTGGCTCTGAAGCCCCGGCCGTGGCGCAGTGGGGGCCAGGTCTGCGTCCCTGGCGCCCACACCCGGGTTTCTCTTTCCATCCAGAAAGTCGTGTCCTTCAGTTCTGGAGATTTGTTAACTGTGGCGACGATTTTCTGCCCTCTGTGTCCCTGTCACTCAGGGATTCCGATTCCGTGACATGACGAACTTCCAGGACCGCTTGCCTAGGCTCCCCGCACGACTTCCTCCACCACATTTTCGAGCCCGTTCACTGAGTTTTCACTTGTGTTAGAGAGCCTGTTTCTGGGGTCGCTGCGGGCCCCCAATGCCATCTCTCCTCTCCTCGAGGTGCGATCCCTCTCTGGCCTCTCCCGCTGGCAGAGTCTGCGAGTGCGTACCTGTGGTCTCCATCGCTCCCGCCGGGAGGTGTCCTGTGCCTGGCAGCCGGCCGCAACACCTACTCGGGCCTCACGTCCTCGCCGGGGCCTGGCTGCAGGCTGCCTTTCCAGGGCTTGTCCCAGCTGCCGTGAGGACACGGGGCCCTGGACACGGCTCCCCGCTGGGCCTCTCTAGGGCCAGCTAATGGAGACCCACGCCTGCCAGCCTCGTCCTCTCAGGTGTGACTGTGCCCGGGGCGGGCGGCCAGTCTGAACCTGCTCAGGGACAGTTCCGAGGCCTGGGGCTGCACCATCAGGGATCAGGACTCTTCTGTCCCCGTGTCATGTGGTGGAGCAGCTTCCCTTGCTGAAGAAGAAAAATAAAAGTTTACAAAGAGGAGGGCTCCGGGGGCACCTGGACTGTGCCCGACGCCCGGAGAAGCCAGACACACCTGCAAGGGAGTTTAGACGTCCCATCAGCTTCCACAAAATAAAATCACAAACCGCCTGGTTTTCCACACGACGCCCCGTGCACACGGACAAGACTGGTTCTGGCTTCACGGCCAAGGTGGGACACCCACAGAACCGCCTGCGAGTCCGGCTCCAGCAGCAGCAGGGAGTGGGGGCTGCGACGGGCGGTGCGTCTCCCCCTCGTCCGGGGTCCGGAGTGAGGGCTCAGCCCCGAGGCGCGCCGGCTGGCGTTTGCAGAAGCAGCTGAGAGCCGCAGATTGTGTATCCAAAGCAATTATATTTCAAAAGATGTTCAAAGTTATTTTTAACCTTTTATAGTCCTCTCTGGTTTTCACTGTTCAGAGACTATTTTAAGCCTTTTCTTTCTTTATTAAATTTGGAAATGCGGATCAGGGCACTTCCTGCAAATTGTGAATGAAAGAGGAAGGGGTCCCTGCACCAGGAGGGAGGGGGCACCGCTGGTCAGGCAGGTGTTGGTCTGCCCAACACACTTGCCAGGCCAGGACACGCCCTGCCCACTGTGCCCCCAGGGTCCTGTGTCCACCTTGTCCCAGGCCACACCCTCATCTGTGCCTGCCGTGGAAAGTGGTGTGAAGCGTACTAGCAGAGCTGGGAGGGAGGGGTCCCCTCGGGGTCCTGCCCTGCACTCGGTGGCCCCACTGCTCCTCCCGTCTGGGCCCCTCTGTGGGTCTGAGCCCCCGAGCCTGCAGGCGACTCTGGTCGGCCCTCTGGACCTCCCCACACGTGTCCGTTTGCTGCTCACCCTGATTTAATGGCAACCAGAGGCACTTCTTTCTAGAAGTTCTTTGATAATAGTCACAGGTGCCTCTTCCCTTTTTTCAAGTACGTGTGCTTTCTTCTTTTTTTTTTCAGTCGACTAGATAAAAAGGTGAAGGGATGGAGCAGCGCAGATTGGCAGTTACAGAATAGTCATGGGGGTGTAAAGTACGGCACAGGGGATACAGTCAGTGACATTGTCATGGTTTCGTGCGGCGCCAGGTGGCACATTGTGAGTTCTGTGGCTGCCCTTTCCATTTCCATTGCTCAGTCCTGGCCTTGAACTCTGCTCTCCCCTCG
Organism: Trachops cirrhosus; assembly: GCA_028533065.1. Lineage (NCBI taxonomy): Eukaryota > Metazoa > Chordata > Mammalia > Chiroptera > Phyllostomidae > Trachops > Trachops cirrhosus. The sequence continues at coordinate 147,525,464 of CM052543.1, forward strand.
TGTCCAGCTGTTCCCCGGTGGCTTCGCTACTCTGCCACCCGTTTTCAGAGCCCACCGAAAAAAAGACACTCTGCACTTGGACGTGAAGCTGGGATTTGGAGAGGGCGGGGGAGGGAACATGGGTGACCTGGTGGGGGAGGGCGAAGCAGAGCCAAGGCATGTCCCTTGAGCGAGGCACAGAGTGTGGGAAATGGGCGTGGGCAGGGGGTCACCTTGGCCGGACACCCTGGTTCATGGGAGCTGAGATATGACGAGTTCTACTGGAAAATTTTTTACTTTAAAAAATGAGAACCACACAAAAAATATCACATTGGAATTCCCTCCAGAAGAGCATATTGAATAGTACAAGCTTCCATTTTGTGTGTGCGTATTTCTGCACGTACACTTTAGATATTTTTCTTCTTCTGTTGGTTTGGAGGAGCCCTTTTTAACTGAGGTCAATTTTTCATGCAAATTCACAGATCTTAAGGGTACATTAAGACTTTGTTTTTCAGAGCCATTTTAGTTTTATAACAGAATTGGAAGGAGGTGTAGAGATTCCCCGTGCCCCCCGCCCCCACCCACGGCAGCCTCCCTGCCATCAACACCGTGCCCTGGAGAGGACGTTTGTTACCAGGATGAACCACGCAGACCCGTCCGTCGCCCAAGTCCGTAGTGGGCGTGGTGGCCGGCCCTGGTGTTGGACACTCTGCGGGTCTAGGCAAATGCAAGGTGCCACGTCCAGCGTGGCAGCAAACCTGGCCTTTTACTTCCCTCAAACCCCGCTGAGCTCTGCTGTGTGTGTCTCTCAGCCCCAACCCCGGCAACCGCTCACCTTCCCGCTGCCCGCACAGCTCGGTGAAGGGTGCGCTGGGATGACCTTTCGATAACAAAGGCGGGGCACTAGTTTCCTACGACAGGAAAACTCGGCCAGTCGGGCCGTGGGCGGGGCCCGTTCCAGCCTCTGGGGCCATCCAGGCTCCTCCGCCCTGGGCCGTGGGCGGGGCCTGTCCCAGCCTCTGGGGCCGTCCTCGCTCCTCGGCCCTGACCTGCACCACGCACCTCCCTCCGCTCCGCCCTCCAGCCGCCCTCGCCTCCTGTGTACCAGACACCCGTCACGATGCGACAAGCTGCTCCCCGGTCACTTTAACATTTGCTGGAGTTGAATTTTTAATGTTAGCAACAGCATCGCACTGAGACGTCGGTTTACCGATAACCACTTCTGAGCACGTTTTCACGTTCTCATCGGACACCTGTACGTCGTCTTCGGGGAAATGTCTGTGTCAGTCGTTGTGTGGGTGCTTTCACGTGACTGCGTCCCCCTCCTACGCTCTCCATGCGTGTTTGAGAGGTGACGTGTTTCCTTAGGACTTCCCGAGTCAGGACGACAAAACCAGCCCTTGAGCTCGCTGTGGTCGTGTGGCTGAGCCAGGGTGTGAGGCTGAGCTCAGCACCCCCGGACCGGGGGCACCGAGCCGGGTCTCGCACTGTCCGTACCGGTAGGGACGCCGGGACACGTACTGACTCAGACAGGGAACAAAAAGACTTTGCACAGAATCAACACTTTAACACTTCGTGTATACGTAAAAAGAGGAATTAAAACGCCAACTTGACAACGTTTGGGAACCCCAGAATCGTTTTCTAACACCAAACCCAGGGCCGGTAAGAAACAGCCCAGGACACTGAAGTGTCAGGGGCTGCTGTCGGTGGGGCCGTGTCTGCCCTCGAGCCGCACATCCCCTGGGCACAGCGTTGTGTTTACCGGAACTCTATATAAAACTCGGAGAAATGAACAAAACCAAACAGACATGGGTTGCGTTTTGAGTCCTGAGAGTTCAGAACTTAGCTGGATGGCATGTTTGCAGAGCCGTCTGGAACAAAACCAGTTGGGGGTCTCGATGCCGAGGGGCAGCACGCACCATCGCCCTGCCCTGCCCTGCCCGACCCACAGGACCGAGCTCTCGTAACCGCCGCGGTCGGGAAGGTTTTCGGTCTGGCGGGACAGGTCCCGAGGGTGTGGAAAATGAGATTTCTGGCTTCTAGGCCCAGAGTCTCCAAACCATGAAACTGGGAGCATCTGGAAACACTGATTTGCGTTGTTGCAAGAGGCAGAGAGGGTGGCGGGGGCCCGGAGGAGCCTCGCAGCCCGGCTGGCCCTGGGGGGCGCCGTCTCCCCATCGATCTTCCCCTCGTGAGCGCGGCAGGCACACCGTGGACCCCCAGGACGTCAGTCAGAGGCGGCCTTCACCCTCACGGACTCTGTTCTCAGGGTTCTCACGACTCGTGAGGCCCGGGGAGTCTGCAGACCTGCCCACGAGGGCCCGCGGTCAGCCAGCGAGGAGCCGCACAGAGGCAGACAGCCCGGACGTGGAGCAAGAGCGTTCCCCGTGGCCACGCGCGTCGGAGCTGTGCAGCTTCAGTCCTCAGGTCGCCCTGCGCCCTCAGTCACGGCGCTGACCCCCCCTCTCCAGTTTAGGGAAGAGCAGCTGACAGAGGGGACAGGTGTGGACCGTGGGAAATGCAAAGACCTTCATCCTTCACACGAACCGCCACGAGTTTCTGGAATAAGTTGGCTTTTTCATGTGAGAGCTCCATTCCCAATTCAAGACTAGCCACAGCGCCCGGTGTCAGTGCACACAGGCTCGTGAGCACGGTGACAGCGGGGGGCTCAGAGCTCAGATAGCACCAGGGCCGATGCTGAACACACGGGCTCCTGGGGCTCACCGTCCCCCCAATGGACCCGTGAAGCACCTCCCTGCACCGGAGGTTCATCGTGCCCCAAAGGGCCAGCTGCTTCCCTCCTTCCTCCTCACTTTGCTTTGTGGGACCTCACCCTCCTCACCCTCGGACATCGGACCACGGGGCTGGGTGCCTGTGCTCTGCAGGCGGGGTCTCGGGACTGCCCACCCGGTGAGGATGGTGTTGGGACCAGCCGCTGTCACGAGGGCTGTGTCCCCACACACGGGCTGGCCGCGTGTCCCGCCTCCCATAGGGCTGCTTCCTGTGCGTGGACAACTGTGTGATAAAAATGCTTCCCCCTGAGAGGGGCGTGATTTATACCAACCTTGTCATTTCAGATCCAAAACGAGCCTATTCTAATATCTCTGGGTTATGGGCAGACGCATCGGCATTGAGGCAGCGCACCTGACCTTGGCTCATGCGCCCACACGGTGGGCACGTGGAGGCATTTCCAGTTCACCCAGGGGGCATCAAGAATCGCAGAGAGCCTGTGGCTATTAGCACACTCGGACTTTCGACACCGGCCTCTGGTTGCCCACACGCCAGCCCTACAAGCAGAGGCCACACACGCGGAGGAGATGCTCTGCACCCGAAGGGGACACAGTTCGGTTGTGAACAGACAAGGCTTTGCACAGGCATCTTGAGTGAAGCTTTAATAGAATGCCCTTCCCTTATCTGTTGGAGTGCTGCACCTAAATACAAGAAAATACCCTATGGGAGTGTCCGCTCTGCGACCCGTGACCACGCCCAGGGCCTCAGCTCCGGGTAAACCCGGGTGTGCGCCGGCCCTGGACTCGGGTGGGGGGGGGCTGTCCCTGGGGCAGGCCCGCACACCTGGACGGGCGCTCGCGTCCGCCCTGCGGGTCGGAGCCGGGTCACTGCAGCCGAGCGGAGGAAACGTCTGAAATTCGCATCAGGAGGCGGGGAGCCCTCCCGCCCCGGGAGGAGTGTGGCGGCCGCTGCCGCAGGCCCTGCGGCCGTGGGCGGGCTCGCTCTGCACTGAGGGCGGGCGGCTGCGGCCGCAGAGGCTTCCCGGCTGACGTTACGGGGGACACGGCCCTAACGAGGCCACAGGGGCCGCTGTCGGTCCTGACTGCGTCTCACCTCCTCTGCCTCGTCCTGAACTGTGACTTCCTTCGCTGGCCACGGCCTGCTGGAGCCGCATGGGGAAGGAGGAGGAGAAGCTGGCAGATCCCACTTTTCAGTCTCCACACCAGACTCCCCTCGGAGAGAGACGCACCTCAACATAGTCCCGGGTGCTCAGCGTCCCCGCCCTGCGCCCAGACGCTGCGCCGCCTGCCCGCGGACCTGCAGGTAGGGCGCGAGGGCCGCGGTCAACCCGCCCGGAAGAGCCGCCCGGGAGCAGGCGCGGGGCGCCCAAGGGCGTCGTCTCAGCCTGGGGACGGGGACGCAGCCCCCAGGACACCGGAGGCCCGGCAGAGACACGGGAAATTAAAAGTCATTTTCTGCCTCTCTGTCCTTATCTATATAATTGTAAAGGGGGAAAGAGAAAGAGCTACCCAAGTTCATACACAAAAGTTAGAATTCCTGTTCTACAGGGGCCTGTAAATTCCTTTTTCTTTTTGTAAAAAAAAAAATGTAATTGCATTTTTAAGATGCTTGTGGATGCAAAGGTACAAAGGTATGGAATTCAAAAAGCACAAGCTGTGTGATAAGAAGCACAGCTCACCCCACTGTCCCCGGGCCCAGGCCACGTCCACGCTGTCCCCAGGCCCGGCCACGTCCACTCTGTCCCCAGGCCCGGCCACGTCCACAGCCACTGGATGCTTGTCTTTCTCCCCTTCCCCAGCTCGCCCGCTCTGCCGAGTCCCAAGTCCCGACCCTCTTTCAGGCTCTGCCTGGGCCTGACCCACCTGAACCAGGATTTCCCACCCCGATTCCACGGCAAGTCTTACACCTTTTCTTCCTGCAGCTCACGGTCCGGAGCTCCTGGACAGGACGGGGCCGGCAGCCGCGCCTGCCTCCGATGAGCGCTCAGCCCCGTCGCCTGCTGCCCTGCAGCACGGCTTCTTCAGGGCGTGCGAGAGCCAAGCCCAGGTCAGACCCGGTCCCAAACGCTGATCGCCTTTCGAATGAGCTCGCACTGCACTGACTGCAGGTGGCCCAGGCGGGGGGAGTGTGCAGGGCCTGAGTCACCGGAGGTCAAACCGAGGGGCCGGGGCAGGGTGGGCGGGGGCGGGGCTGGCCTCTGAGACCTCGCTGCAAACACAGCACCCCTGTTTACATCTCGGAGTTTTTCCCGTCACTCAGGGAGCCACCGCGGGGAGGACGGAGGACTCTACCCCGGCGTGCTGAAGGAGCCTGGCCAGGAGCCAGGAGCCTGGCCCACAGTCGGCCACGCGGGCCTGGGGGGAATTCGGCCTTTATTTGGTACCGGGGGAGGAGGGACGGGAGCGTGTGGGGTGGGAGACGCTCGGAATATCCGTTGTGATGAAAAACTCGAGTGTCTGCGTGAGCTGTGAAGTCGGCGGCTCAGGGCTTTTTCCTTCGCTGCGGCCCCGACGAAAGACAGCCCCCGTGGGTCCCGCGGCGTCCTGGCCCGCGTGCGCCGACCGAGCGGCAGCTGGCTCCCGTCAGGAGCAGAGGGCCACCCGCCGCAGGTCTGTCTACCCGGCGTTCACAGGCGCGGACTTATAAGGGCGCCGGGCACCGCCGCCGTCCTCTCCGTCAGGCACACCTCGACAGCGGTTTACACTTGGCCCGGAAAGGCGGCGAACCGTCCGCACGCTCGGCTGTCGCGGGGGGAGAGCGTTAGTCAAAGAATCAGTATTTCATTTCTGAGCCTTGAAACAGACTCTCTCTTTCTCTCTCTCTCTTTTTTTTTTTTTTTTTTTGCTGATAGCAGATTTACCAGCATCTGGTTGTTGTATTCCAAAAAAAAAATATAAAAAATGGGGTTTTTCTCTCATATTATTACGTTTACAGCCAGGACTTAGCTGTTTCCTATGCGTGCATCACTAAAGTTGAAGCGTTACCTTTCATAAAAAAAATATTTTAAAGCTGATAAGTGGCCACAGGAAACCTGAACCATGGAGGGTAAGAAGCAAAATGACAGAGAACCTTCTCCCACTGACAGCGGCTCCGGTGGCGACGGCTGGAACGGTGGTTGTCCCCGAGCCACGCGGTCTGCACGGTCCACACGCCACCCTCGAGGGGCAGGGAGCCTGGCGCCACCACGTGAGGGGAGCGCCGCTCAGCAGCGGCCACGGCACCTGAGCAGAGTTTCCCGAGGAAAACGAGGGTCCTGTTTGGCAGAGTGGCGGCCACCACAGTGGTGGTGGGCCGCCCTGCCCCCGGCGTTGTGCAGTGTGGGGCCCAGGACAGGGCCAGACCACCCACAGGACCCCACCTCCTCCCGCAAACGTGGCCGCCGGCAGTGCCGAGCGGCAGGCTCTGACTTCTCTCCCATCGCAGCAAAGGTGCATCAGACTCAAGCCTCAGGCTCTCCTTCTCCCTCATGTGGGCCCCAGCTCTGAGCCAGAACGAGATGCCCAGAAAGGTGGGAAATTCTGTTTCCTCGTGTGAAGGGGGCTCACCCAGCCCCACCGCTGAGCTGCGCAGAGCACGTATGGACCTCGGAGAGCTTCCCGTTTCTCCTCCTTGGTTCACATTTGCGGGCACGGAGGCCGGAGAGGGTGAGCCCCTTGGCTGGTCCTCGGCTGGTGGGTGGTGGCCGAGACCCAGCAGCCAGAGCATGGTGACCCCTGGCTGGCCCTGTTGCTCACTCCCCTGCCCGCCAGCCCATCCTTCATCGCTCTCACCTGACGTGGCTCAGCTGAACAGGTGTTTGTTCCTCTGCTCAGAAACTACGTTTCTCTCCATTTCAGAGCCATCCAAACCCTGTGAACCCGAACTAGCCTGACCAACCTGACCCTGACACCAGCAGCACGGGCCCCGGTTCGGATGCTGGGTGCTCATTCTGCACGGGCACGGACACACGCCTGGTCCCTGACAACCCAGAAACGGGGGTGCCTACTCTCCTGTTGTCGGCACCCCAATCAAAGAGAAACTTCTCTGGCATGTGAGCTGCTATTGATTTAATGAGGCCCCTTTCAATCATGGATCTGGGTAACCATCATAACTCTGCGTAAGTAGCTTTTTATTTGAGACTAGCACTTTCACTATCACCAACATAAGTGGTTTGGACTTGAAAAGAACTAAAAGCCTAAAAATTTCCCTTCCTGCTCATTAAACTGAGTCTTCATCCAGCAACATTTACGGAGCGCCCACCGTGTCTCGGATACTCAGCTGAGCGTGGAGCCGTCTATGAAGACAAAACGCACGTTCTCGCCCTTCACACGCCTAAATCTGGAGGCGCTGGCGGGCTTTCCGCCTGCACGCCTCACCGTGTGCTCCCACACCGCCATCCCGGCCCGGGGCTCCATCCGTGACGCATGCGTGTGCTGTAGGCGCTGGGAGGCTCCCCGAGACGAGAGGGTCTGTGGACGGACCGCACCCAGCGCCCCCGTCACGCCCACTGCAGAGTCACATGTCCTCCACACGCGGGGCCCCCGCCTTCCCGGGCAGCTGGCGCCCCGTCAGCTGCTGGGTGCGGAGACTTTTGTTGAGGCTCACAATGGAAGGCATTGGATGGCCTCAGTTCTGCATGCAAAAAATCATCTTTTTCCTTGTTTCTCCTTTCCTCAACTCAAAGAGTCTTTTCCTAAAGCCCACGGGGAAAATCAAGGCAGCGTTAAACAAATGCACTTCGGAAAAAGAGTGAAAATGGGAAACCAAAGCAACACCTCAGGCTTGACTCACAGCGGCAGAGAGCAGCTTCCTGGTGGCAGGAGGGGCCGGGAGGGGCCGTGGGGAAAGGGGCCGGGGCCAGCGGCCAGGCTCAGGCCGCAGCAGTGGGTGGGCGGCAGATGGAGTCCCGTGTGTGTTTCCAATTTGGGGAAGAGAAATGCACTGTGAAGGCTGTAAATGTACGTGGCCTTGACCTCTCTGAACGGCGTCCTGCTCTCTGGACACCTTCCTGTAAACAGTGGTTGTTTCACGAGACTCTGAGGGAGAAGCAGGCTGGGCCCTGGCCCCGGACCAGCCACATGGCCTGCAGGCTGGGCCACCGGACTGTGGTGACCGAGGAGGTGAGGGGGGTCCCTGCCCCGATCCTGGGCCCCCACGGGCGCTGTGCCGTCTGTCTGTCTGTGTTTGCTGGGCTCACCCAGCGGGGGTGGGGTGGGTGTTAGCATTCTGAGGTCTGACCGCCGGTAACAGCCCTCCCGGGGCGAACAGACACCGAAAATCCCGCGGCAGGCAGCCCCTCGCCGACGCCGGCCTCAGCGTGGCCGGCGCCCACACTCCCCTCTCTTTCCGTCTGAGTCAGATTCCGGTGCTCAGAGGCAGGCCTGTGTTGTCCTCTGTCAGTGGGGTGGCCGGGCCAGGCCATGAAGCCAGGCGCGGCTGCGACCCCCAGAGGGCGACCCCCATGGAGTCTGGCCGAGGGCGGAGTGGACGTGCATTCCCTCACCTCTGTCCCTGCGACGCCGTCGTGCACAACCGCACCTCGACTCTGTACTTGGGGTTCTCGTTAGACTCACAGGATGAAGCTCCGGTCCCGTCCCCCAGGCCCCGCGGCGAGCCTCTCGGACCCGTCTCCCCAGCTGCTAGGGGCGCGGAGGCGCCGGCCAAGCGGCTGGAAGGGGCCCCCCTGCAAACCCGAGCCCCCTCAGCACTGCTTCCCGCAGCATCCTGTGGTCCGGCTCACGAGAGCCGGCTGGTCATCGCGTCTCTGCCCAGAGTGCAGGGCGGGGCGTCGCCCTCCGTGCTCCCTGCTCCATGTCCAGACCCCACGACGGTGCTGGACACGCAGCGGGTGCTCGGCGCAGGCTTGCTGGGCGAGTGAACGGCCGTGTCCAGCTGCGGCCACACCCCCGGTCACTTGCAAGTGTCAGGCCACCACGGGCACCTGTCCCAGGCCAGGGAGAGCTCTGCTCCGGCGACTCCTCCTCTGCATCCTTTAGCTTCGGGTCTGTCGTTGGGCTCATGCCTGTTGTACCTATTCTTGACCATCGCTGTCGCTGGGACGTTCGTGCTTGCTCTCTGAACCCAGTCACAGCCCCAAGTCACGGAGCCAAGCGGGCTGGTGGGACCAAGGTCCCCGGCCCCTGCCTGCCTCCCAGCAGCAGCCTGAGTCTCGTCCGGTCGGGCTGTGGGCTGAAGCAGTGACCTGAACCCCCCGCAGCCTGGACTCCCGCTGCCACACGCTGCTCTCGGGTCTTCTTTACAAACCAAGAGCAGATTCGGGTTAATTTAAGCAGAAAAGCGATGCATCGCAAGTGTAAGGTGGCAGAAGCACCTCCAGGCCCATCCGAGCCTGCTCTCACTGCACCTCCACCAGAGGGGCGGGCAGCCCCTCGACGCCGGGGGACACCAGGCCTGGCGTCGCCCGGGGGCCGCCGAGGTCTCCTGCTGGTGCAGCCTGCGTGCGACACAGGACCCAGGAGGGAGGCTGTGCAGAGACACCTCCCCCCGCACCAGGCCTGAAGCGCGTCCGCACGGTCATGGCTGTCTGACGCGGGCTGTGCTCGCCAGCACTTCCCACTCAGCTTCCCTCAGAAGAGCATCTGCCGGAAGACGGCCCGTGGCCACCGCGGTCAGCGCAGGTCATGTGATCCAAGAATCCAAGAAGACGCCAGCCCCAGGAGCCGCGGTAAGTGTTTGCTGCGAATGACGGCGAAAGGTGTCTGCCTGCCAGCCTCCCCGGGCCTCCCTCCGGGGACGAAGGAAATAAAGCTGAACTTTTGGGGTGGTTAGAACTTTGATAGAAATGTAGAGAATTTTATAAATGTCCTCCCAGAGGCATGCATGGTGGTAATAACTGGAGGTCACCGACAACTTTGAGGGTTGTATTGGGAATGTACGGAGCGCACTGGCCAGGCAGCTCCGTCGGTTGGAGTGTTGTCCCGTACACCAAAGGTTGCAGGTTCGATCCCCGGTCCAGGCACGTGCAGGAGGCAACCGGCCAACGTCTCTCTCTCTGTGTCTCCGTCCTTTCCTCTCTGAAATCAGTGAGCACATTTGCACTCAGAGCTGCGGCCCAGAGAGCACAGGTCAGTGTGGTGACAGGAACCTGGGTGCTCTGCAAGGCCAGTCGCCCCGGAGTGCGGGAGTCACGGCTTAAAGCGCGTCATCTGGACAACTGCCACTCGGCTGTCGTGGGGGGGGGGCGGGGGGTTTAAACCACAGCTCAGGACTCCACAGTGAAACTGCTGGGAGCCCAGCTGACCGTTCCTCACACCACCTGCCGGTTTCTAACCCAGCGCTCCCCCTTGGGTTGTGGGGGAGGGCGGCACTTCCGCTGAGGGCAACCCGACAGACCGGAGATGAAACTGGGACGCGAAGCAAAGCCTCAGTCCCGGACCGTCGAATGTCGTCCTGTCCCCCAGGGAACCGGTTCACACGGTCAGACCCCCAGATCCCCGTCGTCAATCACGACCGAGCATGGTTAATGCACTTTCAGTGTCATTCCTTTGAAACTTTCGTGGAACCATTTAAGGAGGTGACTCAGGCTCTTGTACAGGGAAGTCTTGTCCGTCTTCAATTGAACGGCCAATCGCCTTCGCCGTGGATTCCATCAGACGCTGAGTCACCGCCAGCCGGGAAAATACTGACCTCTGGGTAAGCAAGAAACTTTCAGTGAAACTCTTGCACGAGATAAACAAGCTGTTTAAAAGATTCTGGAGTTGGCACACCCACTCACGTGCGTGCGACGACGGTGTCTGTCTCTCCACTTGTGTGAATGTGTGAAAACACACTGTGGGACGCCTCAAACGAGAGGAGGGCCCCGTTCACCCCACGGAAACACCAGGTGTGTGCTACTTCTAGTAAAAGTGTGTCTGCGTGATGCTGGTATCATTTAACAGAACACGAGAAACAAATACTATGTCACACTGCACTTTTAGATATATGTTAGGGAAGGCTAGTCATCGACAATAAATAATTGTTTACACTGTTAACAAAGATTCAGGAGGAAAACAACCGCTCTAAGCGGAGCGGTGGCTGGCGGCGAGAGCCAGGCTGAAGGCTTGCTCTGCGGGCGGGCAGGTCCGCAGCGGAGTGACGCACCAGGGGCGCGGCCACAGCGCGGGGGGCGGGGCGGGGCGGGGCGGGGCGGGGCGGGGCGGGGCCGCGAAGCAGGTGGCGTCATTGTCCTTCCGCTTGTTGAGTAAATGTATCCCGATGCCTCACTGCACAGAGCCCACCAGGTAGCGCGTCACCTGTCTCCGAACGACGGGCCGTAGAGACCAATGTGTTTTCACGAATAACACCAAGAAATACACTAACGGAAAACACGAAACACGTGTAAGGCAGGCTCGTTCTGCCGAGCGCCGGCGGCCCCAAGGTTTCCCAGAAAACCTCCGCTTGGAGGCTCATTTGCTGCGCTGCAGAAAATAATGAATAGCAATTTTCCTTATGAAGTGCTTATTTGCTTTAAAAATAAATTAACCACAGATTCTTTAAATAACAAACATCCTTAGCACACTGAAGACCCAATGCGACTTGAATTTCGCCCGTATTCTCAGGCGTACGCATGAGTGATTGCGCGCTCCCAGGGTCAGCTCTGCAAACATACTTTGCAAAAAACTGAGCCAGTCGCTCAGATGGAATTTCCACAGATGCCAAACATTTGAAAGTATCTGGATGATTGATTCCATTTTTCGTTTTCCATCTGAACGTTCCTGCCTTGCTAAGGGCAGACGTTGCCGCAGTGTGCACCGGTTTCTCAAAGTGGGTTTGAGAAGAAAATCACAACCACCAAGCCCCCACACGCGGGACCGCACGTCACCAGACCTGCGGGTCGTGAGGGTTCAAATAGAAGTCAAACTCTAACGAGCTCTCACTTCTACGTATAAATCACTCCAGAAAGAGCTGGGCCCAGCGGACGCCGCCACTGCGGGGTCCGTAACATTTGTTCCCACTGTTTCCCATGGCTGCGTGATTTCAACACGCTGACGATGAAGACGGCCTTCCTCCGTGCTGTGGGCACCCCCGAACTCACCATTAGGGACCCTCGGTAGGGCTGGAGGGGAGCACAGTCATGGAAGGTGACAGCCGCCAATCACTGTAAGTAGCAGCTGCCGATTGATTTCACCAAAAAGAAAAAAAAAGACAGAGAGAGAGAGAATGTTTATTGCTAACACTTCAACTGAAATGCCTCTAAGATTCCACCAGGCAACTCCAGGTGTGCTGTGAGGTCCAGACCTTCGTCAGGTCCGTTGTCACCTTACTGTCGTCATGGTTACGGAGGACATTCAGTTAGGGTCCCATCTGAAGAGAGTCCCACATCACCAACTGTGAACAATGCAAATTCTACTTACTTTCTGTCTGTGCGTCCAGCCCCTATTTTTTGTGGAAGTGCCATGTACTGCCAATTATTTAAATGTGCAAGGCAGCTAAAGTATATGTTGGTCTTAGTAAATTTAAAGATAAAAAAGCCCTGACTGGTGTGGCTCAGTGGGTTGGGCATCGTCCTGCAAACCAAAAGTTCACAGGTTCGATTCTGGGTCATAGCCCTGGAGAAGCAACAGATCGATGTTTCTCTCCCAGTCTTTCTCCCTCCCTTCCTCTCTCTCTAAAAATAAATAAAATATATTTTTAAAAGACAAAAATAAAGTGTCTGTTTTGAATATGGGATCTCTTCTCAAACTCAGATGTCCCCGCTCTGTGGGGAGAGAATGCCCACCCCCAACTGCTACTTTTTTTTTGGCAAAGTTACCAGTTTTTCTTTTTTAAGATTTTATTTATTTATTTTTAGAGAAAGGGGAAGGGAGGGAGAAAAAGAGGGAGAGAAACATCAATGTGTGCTTGCCTCTCTTGTGCCCCCTACTGGGGACCTGGCCCACAACCCAGGCATGTGCCCTGACTGGGAATCGAACCAGCAATCCTTTGGTTCACAGGCCCACGTTCAATCCACTGAGCCACACCAGCCAGGGCATACACTGCTACTCTTTAATGGGTGTTTTTGTAAATATGTAGTAATGATTCCATGATAAAATAAAAACAATATGATACGTTAACAAGACTCATACTGAAATCTCCAGCTTTTCTGTGATGGCCAGTGATGAAGGGAAGGCCGACAACCAGTGGAAGGACATCGAGCGGCAGCCAGCAGGAGAGGGCGTCAGGCCGGCTCGGCCGTCCTCAGAGCCTGGACGCGGGCCCGTGACAGCACGGTGGTCCCTGTGGGACGTGTCCGTGGTCAACAGGTTGGCGCACGGTCGGGGGGCTGCAGGGTCTCTCCTGAGCACGTCTGTGTGAGCCCAGCGGCCCCACAGCACGCCCGCCACAGAGATTGCGAGTCCACGTGTGGCAGGATCAACGTGGCCAGTGAATAATTCGGGAGATTTCAGTCCATTTTCTAAGTACGGATTTCCTGTGCAGCTGTGAACAGATCACAGACTTCCACTGCCCAGACACCGTGTACGATGCGGTGAGACGCTCCTTCGTGGCCGAGCACAGGAGAGAATATGACACAGAGGGGGACTTCCAGGACAGTAAACACGGTGAAAGGCTTAGTAATAGACATTTTTGATCAGTTTTCAGATTCTTCAGGCAGCAGTACAGGGTGAGCACACGTTATCTGCGCTGATGTTCTCGGGCTCCTGAGATAACAAATGCTCCTGTCATTTCCCTCGTGGACGTGACAGGCCTGGGCTCCAGCGGCTGTCCTGCCCAAGTCCAGGCCGCCACTGGGCGGGAACCGGCTGAGCCCTTCCGCCTGCCTCTCAGCCCACGTCCTCGGCTCTGCTCCATCCAACTGCCCCGCGGAGGCTGACCAGGGAGGCCGGCTCCCCAACGGGCCATGCGGCCCGTCCTTTCTGCCCAGACCCACGGAGGTGCCAAGGGCCCCCCAGGGTCTCACAGACGCGTCGCCCTCTGTCCAGGATGCTCTGCTCCAATCCCCCACTTTCAAGTGCGTTCCAATGTCGCTGCGCCCAGGTCTCCGAGAGAGCTCCGAGCAATGTCACCTTTTGTCAGCAACAGCACCTGGGCCACGTCGCTGCTGTGTGGCCGTGTGCTCCCGGCTCTGTGGCCCACGCTCGGACCACGGTTCTGCGGCGTTTCCATAGAAGGGGCACCGGGCAAATACCTGTTCAGGTGACGCTCGGCGGCCTCTGTCCGTAAACATGCTCACAAATGGCACGCTTATTTGTTCTCTCAGTATTCCGCACGTTGTGTGTGCTGAGTGCCCTCTGTGACAGGCATCGCGGGGCAGCCACGACCAAGGACACGAGTCTCATGGAAGAGGCAGGGCAGGCCTGGGATGAGTCCAAAAGGGGGCTAAGGAGCTGAGGTTGGGGCGGTGAGAGGGAGAAGCGGGGGTGCAGGGTTAGGGAGGCGGAGGGTCCCATGGGGAATTGTCACTGAGTGAAAGGAAGGGGTAGAAGGAAGGAGAAAGAACAGCCATGGCGAAGGGTTCGGAGATCGGCTGCAAACGGCTTGTGTGGCTGCCCAGCGCACAGCCAGCAGGCGGGGGGCCCGGGAAAGCACAGTCCTGTCCTGCCTGACTGGCTCTGGGGTGGCCGGGCCCCGGCCCGTGCCCCAGCCCCTCTGCCTGGGCTTCGGAAAAGAAAACATGGTAACAAGGACAAGTGTCCTGCAAAGCACAATGCGCTCCTCTTATCCACGAGGACTTGACGGTCCCAACACGGAAGGACAAGCTGTCGTGTTCATGCTGAACGCTGACCCGTGGAACGTGGGCAGGGTGCCCAGCGCCCCCGCTGGGCCCGGTGCCTACAACCTCCTCTGCGTCCCTCTGTCCCTGGCTGGCTCCACGCAGAGGACCCCGTGGGGACAGCCAGGTCCTGAGACAGAGTGGAGCTGAGTGACAACAGAATAGACCACCTCTGACAAGTGTGAGACGTGACTTGAGAGAAATAGAGGTGTTTTGCATTAAGTCACTAAAATGGACGACTTGTTTGTTAGAGCGGTTACCTGACCCTAAAACAAACGCGACTCTGTAGGAACACCTGGAACGTGGTGCCCGTACGGCCCCTCAGAAGGGCCCAGCTGGCCATCACATGAGTCACTTCCACCCGAGGGTCTGATCTGCAGGAAAACTCCGGAAAACCCACGGAACGCAGACATGCTGGGGTTGGTCCTCAGCACCCCTGACCGTGTTTGGTGCGGATACTCCCATGGGCGATTAGACTGTTCATAAGTTTGAGACGGGCTTTTTAACAAACAGGAGTGCCTTTCTTTAACACGTGGATGGGGCGTGGACATTTAAATTCACAGTCCTTGTTGCCATCCCAAGGAGCCCGGAGGGCAGAGAGAGTGGCCACACTCTTCCCCAGCGGGATTCTGCGACTAAACCAGTTCCAAGGAGAAGACAGAAGCCCACACTCCCTTCCAGCTCTGCCCCGGTGGTTCGGCGGAAGGAAATCTTCGACCTCGGGGGATCCCAGGCCTTCACACGTGGCCTCGCGGATGTGAGTGTGTGGGGAGTGAATGCAGTGGACGAGCACACACGCCCAGGGCAGGGCGCCGCCCGGTACCCGAGGGGAGGCCGTGGGGCAGGGCTGCGTTTCCTGGTCCAGGACGGGCTCCCACGGGAGAGCATCCTGGGCACTTCCCAGGGGCTCCACTTACACTAAAGGGTGGTCCTGTCAGAAAGCGCATCTTCCCAAATGCCTCCCGCAGCTTCTGCTACATTCCTAGCACACTAATAACATACTCATAGGAAAAATAACGTAACTGGTGAAAGTTAGGCATTAAACAATATTTCTTTATAGTACATAATGTTTTCCTTTAGGGAAGGTAACTGTTTCTCTCTGGTAAGAGATTAGTTACATTGTTAACACTGAGCAAATATAACACATCAAACATGTAGTGAACATGTATCTATTTTAGAAGCCTTTGGAGGTAGCTAATATTCATCTCAAATAAAATACATAGCTATGGAAAGCAGAACAGTGTCTGTAGTTAAGACTCTAGTGATTTATACTGTTTATAAATTCAAAAAAGAGCTTGCCCATCTCACAGTGGAGCTCTACAAAAGAAGCAGGTTAAATGCAGCTTTTCCCTCTCTGGTTAGTTTTATTTCTTTGACCCAGTGTCTTTTCTCAGAAGGAAGGAAAGCTAAGTCAAATCTAGCAAAAGAAATTATTCATATTTTTTTGCCAGTAATGTTAAAATATAATTTGTTGCTTAATTTTCTGTCTTTTCTTTTTTGGACCCTTCATAGTAGAAAGTTGTTCACTTACTAAAGGAGGAAATAAAATTATTTAATAGAAACGTGTCACTTCTTGTTGCCTGAAAATGGGTAGTGCAATGCATAGTGATTCCTTCAAGTAATTCACGCCAGCCTTTTGTGACAGAGCTGCGTTTAGCTGCTCTGGCAACAATCACGGAATCACAGCCTCAGACTCCACAGGCTCCCAGTCCAAGCACAGAGAGACGCGGGGAGACTCTGCGTTTTGGTAAGTGCATCACACGTTCATGTAAACCGGGTACGTATGCTTTGCTTTGCCTTCACCAGCACAGACAACTCATCCAGCCAGTCCCGTTGAGGTGACACTGGGTGCGGGCCACACGCGTGTTCCCGCTGCCCGGAGAACACCACGGAGCTCGCCCTGACAGCGCGGCACGTGGAGGAGCTCAGCAGATACTATTTATTTATCAGTGTCCTCTTGTGTTAGGATGAACGCGTCTGCGAAATGATCTGTACAAAATGGGGGACACCTACAGCCTTTTCAGCACAGAGATTTGCAAGACGGATGAATGAACAGCTGAATTGTCTGATCCTACGAGCCAGAGCCCAGGAATGGGAACACCAGCCAAGCACCAGTTCTGGGGCTGGTGCTGATGCAAGAGAGATTTGGCTCAGCTGGGCAGGTCTGCGCCGCCGAGTGGCAGAGAGCAGCCACTCCACGAATCCGTTTGTTTGCCTCATTAAAACTGAAAAAGAAAGGACAATATTGATCACGAGCAAGCCTTCCTTGGTTGGTAGAATTTGGGGAGAGGAGATAGTTCTTACTGGTATTTTTTAGAAAAAAAATGTAGCTTTTGATTTTGTAG
Organism: Trachops cirrhosus; assembly: GCA_028533065.1. Lineage (NCBI taxonomy): Eukaryota > Metazoa > Chordata > Mammalia > Chiroptera > Phyllostomidae > Trachops > Trachops cirrhosus. The sequence continues at coordinate 147,542,228 of CM052543.1, forward strand.
AATATTTATTGAAAAGGAAAGATTGTATGCAAATTTAAAATATGAGTTTGAGTTCATTCGTTGTGTTTTCCCCCCAACAGGCTTACACGACAGTATTTTACCATAGACGCTTCACATGTGGGAGCCACACGCCTGCTCCAGTGGGGGCTCCCCAGAACCAGAATGGGGGGGAGCTTGTCACTAGGCGGCGCTCTTAAAAGAGGCACTCACATTTTTTTTTTTACACGCGTAAAGGCAAAGGGAAAAGGAAAGATATCTCATTTTGTCTGCCTAAGATCTGTTTGATATGAATTTTGATTTTTTTCTCGAGTATTGCTTAACAGAAACGTTCCCACTCTGGCTACACTGCTTGCGTCAGTGCTCCCTGAGAACCCAAAGCATTTACTTTCAAAGAGCGGAGTACTAACACCTAACCCAACCAGCGAGTGTGCGTGCGCGGGGTGGGGGCGTAGGTGGTCATATTTTGTGAGCGTCCATCTCTATTTGATTTACCCAAATCAAAGAAACGGACCTGGTGAGGGGAAGGAGAGGGACGCCGAGACGCAGAGACCGAGGCAGAGATGGAGACGGAGACGGACAGGGGTCCTCGGGCCGCGCCCCCAGCTCCCAGCGCCTCCCAGCGCCCTGCGCTCCCGCGGCCGCGCGGCTGCTCCGCTAATAGCGAGGCTTTTAATCCCAGCCCCGCGCCCCCTTCCCGGCGTGGCGCTCACAGCACCTTTCCCCGTCAGATCGCCGGCTTGGAGGACGTCCAACGCTTGCCCAGAAAGCGCCAACGAAATGGGAAAGTGCGCAACTGACTGATAATACATTTTACAAGAAAAAAAATTACAGGAGACAAATTGTTGAACTCTCACCACGCGCCTGCCTATATCTAAAGAACCAAAACTTTCTGGGAGACGTGGGCCAGGAGGGAACCACCCCCGGTGGTCTCCTGCAGGCGGGTCCCCGGAAGGGGCACTGCGACCAGCCCAGAGGTGGGTCTCGCACCGAGGGGGCCCGGCCCGTCTCCGTCGGGCTCCGGGGGCTGCGGGCCGGAGGGTCGCCGGACCCTGCACCACCCCGAGTTCCCCGCCCTGCCCGGCGGTCCCCTGCCCCCGGCTGCCCCTTCCCGACCGCCTGGCCACGCCGCTGGGTCCCTCCAAACCCATAGACTCTAATTGATTTATTAAATGTCGAGGCAGCTCCTTTTTTAATAGCCCAAGCTCTCCATTTAGACAAAAACAGATCCGAGTTCCTGGTAAAGGCGTTTCTTCTCATCCTGTCACAAGTGACAGGAACGGAGGTAAATAGGTGGGGGAGGGGAAGGGAGGCGGAGGGGGTGGGGAGAGGAAGGGGGAGAAGTGGGTGGGAGGGGGAGGAGAGGAAAGGAGGGGGCGGAGGGGGGTGACGGACGCGGCGGGGGGGCGGGTCTGACGAAGATCCGCACGGGGGTACGAACACTTCAGCGGTTTCTAATTAAAGCCGGCGTGGAGCCCTCGGGACCCGCCTGACGTCGGCGGCGCGGGCATAAGAGGCGCCGGGGTCCGAGGCGGCCGCTGTGCAGCGCGCGCAACAGCAGAGCGGCGCGTGCGAGTCCCGCGCCCTGTGCGCCCCGCAGTGCGCGCTCCGCCGGCCCGGGCGCCGCGAGGCATGGAGTAGCGGGACCCCGAGACGGACGCCGGAGTACGCCCGAGGCTCCGGAGCAGGTGAGCGGCCGGCTCCCGCGCGCCGGTGGCCCGTGGGCACGTGGGGGCCCGGCCCCCGCTGCAGGCGCCGAGGGTCTCCGGGACCCGGCACTGTGGGAGGCCGCAGCGAGGGTCCTGGCGCGGGGTCTCCTCGGTGGGATTCGGGGACCTGTGTGGGGGCACGAGCACCACACAAAGGCTGGAAACTTGAGCGCAGCTGCTGGGCCGGGCGCGCGGGCGGCCTTCTCGGAGGGACGAACCTTCCAGACTAGGTTGTGAAGGTTAAAGAAAGTTGTGCGGACGCCCCGCGCTCCCCGTGCCGGGTATGTCGTTGGGTGAAAGTTTCGGGGCCAGGGCGGGACGCGGCAGAGGGAGGGCCGAGCCGTTCGGCCCCGGAGCTCAGAGCAGGAGCCGATCTCCGCAACCGCGTGTGAAACCTCGGTTGGGGTCCCCGCGAGACCCCACCCAGCACCCCGCCGCCGCCCCCTCCTCTGTCGGCTCCGCCCGGGACTCTGCGGGGCGCCCCCGCGCGGGGTCCGCAGGGAACTGAGGGGGTCAGAGGGGGTCCCTGGCAGTGGTCTCTCCACGGTCCCCTGCCCTACCAGCCAGCCGACTTTCTTCCCGCTCTCCCCTCCCCCCCAGCTCATCCCTCCAGCCAGCGAGTTCCCGGCGCGCCGACCTCCCAGCCCGCCTGCGGAGCGCACGATGCGCGGGCCCGGGCGCCCCCTTCTCCTGGTGCTGCTGCTCGTGCTGGGCGCAGCAGGGCCCGGCCGGGGAGTCGCCGAGCCCCGGGAGGCCGCGGACAGACAGACGCTGCTGCGGCTCATCGTGGAGATCATCCAGGAGCTCAAGAAGTACCACTCGGGGGAGTCCAAACGACTGCAGCCCCCGGGCCCGCAGGACGCCGCTCCGGGCCGCAGGGAGGCCTCGGACTACGGGCTGGACCCCGAGGAGCAGCGAGCGGGTGAGTGCGTGCTGCTCCAGTACCGAGCTCGTGTTTGCTTAGAAATAGAAGGGTCTTTGAGAAAAGGCATTTTTAAAAAGGCAAATCCATGTTGATTGGTCAAAACAGTAGAAAACAGTAAGCCCATGAAGGATACCTCGCGGGTAACCATGCCCAGCCCACGTCCAAGACACCGGGTGCCCCTAGGTCGGTAGCGTCCGCTCAGATCTGCCCTCTGTCGTTCGGGAAATGGACGTGCTCTCAACGCAGCAGCTTCCACTGGCGGAGCTGCTCCGGCCTCCCCTGCGCGGAGCCCTCCCGGAGCCCCCTCAGAGCCCCCCGGGGAGTTTCCCAGGAGAGCCTGCCAGCTGTTCACGCCGCCCTGACACAATGAGGTCAAGTGTGATAAGCTCGGTTTTCAGGAGGCTGACCAAAGTCAGGGGTGATGGAACACTGGCACCTGGTCCATGTCTGCCCCTCGGGCGGGGGGAGCACTCCTGCTGGAACGGACAGAGACCACCTGTAGGAAGGCAGGTCACAGGCCCGGAGCAGGTGAGCGGGAAATGCCCGGGTGACTGTAAGGGCAGAAGCAGGCGGAAGTCAGACACAGTGTCCCTTACCCAGTGCCCACCCACCAAGGCTGTGTCTGCTTGGGGGAGGGGCCCCCAGGAATTCTGCTTTTCTCTCTCAAACCAGGCTCTCCACCTGCTTTGTAAGACAAACGGCATCCACACGGCTTTCAGAGCAGGTGGTTTGAAGACATTTCATCTGTTTCCTAAATATGTACCCAGAAAAAGTTAACTTCTACAGCCATTTTTGGGTTGGATGGATGAGGTTTTCTTTCTAGGACTTTGAGAGGTTGTGGAATTTGATTCCCAAGCTCTTTGAGATGAAAGGGTCTAACTGTGATTCATTCACTGGAATCTCACTGCCAAAAAACCACCACACACACGATCTCCTGCACCCCCCGCTTCACGGTCACCATTGCGTCCCTGCGGTAGGTAGGGGCCAGAGCCGTGGCACTCTGTGAGCCGTTAATACTGTCTAGAGAAACTTTGCCTCTGGGGACAGCTGTCCCCGTGGCTTCACGTGCCAGGAGCAAGGGCCGGGGCCGGTCTCGTCCGGTCCATCCTGCTGCGGTGACACGGGCGCCCCCGTGAGTCCCCGCAGCATCCGCTCGGGATCACGGGGGGAGATGCTTCTTTCAGGCAGCACAGTAACCTCTTTCTTTCCCCTCAAACAGAAATTGTTCCCCGGGATCTAAGGATGAAGGACAAGTTTTTAAAGCACCTGACAGGTAGGCTTTCCCTCATCCTCTCACCTGCCCCCACCCCCTGCATCCTGAGAGCCCTCACCACCTGTGTCTCCTCCACCTTCCAGGTCCTCTCTACTTCAGCCCAAAGTGCAGTAAACACTTTCACAGGCTCTACCACAACACCAGAGACTGCACCGTCCCGGCATGTAAGTGATGGGGCGCGCTGTGTCGGGCACAGGAGGCGGGGGGCGGTTCCCACGCCCTCCCACTTCCCCACCGGCCTCCCTTCCTCACGCATCCCCTCGTAGCCATGGCGCCAGGGCCAAGTGGCCAGCCAGTGAAGAAGGTCACGACATTTGGCAGCAGCCAGGGCCCAACTTAAAATTGGTGATTCGCCGAGATTAACAATGCTTGGGGTGGGCGGTCAGCTTCTGATTCCATTGGTGACAATCTGAAGGATGTTGAGAGTGAGTGGCTGAAGGGACCGCTGTGCCCTGGGGTGAGGAGCCCAATGGAGCTCGGCCCCCGAGACTCCTCTCCGTGGGTGACTCGCACCCTCCTCGCCGCAGGGCTAAGTTGCTGTTTCAAAGGTCTGCCCTTGTGCTTGGCTTCATCACGGACTCGGAAGTGCAGGCTGGCCCTTCTCAGTGTGGCGCTAGCTCTGACTTCTTGGTGGCTTCTCCATGACAACATGCATTTTATTTCCTCAAAAGTGGCTCCTTGTGCTTTTCACAAAACATACAACGGTGACAAGTCACTCGTTAGGTAAAGTGACATCTGCTAGAGCCCCAAACCAATTTTTTTTGAGGAAGTACAACTTCCATTGGTGGCTCAGGGAGGGAAGTTTGCAAATAAGTGGTATCTCATCAGCTGCTTTCAGGGCTGACCAGGGGCACAGGCCAGACCTGCCAACCCTGTCTTAAAAAAAAAAAGCCACTTTCTGTGAAGTGGACGTTCTCACAGCTCAGATAGCAGTGACCCCGAGTAACGGCTCACGGGGGCAGGGACCCCAGGGTGGGCACTGCTCTCGGGTTTTACAAGCTCCGAGCTCGCTGCCACCCTCGCGTCCCTGCCAGATGGACCTGGCACACGCTGCTCCTGCACTTCCTTCTCCCGAGAGTCACCTGCTGCTTGAGAATCATTAACCCGCTTCCTGAGGCCAGACAACCTGCTCGTCCCGGTGTCTGTGTGCCTGTGCTCACATTAAACGTAGACTTACAAGTGACCGCTGGGGTCACCATCGCTAACCCTCCCACCCACAGAGGACCTTGGCCCCAGGCTCACGCCATCTGCGCTGCCAGGCACCGCCCACACCCTGCAGACCCCTCTGTAGCCGCCACCTGTGCCCTGGGGACTCGGCCACCTGCTGCCCAGGCTCCCAGTCACCCACACACAGCGAGAGGCATCCTCAGATGGGGCCCAACTGCAGTTCTCAGGATGGCAGGGGCAGGGTGGAGGGAGCCCGGAGACCAGTATCTCCCAGCGCACAGGCCTTTGGAGCTGCTCTGGGTCCCTGGGAGGCTGGGCTTGCCGGGGGGACCTGAGGGCCTTTGTGCTGCAAATATGGGCCTTCCCAGGGCAGCTCCCAGACCAGCACACAAAACCTGCAGAAGGGAGGTCCCAGGAGCGACCGGGTCGGAGAAGCTGAGGTCTCGGTGGAAATGCCTGCACAGGTGACCCGGTGGGCGACCGCTCCGGGGAAACTGCTGCTGGACCCAAGTCCCCAGGGACCCGCAGGCCAAGCCCACAGCTGCGCCCTGGACTCCTGTGAGCCCGGGCGCACCTGTGGGCGCAGGGTCAGCTGCTTGTCTAACTTACTGCTGGTTTACGCATTCTTTCGGGTTTTCATGTAGGGTTAGGAGCTCTCCACCACTCAGTAGGACTTTGTGACTTGAATGGTCAGCAGCAGTGATTTGCAAACAGCCCAGGAAACCCCCCTCGGCCAGGGTCCCTGAGGCCCTGGCTTTCTGAGCACAGCTGACGAGGGTTGAACTGAACGGGATGCTCCGTGTGCAGCCCCGTCTCGGCGCTCCGCTTTCTCTACAATGTTTACGGGGGGCCTTGTGTTATGAAGAAGTGCGGGGACTCGCTGCACATGACCTACGAGGAAGCAAACCGAAGTCGTTTCCTTGAGCCCCTGCCCCGCTGAGAAATGGCAGAGCCTGCCCCTGCCCCTCCCCCCACAGCCTCCCAGTTCCCTGTCTGACCTCTGCCACAGGACGCCCCAAAGTCCCATACATCATTAAAACAACTTGGGGCCCACAATCGCAGAGGACAGACAGTATCCACACAGTGTCCGGGGAATCCAGAATACTGAAAGAAACGAAATGGCTTCGGCGGCTGGTGCGCTTGTGTAAGAGTGGTGTCGGCCCAGGGCTGCCGCAGCGGCTGACGGGCTCTGATTTGTTCCCACCGCAGACTACAAGAGGTGTGCCCGGCTCCTGACCCGGCTGGCTGTGAGTCCCGTGTGCATGGACGGATAAGGTAAGCCCACCCGCGCCAGCGATCCCCTCGGGGACGGGAACAAACTCACCGGGCCTTAGTGACCCTCGCTCCTCGGCGAGGCAGCCTCCCTCCGAGCAAGGCTGATGGAACACTCGACATCCCCAAGTACCGGCCGTGGCTGACCGGCACCCATGCTGGCCGGCACAGTGTCCGGCCACCACTCATCTTTGTCCACGTGGAGACAGGGTCGGCACGCAGTGTGTGTTTATTTGGAGCACATCTGAGCGTGTGACACGGGCACATAGGGTGACGCCGACCACAGGTGGCCCGTGCACGGTGCGCCCGTCCGCTAGCCCTCGAGAGCAAGCGCAGGTGTTGCAGTGTCTGCCAAACATTCGAGCTGGATCCTGTCACTGTGCCAGTGAGCTGACACGGAACAGCTCGGAGTGGCTGCCCTTTCAATAGTCCCATCAAGTTATTTTTTCATAGCCTCTAAGGGTACAGATACAAATGCGCACTAAGAATTTACCAACTGAACTTTTTACTTGGCCTCTTGAGGGCTGATACATAACAGCAGTTGTCAATCAGTGGGCGGACCGGAAGTTCTGACTTTCCTGACACACACACCACGATCTCGTCACTTCACACTGTGTCCTGTGAGCCAGGTCCGTCCCCAGTGGGAAGAAGACGTGCTTTGGCCCTCGATGGCCATCCGGGACACTTGGGAGGGGGGGACGTGCCGCACTCCTGCAGCGGCTCCTCGTGCTCGTCTCTGGGAGCGGACGTGTGCCGGCACCGAGAAAGAAGGTTGCAGAGTGCGCGCACGGTGGACGTAGGGTTGGAACGGGAAGCTCAGTGTGCGCCCGGGTCTGGGGTTGGGATCCCAGGTCCGCAGACCTGTGAGAAGCCCCCGCAGACGGGGACCCGCACTGGGGCTCTGCAGAGGCTTCTCCAAGGTTGAGTGGGAGCGATCAGAAGCCTGGTCTGTAATGCCACAGCGGGAATGAGCGGCCGCGCCGTCCCGCTCCTGCGCCCACGGCACAGAAAACCCCTTTTCAAGCGCTGCGTGGATCCGTGTGTCTCCCAAGTTGTGTGCCCGGGCAGATGAGAGGGCTGTTTTTTAAGCATCACTGTCTGCAGATCCTTGGAGAACAGCTTCCGCTCTCCTTACAAGAGGGGGCGCGCCCTCTGCAGCCCCTGATCCGGGGGCTCTGTCCCTCAGCCAGGCGGAGGGCAGCCAGGGGAGCAGCGGCCCTCCCCAGCCGCGGGGCCCACCCGTGCGTGGGGTGGCGCCGAGTGAGGCGCTGCTGCTGCATCAGGACGAGCCCACACAGCAGGAACTCTCGGCAGAAGCCCGCCTGCTTGGGCACGCAGCCGTGGGACAGCACTGCTGGCCCCAGAACCGACCCTTTGCTCCCGACCCACCAGTTGGTCAGACCAGATGAAACAGTCCGGAGGAAGGGTCGAGGTGGTGCCCGTGAGCGTCCCCACATCCCCTGTGCCACGGCCCTAACTGCTCATTGTGGCCAAGAAATGGGTCAAGTTTAAAAGTTACATCTGCCAACAGTAATTTCACATTGTTGAAAGATTAATTTCTTCTAGTTCCAGAAGTTTTAAACTGCAGTAGCAAACGCTAACTGGTTAGTCCCTGCAGGCTGTGTAAGGGTGCCCACGAGCGAGGTGGGCAGGGGCTCCCCTCCAGGCTGAGCTGGCCCCAACACCCTCCCTGCTGCCCCCACACAGGAGGCCGAAGCTGCGGGATGAGGCTCCTCCCCCGCCTCCTAAAGGCCGCGCCTGAGCACGCCCAGCAGTCAGGGGTCTGGGCGCAGGGACTCTTGGGATGTGCGGTCAGCACCGGGCCTCCTCCCTGAGGCTCGGCAGCTGAGCTCTCCTGGCGGAGGGCCCGCCCGCAGCCGGGCACACCACAGGGCCCACCTGGGGCTCGGGGAACATCTCCAGAAGCAGCCCTGGCTCAGCCAGGAACCCGACGTTTCTACCTAACACAGACGCTGCACCGGTGCGGAACCGAGGGGAGCTGGAGCGTTCGTCCGATCACCAGCCTTGCAGGCCCCGCTCACAACGGGGCACGGGGCCTGGCGGCTCTGGCCCCAATGGCCACGCACTGGACCCACGCGGACTGAGCGACCGAGGGTCGGCAGCACGTGCCAGGCCTCAGGGAGCGCATCTCGGTGGTCTGCACGCCTTCGGCGCGGCAGGCGTGGAGTCGCTGCCCGGCTGAGGTGCTGTCCACTTCCAGGGGCACAGACTGCGCGCAGGTTCCGTGTCTCTGGAGAGCGCACGTCGCGTGCCTCGCGCAGCCTCTGGAACGGGCAGCAGGGCGGACAGTGACAGGCCAGTGACAGGCCAGTGACAGGCCGTGTGCTTCCTTCCAGCCGCGAGCGACCGCGGAAGAAACCCCGCGAAGTGCCTTGGAGACCGACAGGGACTCGGGACCGGCTGCCTTCACGAGCGCGCCCAGGAACAGAGATTTATTTTTGCAGACTCCCACCGCTCCTGGCGTTCCGTAGGCTGTCGGCAGTGTCTGCGGACTCGCACTCGGTCCTTCCGAGCGCCTGACAGCGCACCTGCCGCGCTGCGCTTCGGCGCCAGAAAGCGCCGGCTGGCCGCGTAACGCTGCCTCCCGGCAGAGGGCTCTCAGTCTCCTGATTGGGTGAAACCACAGGACATTTCTTTAGAAATATAAGCAGATTTGAAGCTATATTTTCATATCGCATATGGTATGATTTAATATTTTTATTACTTTTACAATTAAATCCCCAGAGCATTAGTTGGAACTGCATGAAAATTTTTTTTAAAAGATAAGCTTCAGCTGGGTTTTGGAGACAGTGAAGTGTGAATCGTGAACACGTCGAGGCTCATCTCACCTGTCGTTTGTGTGACGAATGTAAAATAGTGTGCTGTGCAATATGTACGTACTGTACACACAACCAGTAATAAAGTGTTTGTTACGGCACCTGCGAGTGGCTGCGCTCTCTGATGAGGCCCGCGCTGGGAGTCGAGGCCCTGCCTTCCTTACAGACCTGTGAGCACAACCCGCAGCAGGTCAGAGACCACACGGCGTCGGCAAACGCGGCGGAAAGTGCCGAGTCCTTGCGACCAACCATCAAACCGCCCTTTTTTAAAGGAGAGGTGGTCGCACAGTGGTGACGTGACTTCCTGAGACCGCCTCAGGAGTGAGCGTTTCCACCAGGTCTGCCCTGTGTCCCTCCTGGGTGCTGTAACCAGGAGAATGCTGGGCCTGAGGACGGCTCAGCGAATCCCCATTTTTAAAGGTGGGCACGCGCGAGCAGGTCCGACTGGGTCCCGTTTACAAAGACAAGGGGCTCGGCCAAGTTCTTCTGTTCGTGACCCCAGGTCTGGGCACAGCCACAGTGACAAAGCAGAGTCCTGGGATTTGAGGGCCTGTTTTTAACATGTATGTGCAAGCATGAAAATGTAGGTATACGGGTTCACTTATGAACATGAAGGAACAGCGGACAGTAACGAGTCTACCTACTTTGAGCTTATTAAGCAATTACTAAAGATTAGGGTGGAGTAAAATTTTGAAGTGCTCTGTCTTAATCCTATGTTCCAACTGGTCAGTTACTGAACTTTTTTCTCCAGTCTTCACTTTGAAGGGATAGTACCAAACTCTCAATCTCTTCAATCCTCCAAGTTTCCTGTATGTTCCAGAAAGGACTTTCCGTAAGCCTGTCAGGGAACCCCACGGTCCTTCCTGCCCGGACCCCGTCCCACTGCCCCCACGTCCCCCGTGCCTACACACACTCCAGGCACACGCAGGTTCAGGACCACACCGCCCCCACCCGGGGTCCTCCTGACACTGAGGGGAGGAGGCCCCTGACCCCGAGGAGAAGCAGGCGCCCACAGGGAGTCCTCCTCTGCGAGACTCCCTGCTGCCGGGCACTGCGCCCCGACTCTGGGTGGAGGCTGCTCCGTGAGGGAGACAGGAGTTTGGAATGGGGTGAGGACGAGGCAAACCCTCGCCCGCGGGGCCAGGCGGGCAGGGTGGCTGCTGTGGGGGCCTCAGGCCTGTTTCTCAAATAGACCCGTGGTCTCGGTCACTGCACTTCCCAACACCAAAGAGAGACGTGAGCTCGTGATACCATGCTCTGAAAGGTTTGCTCGAGGCCCCTGTTCTGCTTCTTCTTCCCTTGTCGACAGAGCAGCAGGCAGACAGCAGACTGACATCTCAGTGGTATATGTGTGATTTCCCCAGTTTATTTTGAAAAATCTTTTTCTGACATAGAACCACGTGAACTTTAGATTAGTTACCTGAAAGTACACAGAAATTACCTGTATTTGCCTATACATTAAGCAGTGATGAAATAATACTTATCAATATCTAAGCATTCCAACATAACCTTTTCCAACTACCTAATTATTTGGGTTATAGACGCATCTGAAAGCAGACGCGTCCTCAAACTGACCACAAGATCAGGCAGCACACAGCGTCCAGCTTTCTGGACCTAACTGTGGCTCAAACGGAGCAAACAAGCCGTCTTCCCCGTGCAGTAAACCAGGCAGAAACGAGGAAGCTCGGCATCACTCCATAAATCTCTCTCTCCCTCCTAAACACGTGTGCGCGCATGGCCCGTGAGTGAGCAGGCACAGCACGCCCCGGCTGTGCGCCCCGTGGGCGCAGGCAGGGGACAGGGCGCACGTCCTCACGGCGCCCACAGGCTCAGGGAGGAGGCGGAGCGGGTGACTTGTGGCGCACACTCCCTGGGGCCTCGGCGGGATCACGTTCTCTGTGGCTGGTCTACGATTCTGCCCGTGGACGGACCAAAGCTGGAGGTTCCGCTGCACTAAGAACACTCCACGTGCCCCCAAACTGTCTGAGTCAGAAACATTTATTTATTCTTTTGCCAAACACACCACTGATTTCCATCTACAGTTACTTATTCTGGGTGAAGAACAGCAGGTGGACGGAAGGGCCAGCGCTGGCCTCAAGCTACAGACGAGGGTGGCCTGCTGGGCTGCGGCCGGCCGGCTAGTGGGCCCTCTCCAGGAAGGCCCGGCAGCACCTCAGGCACTGCTGGTACACGGTCTCAAAGTCGGACTCGCTCCCCTGGAAGGAGGAAAGGAGAATGACAAAATCGGCCAGACAGACGTGCCCTCGAGGACCTCCACACGTCTCCCCATGCGGCCGGACACACATCGGCTGTCCTCACGCTGTCCCACACGGGGACGTGGACGTGGACGTGGATGTGGGGCGGTACTTACGTAGTAGGGGTCTTCAATGATGAGCTGCTTCTGAGGGTCGTAGCTCCCGAGCAGTTCGATTTTAGCTTTGCTGTTTTTAACTTGATTGCTCTTTCTAGTCAAGTCTCTGTAAATTAAAACACGAACTTAGCTTTGTGACCCCTGGCTGGAGGTGAGACGGGAGCCCCTGCAGGGCTTCCTGAAACACCCCCACCGGGACGGCACACCCGCCCCCCCTCCGGCAGCCTGTCCCCCCGACTCTTCTACGCCAGCTGTGTGCCCGGAGGCCAGAGCAGAGTCAGGAGTTCTCTGGGATACGTGCTGAGACAACCAATCAAACACGTCTCGTTTAGGAGCTTAAACAAAGATGACCGCGTGGGCCAGGTCCTGAGGGCTCTCAGCCCCTGAGGGGTCGAGTCCCGTGTCCCCTCTGGTGCCTCAGCCTGAACCCAGGCTGGGAGCACAGCCCGCTGGCGACACCCTCCCCACCAGCTGTCCCGCTGCTGCGGGAGGAAAGGCCAGACTCGGCTACACGGTGCCACACTCGAGCGAGGAGCATGAGCACGGTGCTGGTGTGGGGCTGCTGGTGTCTCACGGAACATCTCCCCAAAGTGACCTGGGCTCAGACAGGAGGGCCAGTCAGCAGCTGAGCAGCCCGAGCCGGAAGGGACAGAGCAGTAGACAGCCTGCCCCACAAAGACAGCACTGGACGAGAGCCGACCGTCGGGGACGTCACTGGTCAGTGGAGCCGCGCAGGGCTTTCCGACAAGACGGTGCTGGAAACCGCATAGGCTACTGTGCCAGCGGGCAGAGCGAGACCCATGCAGCTCCCGGCTGGAAAACGCAAGCGAACGACGCGCAGGGAGCGCAGGCTCTATGCAGTCCCCGGCTAACAGAGCCGTTGGGGGGCTGCTGCGCGCACTCCCCCCGCTCCAACGGTTCCGTCCAATCCCACGGGGTGATTAGAGCAGAAGCGGCTTCTCTGCGCCAACCACGCGGACCGCCTGTGCGTTAGCTCCGACACAGCCGGTGACTCCCCGAGGCCGCGGGTGCGCGCCTCTGCCCCTGCGCGCGCGCCCGCCAGCCCTGTTCTCGGACGCGGAACGGTGCACCGCCCTGGAATGAGCAGCACAGTGCCGGGCCCTCGACCGGAACACCTTCCTGCGTCCTGTCCGGTCACCTCCCGAGTCTGCTTCTGAATCCGTAAAACGTGCTGCGTTCACTCGTTGTTGGCATGACCCCACGATCTCATATCCTTCCTTCACAGGGTGCAGCCGCACCTTCACCCGCACAGCCCACACCGGCGACTTCGCGAGGGCAGGCGGCAACACCACCACCCCTCACAGCCCACCTGCACGGGCGCTGCGACAGCCGCCCGGCACGCTCCCTGCTGCCCGAGGACTACGTGTGGCCTGCGGCCGCCTGCCCACGAGGCGGTAAGGCCCGGCAGGGAGTGCAGGCTGCGTGAGGCCCGCGCCGGACTCTGCTTCCCAGAGCCTAAGCCCGAGTCCTGCACGCCGGCCACCGCAGCCGAGACCCTGGGCAAGCGCCTCCACCCCGGGGCCTCGGGCTCGCTGGGCCAGGCGGGTCACAACGCAAACCGGTGGGCGGCGCGCCGGGCACCCAGAGCTGCCGCGCTGCGGAGCAGCCCGCCATTCTCACCGGACACCCTGGGCCGCCAGCTGGTTTAGCTCCTTCCGTCCCACTCGGTTAAGGCGACCAACAACTTAAACAGAGTGAAAAGTTTTCTGTCGGTCTCAGTTTCTGGGGGACGGGCAGTGGTAAAGGAGGGGTAAGACGAGGGACAATGAAACCCCACACTGTCCCCTCCCTGCGGACACGGCCCTGCCTGACAGGAAACCGCATCACCGCCCAGCTGCTCCTCAAACCGCCGCTGCCGGCTGAACTGCCCCTCGTCCACCGTGCGCCCCCCGTAAGGGCACGGCGGGCGGCTCTACGCTGCCCCCCACGCCTCTCACTGTCCTACACACACTGATGCCGTGCACGGTGGCCATCACCTGCTGTTAAAACTGGAAGATAAGACAGAGTCACCTGCACAGCCAACCACCCGCAGCACCCCCGAGGGCACCCTCACCTCAGGTTGCTCTCGTCCATGCACAGCATGTAGTCGAACGTGGCGAAGTCCTCTTTGGTCACCTGCAGTCGGGCGAGAGGTCGGGCAGCGTGTGCGTGTATGCCGCTCGAGCCCAGAGGGTAAGCAGCAGCACAAAACAATAAAGACAGTATTTTTTTTAAAGGCTACGTTAGAATCTGTTACTCAAAAGTTAAAATTAGGGTCCTTTAAAATGAAAAGAGAGTTAACCTCTTTCCTAAAACTGCACTGCAGAGAAGTGTTATATTACGAAGTCCCTGGAGTGAACACGGAACAGCGTAATGTGTAGATCGAAGTTTACACTTCATCTTCAATTTCTCAGTAACGATGTGAAGTTCAGTTAGCATGTTAAAACGTCACACGCAAATGACAATGAAAACACAATGACTCGAAATCTATGGGACACAGAGACAGCAATGCTGAGAGGAAAACTCATAGCATGACAGGCCCCCCTCAGGAAGTAACAAAAATCTCAGACAAACAATCTAACCCTGCTCCTAAAGGACTAGAAGGAACAAGGCCCAATGTGAGCAGAAGGAAGGAAATAATAAAGACCAGGGCAGAAATAAATGAAATGAGACTAAAAAATAATAGAAAAGGTCAATAAAACTAAGAGCTGGTTCTTTGAAAAGATACACAAAATTGATAAACCTTTAGCCAAACCCATCAAGAATAAGAGAGCGAAGACCCAAGTAAATAAAACCAAACGGAAGAGGAGCAGTAACGACGGACCCCAACAACTACATGGAAACAAACTGGACAATCTGGACGAAATGGATAAATTCCGAGAAACATACAATCTTCCAAAACTCAATCAGGAAAAAGCAGAAAATCTGAACAGACATTTTACTAGCAACAAAATCGAAGCATTAATCAAAACCACCCAACACACAAATGCCCTGGACTGAATGGCTTCACAGGTGAATTTTACCAAACACTCCAAGAACTAACAACCTCGCTTCTGAAACCACTGTGAACAATTCAAGAGGAGGGAAGGCCGTCAACCATTTAACAAGGTCGGCATTACCCTAATTCCAAAACGAGACAGAAACATCACCAAAAGAAGAAAATCACAGGTCAGCATCCCTGATGAACACAGATGCCAAAATCCTCAACAAAATATTAGCAAACCAAATCCAGCAATACATTACAAAGATCCCACACCACAATCAAGCAGGATTCATTCCAGGGACGCAAGGTTGGTACCATATCTGCAAATCAATAAAGGTGATTCACCACAGTAACAAAACGAAGGGTAAAAATCACGTGATCACACCAATGGATGCAGGAAAACCATCTGACAAAATCCAGCACCCTTTATGGTAAGAACTCTCAGTAAAGTGGGAACAGGGGACAATATATGACAGACCTACAGCCAGCATCGTACTCAACTGGCAAAAACTACCAGTGTTCCCCTTAAAAAAGATCGGGAGCAAGGCAGGGCTGTCCACTTTCCCTTCTTGTATTCAACGCAGCACTGGAAGTCCCAGCCAAGCTATCAGACAAGAAGAAGAGATAAGAGGCATCCAAACTGGAAGGGAAGAAGTAAAACTCATTATGTACAGATGATGTGGCACTGTACACAGAGAACCCCAGAGACTCCACCAAAACACGACCAGCACTGGCAAACGAGTTCAGGGAAGCAGCAGGATGCAAAATCGACAGCAGAGAACTGGTTGTACTTTACACATCGAAAACAAACCACCGGAATGACAAATTAAGAGAACAACGCCATTTACGACGGCACACCAGGGTGTGCGTGCGTGTGTATGTACACTTATTCCCGTGCGTGTGAATGAGCTTAGCCACGGGGCGAAGACCTGCACGGGGAGACGGAGACGCGGCTGAAAGAGGCTGAGGACACAGCCGCAGGGAAGCCCGCACCGTGTCCGTGGACTGGAGAACGGACATTGTTAAACTCAATCTATACATTCAACCCCTACCCAACCACCAGGGGCATTTTCCACAGAACGAGAACAAATAACCCTGACATTAGCACGGCACACCCAGGGTCCCGAAGAGCCACAGCCATCTCGGGGAAGAACAGAGCTGGGGGACTCTCGCTGCCCGGTACGGACTACGCTGCAAGGCCACAGTAACCCAAACAGCACGGCGCTGGTGTGAGAAGACGCACAGATCGATGGGGCAGGACGGAGAGCCCACAGGGTCAGTTGGTGCGGGCAGAGCGGGTGGGCACGTACGAGGGGTGGAGACAGTCAGCGAGTGGGGTCGGGAGACCAGGGGACAGCCGCGCGCAAACCAGCGACGACAGACCCCTTCTCGTTCCACACGAGGACAAACTCAAAACGGACTAAAGACTCAAACCCCGTCACGTGTGCATCCGACCCGGACACAAGGTGTGATGCCGCATGTGCCCCGCAGAGCCACACACGGGTTCCGGAGGACAGGCGCCCAGACGCTCGCAGGGGCAGAGTCCCAAGCTGGAGGCGGGTGCAGCCCCAACGGGGGGACCCGCCGCAGGGCGCGGCCGAGAAGGAGGGGCGAGGGGCAGAGGGACAGGACAGCCTTCCCGGCGGCCTCTGGAGGAGAGGCAGCCGCGGGCGCTGGCCACGCGCTGGCCACGCCGTGAGATGTCCTGAGCTCACGCCAACTATCTGTGCGCCTGTCAGAGAGGTTCACTGCGGACAGGAAAGAATGTGGGGGGTGAACCTCTCCCCAGAGCGCCCGGACGTGCGACCTCAGTCACTCCAGAACACCGACCGCGCGCCACAGGGAAAGCGGCACCGATTGGGCCCACGCTGCCGGGACTTCGAGGAACAGATCACAACAGTCAGTGTGTCGCACAAACCGTGGCAAAGACAGAGAAAACCTGCAAAGGTGAGCGAGGCTCTGACACCAAAGATCCGGAGTGACACGGCTTTCTACAACGTATCTTGCTAGTACTCTGAGCTTTAAAAAGTGGAGAAATCATTCTTAAAAGCAACAGGAACGGAAAAAGGCAAAAAGGACTGTCTGTAAACACTACTTCTAAAACTGGTAGTTACCAACGTTCCTATAAAAGTAGTTTCTAGCTTTGATGTTTCTATGGCATTATTTAAAATACTTTCTTTGTATCCATTTTTAGTATATAACAGTGTATGAGAAACCATCAGAGCTTGGTGAAAATAGAAAATATGAAAGTATGAGTTCTCACAATTCTGAAGAACTCAAAATGTTGATATATCTACATTCTTTAAAAAACACAAAGGAGGAACTGGCAAGGGGTGCAAAAGCTTGATGAGATTAGAAAGCACAAATGATAACATGTTCAATCTTGTGTCCGAGGAAAATCCCACTGAGGAAAGGCCCAGGTCCTTAAGGGATGTCACTTAAATAACACATTGTTGACATGCACTCGATGACACAGCCGGAAACGGGAGGTTCACAGATCTCAGGGCGAAGTTATCGAAGCCCAAAGTAACCTCTCACTGATTTCTGAGACGTCGTTAATGCATCAGGAGTGCTCCCCAGACAACTTTGTTGTGTGGATTTTCTGACTCACACTCTGATGTTTTCATTGAAACAAAGCCATGATCAAACCCCAACTCTACCACCTGAAGCTGGGCGACTTTCAGTAAGTCGTGTATTTTCTCTCCAGAACTCAGTTTCTTGGTCTGCAAAGTGGGTTTACCAACTACCATATTTTTCAGACCATAAGATGCACCAAGGTTTTAGAGGAGGAAAATAGGAAAAAAATTTTGAAGCAAAAAAATGTGGTAAAATATTTAATAACATAAGTAACATAATATTTCACCAATGTAAATGTAAACAGAACTCAATGGTAGCATTAACAACCATTATTCCTCCCAAATGGGGAGGGGGGTGCGCCTTCCAATCCGAAAAACACGGGACTCCCTTCCCTAATGAGTGAGTGATGCAGAAGGTAAAAATGAAAACTACAATGCCGGCAAAGCTCTCTGAGAAGCTTCAGAAGATGCAGTGCAGCAAAGAGGAGAGTCCTGATTCGATGCTGCTCTTGCGTTGCCATCCACACTGATTAACGTGTAACACATCAGGCCCCCGCAGTCCAGTGCGGTGCCCACCAACCCCAGGTGGCGACTGGAATCAGTTACGGACCGAAACCCAGCCCCTGCGTCGCCCTGGCATTACGTCAGGCGAGCAGCAGCCACGGCCTCCCTGGAGGGGCAGACACAGCCCCCCTCGCTCAGCACCAAAGGCCCCACGGGGCCCCAAGTCCCGTGCCGCGTGCGGGCTGAGAGCCCCTGCTAACACGGCCCTCGGATCGCACGGAAACGGCCCGGCAGGCGTCGCGGGGCTGCACCCCAGCAACGCGCCTCAATGCACGCAGGGCGGCCACAGTGGCTCAGGCGTCCGAAAGCCAGACGGAGACGAGGAGGAGCCTGCAGCCCAGGGCGCCCGCCCCTCCCAGGGCTCTCTCGTGACAAACCACACAGGCAATGCCAAGACCCCGCAGTCTGGGGAAGCACAAGTGGGGCAGACGGGCACGCTGTGGCCGGTAAGCTGACCGTGAGCTCACGGGCACGAAGAGCAACGCCTGTCCAGCGAGGCCTCGCAGAACCTCTCCCGTCACGGACTCTGCGTCCCAGAAATGAAACAAGGTGTGTTCTACCTGTCTGGCTCTGTGGGCTGTCTCAGTGCCATGATTTCTTAGGCAGCTCACAGCTCTGGGATCTGGCGACCGGCCCACGTTCCAGTCAGAAACAGCACCACTGTCAATCACCCACTGGAACACAAAACACACGTGTGCACCTTCAAGTTCAAGTACGGTACCTGCCGGGCAATGTGACTCATGGGGACACCATGCTTCTTCATGCAGTTCTGCCCTCGGTAATCAGGAGGGTTTCCTATTTCATACGTGGAGGTCGCTGCACTGTCTATCCTCCACTGCGGGAGAAAAAGAACGTTTTCTCACAAGTTCCCACCCAAAGGCGTTCAGATGGGCCTCTTTACCACGGTGAGCGGCACTTACCTTATCGGAGACATTCTGATCAGTGACCAGTTTTCTGAAAACTGCTTCGGCGATGGGCGATCGACAGATGTTACCTTGAAGAAACGGGGGGCGCAGAGGGCGTGCGTCAGGTTTGAGGCGGGGCAGGTGCTGAGTGCCAGCACAGGGGCCCCCGGGCCACTTCACACGTGTGTGTGTGGGGGGGGTGTGTGCGGGGGGCACAGCACATCCCCAAGGACAGCACCTGTGTGGATGCCACCGCCCTGCCCGTCGTGGAGGGACCTGTGAGGGACAGCTGGCTACACCGATGGCCAATGATCTGACACCCACTGTTCCAGCACTCCGAGTACAAATGACAAGAATCGCCCCCAAGTCACCGTTTGCAGGTTGCTGTTGATGGCCTGACGCGGGCCGTGAAATCAATGAGGTAGGTTGTCACCAACCACTTCCTTTTATTCCTCACCTGAGGACATTTCTTTCACTGCTTTTAGAGAGAGAGGGAGGGAGGGAGAGAAGCACCGATGGGGGAGAGAAGCACCGGCTGGTTGCCTCCCACACGCGGCCCGACCACGGACTGAACACGCAGCCCTCCCGTTGCAGGACAGCGCTGCAACCCACCAGGCCACGCCGGCCAGAGCCACGGCCGACCAGTTCTGAGATGAAGTACAACAGGGCCCACAGCAGTGTATGTTCAAGTATCACTGCTATTGAATCAAATGCACACCGAAGTCCTCAAGCCTCAGAGAAGCCAACACAAACCTCCTGCACCGTCTGCGAGCATTCTCTGCTCAAGTGCTGCGGGCTCAGGAGTCTCCCGGTGCCACACAGGGACCACCAGGGCCACCCTCGCCTCAGACCAGCTGGCTGCGAGTTCAGGACTCCCACAGTTCAATTATCCTCTAGAACAGGGGTGTCACACTCATTTTCACCGGGGGCCACATCAGCCTCGCAGTTGCCTTCGAAGGGCTGAATGTAATTTTAGCACTGTGTAAATGTAACTGCTCCTTAACTAGGGGCGAGGAGCTCAGCGCTGCCGCTGGGTAGAAACGAGGTGCTGGGCCGGATAACGCAAGGTGGAGGGCGGGTTCGGCCCGCGGACCTTGTGTTTGCCACCTGTGCTCCAGGAGTCACAGCACTGGGAGAACGCTGTACCTGCGACTGTAGTTTTATTGTAACAAAAAGACACAATGCAGAACCAACCAGAGCAGGAGAGCAGACAGCAGAGCCCGGAAGAGCCCCTGACAGAGCGAGTCTCGGTGCTGAGGGACGTGCCCTGCTCCCGGGACCCCAGAGTGGTGACACTGAGCCCCGGATGCTCCCAAGGGCCCTGAGGCTGGGGGGCCTGGGTCTCCCTACGTGGGCATGACTGACTGGATGAGGAGCCTGGGCTGGACTCCGCCTCTAGCGCCACCACAGCTGGGTGGCACCTGGGCCCACGCAGGGCGGGGCCCTCCCTGAAGAGCAAGACCTTCCTCCAGGAGCCAGGACCACAGCCAGACCTTTCGCCAGCTGCGGCCCAATTCCTTACTGCACAGGAGAAAAGATAGAAGACATAAATCTTCTATCAGATTATCCCTACTACGTGCCCAGCCATGTACTTACCCGAGACAGAGTTAGTTACAATAAAGACAAGACAACAGACAGGAATGAACCTTGAATGCCCTCGAGAAGCTAGTTTGTGCTGAAGTTTTTCCTTCTCACGTCCTAATTTTTTATTAGTTTTTAAAACAGGTATCATGATCCCCACTATTTTAGTTATCGAATTTTAATGACACCACTTCCTATGGTAGTGTCATTATTTTACCATATTCCCTGGGAACCCTTTTAACAGCAACCACTGTTCCAAATTAAGACAACAGTTACTATTTTGGAACTCTAGAATAATAGATGCCTAATACCTCAGCACCTAAAGATATAATAAAGAGACCCCTTTACAAATTTGTATGACTAACCATAAAATAACAGCTTAGTTTTACCACAACAAAGTATGGACGATGTACTGCCTTAAAGTTAAGACAAATTCATCCACATTTTCTGCAGATGGTTATATTTGGAGCAAGAAGGTATGTGTTTAAGTGCAGATAGGAAAAAGAAAAAAGACTGCCATAGAGATCAGAAGGCCTACCGCCTAAAAGGTCAACAGGCAAGGGATGCTTGCTCTAACCTTCCCTCCTGAGGGCAAGCAAACACATCCCCAAGTTCAAGTGCCGTCATGGAAACACAGCGCTGGAGGTGCCGGTACAGAGAAGCTGTGAAACTTAAAACGTCGTGGTCAGATTTCTTTAGAAAAAATTTCAAATCTGTGAAATTTTAACAAATTGCAACTTCGTTTTCCCAAATTAGACAGCATAATACGGGCTTACTCACACTTCCATTTCAAGGACAGAGACTCACAAAAAAATTAAATTCTCCAAGGGCAGGGGCTGTGTCTGTCCACCAACTGTGCCGGCTGTGGCACGACCACCTCCCAAAAACATACACACTTATAATGCTGAGAAAGTAAGCAGCACAGGTCAGTACAATGTGTCACCGGACACATTACGCCTCAGTCTGAAAAAGGTCCACACATACGCTCTGGAGGATCGCCGCGCTCCCACAGTCCTGCAGGCACCAGGCGCTGGCTAGCATTCTGTCTCACCCCCGAGAACCCTCAACCCCGACCTGCTGGGGCCCCTGCCTCCTCCTCAGCGTCATCTGCAGCCCCCGCCCCGCTCTTCTAATCTCGACACGCCAGCCTCCAGAATCCTCCCCAGGCGTCTCCCGCCTCGGCAGACCTGTCCTTCTCGGGCCCTGTGACAGGGGTCCAGGAACATGGTCCGTGGGCCACCATCTCCGTGTACAGCCCATGAAGATAAGAATACTTTTCACATCTTCAAGTAGACAAAAAAACCCTCAAAAGTAGAGTAACACCTTGCGACATGGGAAAATTATGTAGAATTCAAATCCTGGTGTCCATAAAGTTCTGCTAGAACAGCCAATCTTAACCCTTTATGTGTTCGGGCCTGCAAAGCACAAAAAATGCTTACTCTCTGGCCTTTTACGGGAAGTCTGCAGACTCCTGGCCCAGGGCACGCGAGGGGCACAAGGAAGTTAACTCCCTTGCGCACTGAGAGCGGTACATCCATGAGCAGTGAGAAAAATCACTCCAGCTGCCTTCCAGCAATCAGGTACTGGCGAGGGCTGCTTACGCAGAGATCTGGAGAATTAGATCTCCTGGTTTGGCTTTTACAACCAAAAAATCCAAAACCTCGCGGCCCATCTGCCTTTAGCTCAGATTCAGGTACACGCGGGGGCACCGCAACCCGCCGGCAAAGCTGTCAGCGGGCTGAGGACGCAGGAGGCCTCCCGGCAACTTCAGGTCTCCCCACCCCCGGGCTGGAGGGATCCCAGCAGCTGCACTAGAAGGGGCCCTGGCCCGGCGCTCTGCGCAGGGGAGAGGGCCCAGGGAAGGGGTCCGCCGCGCAGAGCGGACCGGGTCCCGGCGCAGGGCAGAGGGGGAGCCCGGGAACCCCGCTCACCCTCTGGGCCCGCGTCCGCGCCCAGAGGCATATCCCGGGGAGCACAGGCCCACCCCGATCCCCAGGAAAGTCAGAGCGGGGCGAGATCAGCGCGTCTCACCCAGACAAACGAAGAGCACCGACTTCGGCACCTGCTCTGCCATCTTCCCGCGAAAACACGCAGGCGCCGAGTGACCGCGTCCCAGCGTTCGAGGCGCAGCGCCTGCGCACTCTGAGCGTCCCGCCCCGCGCGCCTGCGCTGTCCGACTTTGGAGCCGGCCCGGGGCGAGCCCACGCGCCTCGCGCTTGCGCAGTCAGGCACAAGCGACGCACCGGAGGCGGGGCTGAGTCGCTGGGAGGGAGGGGGTGGG